>JACDOX010000194.1:1013839-1064146 GCA_014549065.1 Cardinalis cardinalis
CAGCTAAGCAGCACGGCCTCACTAACATGAGAGGGCACCACGCTCACAGCCTGCATAATCAGCAGCAAGGAAAGACGAACTGCCCTTTGCCGCTCAGGGCACAGGCAGCCACAGCAACCACGGCTGTGCACAAGCAGCAGGACCAGGGCTCCATGAGCACCCCTGCTGGGCAGCGCTGGGCACCAGGCATCCACATCAGCTCTGCACTCACACTGCTGCTGGCTGGGGCTGCGTGCTCGCCASATGTGTTTGAAAACACACTCTGATGGTGCAGCTACAAACTGGCCTGAAAGGGCAGAGGGCTGAGCTGAAGGCAGCGTGGCAGCACTCACCTGAAGGGGTGCTGCAATGGCTTCAGGTGGAGGATGGTGAGGAGCATTCCTAAGCACTGGGAGCATGTAACTCAGCGCTGTGGAGGAAGTCCAAACCATCCCAGCTGAGTGCCATTTGACTCTGAGTGAAAGGAGGGGAGTGCCTCCTTGGGGACACAAGTCCTCACTGCCAGCTGAGTGCTCCAGTGATGTCTCAGCCACTCATTTACCACCAATTCCACTGGGCCAGCTGGGCAATGGGACAGTCAAACGAATCTCATGGAAGGTCTTTGAAAGAAATTGAAAAATCACTCAGGAGTGATTTTTTGCCACAGGAGTTGGTACATAATGCACACAAAAAACGTGTTTRTACTGCTGGCCATCCCTTTTATACATGTGTGTTTAGTGGATATGGGCACCGTATTTGATTACAGGAGAATGACTTCTTTCTGAACGTCACAAAGAATCAATGATTGGTTACCTCCTCATATTTGTTATAATCTCTCCAGAGCTGCTCTATGTTTATCATGGGGTTGACACAACCACGCTGGTAAACCCTACGGACAGCTGTGATCCTCTGGTTTTCTGCATAAGATCCCACAGCTTCTCTGGACAGTGGGGAGAGAGAGCAACGTCAGCCATGGCAGGTCACAACTGGCAGGAACATCAGCATTGCATCAACTGAGCTTAAAAAAGGGAATTTTCAGGTACTTACACGCCTTTCAAAAAATTGATGTAATCCACCCAGATCTAGGTGAGAAAAAATATTACATATGGTGAAACCAATGGTTAGCTGTACTTGTCATAAAGTTAGAAATAAAATGTGTTTTGATTAAGAAAACATACCTGGTATGACATGATTTCCATGCCAATCTTATCCAGAGCAAAATCATATGCCTGAGCCATTTTTTCTCTGAGGAAAAGAACCACAAAGACCATAAAGCAAGTGTTTAGTATTTTAAAAATTCTTTATTTAAGAGTATTCTTTTTGCAGCAAGTTCTAACTAAACATCAAGGAATCAGAAATATTCAACAGGTCAGAGCAAAAACTGGTATTCAGATAGCTTTAAATTCCTTATTCAGATTCTGMTGGGGTTTTGGTTGTTTGTTTTATTCAAGAATTATAAATTCATTGGTGGCAATCCAGCATTTTAACAGTTCCTGGCCCACCCCAAGTCAGTGGAAATCCAYAAATATGACATGAGGCTGAGAAGAAACCAACTGCTCTCCACATCTTCTCAGCTGACAGAAGCACCCATGGTTTCTTATTTTTTCCCCTCAGAGTTCCCCAAACCTTTTTGTAATTCTCCAGGAGCCCCAGAAGGCTGGGACAATTAGGAGCAGCTCCCTTGTGTGGAAACTGCCCAGAATACTTCACACTATTTATTTCCCCCAAATTCCAAGTATTTTCCCTCAAATTTAAAATGTTTACAGAATTTCCTTGGTTAAGTTTCAGTGAAAGCTCTTTTTTTCTCTCCCCARGTTTTCTCCTAGCTTCCTTTACTCAAACACACTTCAGTACCTTATTACCTCCCTGACCACATTTAAAGGAGAACCAGAGAAAGGCAAACTGAATCTTCTAAAACTTTTCAAAAGAGTCATGTAAAAATAAATTAAAACCCCTTGCTTATTTTCTTTGCTAATGCATTACTCATTTTGCCAATTATAGTGCAAAGGAATTATGGTGGGCTGGGGAAGAAACAATTTATAGATGCTGGAAGTCATTGGTATTTTTTGAAACCCAACCCACAGGAATATAAACAAGCAAAATGTAACAACTGAAAAGGGATGAAGATTAACATACCCCAAAATTCTGACACCCTAAATTTTATGACATTTTTATGCCTTCCAAAACTTCCTCCAGTTCCTGAACTCTTTACTGCTCCTGGTCTCAGCTGGAACCAGTGCTAATTTTGTGGAGACTAAACGGGACATGGAGGGCARGGACAAAGAAGAAGAAAAGTGTTTCAGGTGTGTCAGGTTTTTGGCTTAAGCACCAATCCCATCTGCAGGGAGCTGGCATTGATATTCCAGCTCCTCCSCTGCTCTTATCCCACCCTGTTAGAGGAATCCAGACTAAGGAACCAATTTTACCCAGCAAGCACAATTAAAGAGACTTGAATGTTTTCTAAATGCAGATTATATCTTAACCCCCAACAGAAAATCCCCAGCCAGATTAGTCACCCAGGTTCTTCCCCATCCCCTGGTCAAAAATCAAGAAGAGATCCACCATAAAACTAGAATARTTCAGAGCAACTCTGGGAACTTACTTGTAACTAGGTAGCTTCCCCTTGGTTTCTCGTACATAGGAAAGGTAACATTTCCATAAATCAATGTGTAAAACCTTCATAAGGCAGCGCTGAAATAACTGTGCAACACAGCAAGAAGACGTGATCAGGATTCCAGACACAGAAATTAGGTTTCTACTTTTAAAGCTAYACAAAATGACTTTAAATAGCCCTTCTAATCACAATTCAGATTTGTAAGGAAGAAGAGTTAAACGACTCATTCTTTTGTTTAAAGCATCTCCATAGTATGCAAGGGAACTGGAGGGAATTAAGCAGAGAAGTCTCCCTGCACATTTCACTGATCAGAGCTTGGCAGCAACAAGTCAACTTTAGTGCTGCTTTTTATYTGTGTTTCACATTCAGTGACAGCTACAGAGTTTTTTCACTCTGATTTAGCCCAATCACAAGGTACTTGCTCTTGCTATAGAGATACATTACATATATTAATATGACTCACCTTTTCCACCTTGTCATAATTTTTTGCTTTAATCTACAGGGAAGCAGAAAAAAAACAAATCACTTAAGAAACTATTTTAGAATAGTAGGAATATATTCTTCATACAGTACTATAGCATTCCAGTTTGTACTTTGTCTGCCTAAACTATTTACACCAAAACACCCCATAACGTTGCAAAAATATAATTAATCATACAGAAGTCATGTACTTTGCTGCAAAATCAGCAGATTTTTTATTTTTATTTTTAATTCTTCAATTCCAAAATGTAGGTACCAGCAGGCAAATTTGCTTTCTGGTTTGAACACCCAGACTTAGCCTTTTATTTCAAGGAACCTGAAGCATTCAGTGCAGATACAGATGTAGAGCTTCTAGGCCAAGATTTAGTAAAGGGTAAAATACTTATTTACAAAACTCCTAGGCTAATAAATGCATTATACTTGAATATTCATTTCTCCAAGTGCGCTTTGCTCCAATCTGCTGGTGCTGAATAAGGGAATAACAGCCATGGAGAACCTGTTTTTCCCAGCCCCGGCGCTCCCTGGCAGCAGGGAGCAAAGCACACTCACGTGCCAGCAGCACCCTCACTCATTCACACACACCCCACAAGGGCAGGGGTGAAACCCAGACCCCAGCTCAGGCTGCCTTCCAGACAGGACAAAGGAAAGCACGAGASTGATGAGGAGGGCACGGTGCATCCCGCATGGATTTGTCAGCTCCAGCCAGGGCAGCAGGCTAGGCAAYCTCTACAGACACTCCCTGACGACACAAAGAAAATCAGCAACACCCTTAAAAGAGGCCTTGAAATAAAAAAAACCAAGGATCTGTTATGCTGTGTTGCATTTTTGTGAAGCATCAAGCTCCCCTTTTAGATCTCACTGCTCTTTGCTCACTTGGAGGATGCCCAGCTGTAGTGTGGTGTGAAACACGAGCACCTCTGCATCTCCCCAGGAGCGCAGTGCAGCACAGCACCCYCTGCACCAGGGATTCACGGCGCCGGCTCACAGCATCCCCACTCCAGAGCACGGCAGAATTTTCAACGGATGCACCAGGAGACAGGAGACCTAAAATAAGAACTCCCCTCCTCCTCCTCCCTGACTGTCTCTACTTCTGCAACACCCCAGGACTGAGAGGCTTCAAAGAGCCATCCCCATCTCTCTCACTCCCAAAAAAAGATCAGTGAAAAATGAGAGAACTGAAAAAAATATTGAAAAAAACTTTATTGGCACACAAGGCAGATGGACCCTTGTGTCTGTACCATACTTGAACTGGAGCAGTAYCCCACCCAGGCTGAAAGAATTCCACACAATCCAGGATGGCAGGAAGGTAAACCTAATAGTGTCTTGCAAAGAGTCCAAAAAAGTTTAAAAAAGAGACATTTTTACTTCATCCTTCTTCTCCCACTCGCTAAAATCTCCTGCTATCCTTGGCYAAATGAAAAAGAACAATGAATCTTGGGTTCTATGCCTTAGCACACAGGACAGCTGCCTGCACCTTCTTTCCCTTGTATTTAAGTTAAACCTTCAACAAGATATGCAGGATTAATTATCTTTTTTTAAACAGAATGAGATAGGGCAGAGTATGAATTCTTTTGTGAAAATTAAATAATTAATTCACTGCTCTGCCACTGACAAAAGGCATCACCCTCAGGTTATTCAGTAACAAGATGAAAAATAATTTTTAAGAGCTCAGAAGGAAAAGCTGTAAGCAGACAGGGCAAAAAATGAGTTTGCCTGCCAGGTGCAGGCAGGAAAACATTGTCAGCAAGTTTAGTAGCTCCTGGCAGCACTGTCACCAGGCAGCATCAAAGGAAGGAGCACAAGGAATACGTATCAATTAGACTGCCTGCACTTCCCAGGACCAAAGAGCTTGAAGAGAAAACTGCTCTGCTAAGAAAAGGAGGTATATTCTTTATTTGCATGGGTTATGACTCAAAGCAAAATATCTGCTATGTGATTATCATATATATGAAAAGCTGCTGACCACATCTGGACTTCAAGTCAGCATTCTATATTTGTTAAATGCACACAAGTGGTTTGGTATCTAAAAATTCAGAAACCACRGTACCAGTGAAGTTAGGAGGATGGCAAGCAGGATTTAGGAAGATAAGCAAAGCAATACTGGCCAAAGTTTACTGGATCTCTCAATGGAAATTTGTGGAAGAGGTTTTACAGTGACTTCTGTGAGCCAGAGAGAAGTTTGAYAAGAGGATCCATGTTTTCCCCTGGAAGAATTTCCTACCAAGGTCATTGACATAGAAACCAAGAAAGAAAGAAGGATAAATAGAGAAACCTGCAACTGCCTGTTCCAATGAGCACTTTGTTTGTCTTTCCTGACCTATGAGTGAAGTGTAAACTCAGAGTTTTGTAAGAATGTGYAAAAGGCATTCATGCTACAATATACCCAGGTTTGAAGCCTTCTGAAAATGGAGTGTGTTGCTTTGCATTGTGACTGTCTCAACTAGGACAGAAAAGCATCTCTCCTGCAGGAATCTGCATTTCTTGGCTCACCACTCCCATGCCAACAGCCCTGCAGCCCTGGCTCAGGGAAAGCCCAGCACCTCCCAGCAGGGACCCATCACACATTTCCTGGTTTTCCTATGACAGACACTGCAACAGGCACTGATGGGATGTGGGAAAGCATTAAAGAACTGGCATTAATAGTGYAATTTTGTCCTTAAAAGACAAACATAAAGTCAACTGTAAAGATATTTACAGCAGCTTATCTTCCAGTTTCTAAGGCTGCCAGGATTCCTATTCTGACTGCTTTAATCCAAGGGGCAGCTTTAACCCTCACAAGCTGACACCAAGGAGTGGCTSCACCACAAATCCATCTCCTGCTCAATGAGATGAGGGATATCCTCATTCCAAGGCAAAATCCACGCAATGAATGTCTCCCCTCCATCCTTGAGGACTACACACCACCACCCAGCCCGACCAGCTCTGCTGGGACATTCCTGTACAAAGCACACCTGAACCTGCCCTCCTGTGCCCGTGACAAGGAGAAATTCCACCTGCTTTGCTAGAAGAGTAACTTTAGATTTGATGCTCCAGTAACAAATTTAAGTCACTACTGTATCACGTTTGTACAAGATGAATTTGTAATATAAGTCAAATTTCTTCCCAGAATACACAATGTAATTCCCTATAATGAGCTTCACAAGCATTGAAGGGCAAAACTTAATCCATAAATTACACAGCACTTCATCCTTTTAAACAGACTTTTACAAGCCACATGAATAATTTATGATTATGCAAGGCAAGTGATTTTACTAATCTAGAGACTTAATACTAGTTCTAGTTGTCTGGCAACATGCATCACAAGCCTAAAAAGCATCCCTGTTTAATTTAACCTCTTCAGCTTTCCATTAAACTCCTCAGGAAGCACAGTTAGTATATGATAATTAAGGACCAGCATGGTTTCATTTATTTCTACAGCCCAAGTCCATTTTCTTTCTAGCAATTGTTACTTTCCAGGGGAAAAAAAATAATTTCTCCAGCCRAAAATTTGATGATCCCTTATTCACTCCCTGCAGCTCTTCCCTCGGGGAGGCAGATCCTCTTGCTTTCTTTGTTGCTCCCRCTGCCCCTGCACTACTCTCCAAGGTTTTTTAGAGTTTCTTTGGACCTGAAGAGAAACATTCTGCACCCCTGAGACTGCAGCAGCTGATGAGAGACAAATTGGGAGAGAAGAAACACCACAGCTACACAGGTGTTACCTTTTTGAGGACTTTCCTAAAATCTGGTTTTGTTAYAAACACTAAGAGGCACGCACCATCCTTATTGTTAGGGGTTTTTAAAAAAAAATACACAAAATCTGTTTCACAGTATACAAAATTACAACCAGAGTCTAAATATAAGTATTTGGAAATATTGCTTTTGTTTGTTAAYTGAAGGGAACTCATTGTGAAAGACCTATATTCACTGACAGTTACACGACTGGGTGTYAGATAAATAAAATTAACATTTTAAAAGTAAGATCAGACTACACAAAATTTATCACCACTGAATCCATTKGTGTTGACTATTTGTTTTTTACAGCTTGATTGTTAGGGTGGAATAATCAACTCCCCAGTGTCCCCAACAGTGGGGTGCAGTTTGGGTCTCCAGCAGTACGGAACTGGGGGTGTAACAAAATACATCCACATTTCTCTGTTTCTAAAGTACAGGCTAGGGACCACAGCAGCTCAAACTGTTCACAGCACCTCAAAGGAGTGGCATTGGAAAGGATGGAGATGCCAATTCTCTGTTTTGCCTTCAGCACATTCAGCCTTCTGCTGTTTGCTGAGGCTCCCAGTCAGTGACTAAYTGTGTGAGCACTTAACACGGCAAACTCCCTTTGCTCCAGCTCAGGGAACAGCAASCCGAGCTCTGCCCAGGCACATGAAATGCAGAAAAAAGGCAGGGCTGGCACTGCCCTTCCCTGTGCTCATCAAACCAAGGCAGCTGGACYATCACTGTCTAAGGAACTGGATGCAAAACTTAGTTTGTGTATGCTGAACAAAGCATATATTTCATTTGTGCCAGATATTCCAAATCCTTTCTTTAAAAGCATTAGCATGTGATTGCAGATGCAATTTCAGTAATTTATTGTTTTGCTACAATTTGTACCAGATAAGGCTTGAATTATTAGGTATTTCTGCTGTCTTCATTCAGAGTTTTAATACTCCCTGTGAAAATACAGCTTTTATCTTGTTATTAGTAAAGCCTGCAAGGAAGAGATAGAGTACACTGRCCATGGGAAAACTCATTCTCTCAAAAGGCAGCAAGATGAGAKTCTACATATTTTCATTCAGAACTGTAATTTTTCACATTCATCTGGTTATATGTTTCAATTCCAAAGTCTGCCATAAAAGTTCCTTAAAATTATTCTAAATTAAATGCCTCCAACTACTATTTACAAGGACTATTTCTAGAGCTTCCAGAACCATGGCATCGAAATTTAAAAGTCATGTTGTTTCCACTAGATATATCACATGAAAAACAGGATTCACTCACAGCTGCCAAAAAACCCCATCTGTAATGCAGAGAGGGGGAAATCCCCACTATTTTGCAATCTGCTTCTGAGAAAACCTAGAAATAGAATATTTCAGCGAGAAGGAACCTACCCTGGTCAGCCAGTCCAGCTTCAGGGCTGACAAGAGGCTCAAGGATGTTCCTAAGGGCTAAATGACACTTAAATGTACTTTACATGTCCAAATGACACTTACRCCCCAGCAGGCTCTGAGCCACCCCAAAGGGAAGCCTGCCCCAGGGTTCCACCAGCTTCCTGATCCCCATCATCCTCAAGGTGTCACATACACTATATTTATAGTTAGGTACACTTTCATTTGCTCACAGTATTTAAGAATAAAA
Organism: Cardinalis cardinalis; assembly: GCA_014549065.1. Lineage (NCBI taxonomy): Eukaryota > Metazoa > Chordata > Aves > Passeriformes > Cardinalidae > Cardinalis > Cardinalis cardinalis. Next base: position 1,022,247 of record JACDOX010000194.1, read on the forward strand.
ACCTTTACAGTAACTGAGAATATTGGCTCTGCCAATGAAGCAAAGCTGCAGTTCTGTAAATCCAATTTTCAGTTCATATCCTGCACACAAGAATAGTTGAATAGGCACTTACTGAACAGATAGTGAGAAAGCTGACTTTTAATAGCAAAATTCTGAGCCACGTTACCATTTTCAACAGAAAAAGRTGGTTCATGTCTACAGGAAAAATGATAATTAGGAAATGAAGGGCAGCAATTTTCACAGGGAGCTAAGTAGCAGCAGGAAAAGGGGACAGGGCAGTGGCAGAGACAGAGCCACTGCATGAATGGGCAGCAATATTCAAGACTGCTCCTCACTCTCTTAACTTCTTGAAAATTCTCATTACAGCTTCATCACCCCAAGCCTTTAACGAAACCTGCAAGAGCCCTGAGAAACAATTCACCACAGCATATCGAGTTAACACACTCYACCAACACCTCTCCTCTCAGAGGCAGCAGCCTGCAGAACCTCTGCCTGAACATCTCCCTCACTGACTAACTGCAAAAGTTACACTGAAGACTTGAAAAGGCTGTTTCTGAAACTGCAAACCTAAAACTAGRTTTATCTGGAAGTCTGGGAAAGAAAGGAACCCAGGGGGCCTGAGGGTGGGGAGGGAGCAGCTCGGAGCAGAAGGCTTTGGAAAAGGGTGCAAAAGAGGAACTTGTGAAATGCCCCTCTGCAGACAGAGYAACATTCCCCAGTTAAAGTGTTGTCATTCTTAATTAGAAAAACGATGTCAACAAATAATTACCAATTTAAAAAAAACTGCAAGTGGAAGATGTCTTTTTGTTTAATCTATAAGACTGAAAGACCCAGTACCYTTAATTTTCAGATGCATCAGGAAAGGAATCAGTCCACACAAATACTTGAATAGAAAGTGCTTAGGTATGAGCAAACTGCATTCCAGAAGTGCAGGAACACAAGGCCTGAGAATATTGACAGCCTGTTTGTTACTTACAGCAAACATTGATCTAGAAGTGATGAAGGATTAATGCACCGCAGTAAATMAACTTTGATCATAATAATATAATTTGGAATATAAAAGAACTACCTACCTACCTAATTCCTAAATACCTACTCTAGTGTAAAGGGCAAATGCTTTGCTAACAAGTAAGAGCCCAGAGACAGAGCTACTAAAACTAACAACTGTGCTTTGGTTTACACCTTAGCGCAATTTGATTAATCTTCTATTAAACAGAACATTAGAAATGAAAATAGAAATTTGTCTACTTCTATGAAATAGACAAATCTGCAGGAGTAGCATCTGCCCATACCCCCTTACAAAAACTGCTGGCTCCTGGTCCTGCAGGGAGGGCCTTCCTTCATGTTAGGATTTTGAAAAGTGCATAATCTTCAGGCAGCACTCTCAAGAGACTGGACAGAGGGTGTACAGAGAAATATTTATTTATAGGCTATCTTAAAAAAAAAACAAACTGTGGTGACAAAACTCTTCAATGATTTTTCTGGTTGGAAAATGATTCTGAATTGCAATCACTGATTCACTCCCTACTTCATTTAATTCAGACATCAAATACATCTCTTTTGTTTTTAATCTGATTATAAAAAAGAAGCAATTTCTCATGTGTCTTTTCTCTTCCTTCCTATCTACAGCATCCTACTGTTATCTCTTCTCATTTTGGAGTTTTACTTTCTTTCCAGAACACACTTTCATTAAAAAAACCCCAAACACACCCCCCACCCCAATTGGGAGTTGTTTAAACACCAAACCCATCTGTTATTATTTCACTGCTGTTCTTCCTGACTGAGCTCCAGTACTCAAATATCTCTCAGAGATTAGGAGTGAAGTGAAGCTGCAAAACCAGCCCTTTTAAATCATGATGAAAAGGACTCTATGCTCTTCAAAACAAAAAGACAGTGTCACTTCTCTTTTACTTCAGCACCCTACAGCTCTGACATTTCTGCCCAGAAATTGGGGGTGAAGAAGAGAACTGCTCCATGTCTAAGTCTTCTTTTCCTGTGAGTCTACTGCACTGGCTGCTCTTTGATGAAGCTCCCAGATACACAGCTCACATCAGCACTGCCAGCTTTTTTCCCTTGCTCTGTTTCTACCCACTCTTTAGTATGTTCTCCAACTCAGGAAAACCATTATCTTTTTTTATTTAGGCAATCTGCCCATTATCAAATGGAATGTAATATTAGCTGTATGAAGTAATTTACAAATGCTAAGCACCCACTAGTTCTAGCCAGATTCTACTTCCTACCCAGATTCTCAATCTCATTTTAATGAAAAGTCAATTTTCAACATGCCCCCTGGCTTGTAATTTCCTCTTCAATTTCTCACTCCCTTTAAGGCACAGTGGAAAACACCACCCCACATTCACAGCCCTGCAAACTTGCTTCCTTCCCAACTTAGGCATTTTGGTTTTTCCGATGTGCTTTAGTTCACTTCCCTTGCTCATCCCTTTCTCAAGGTCTCTTGTACCTTACAGGAGCAGTGGGATGTTCTAGGATGTGGGTTTGGATAACTAACACCCCCAGACCTACTGGGATCCTTTGCAGTTCTTAGGAAGTATGCAAAGCAGCAGTGATTTTCCTCCTAAAATTTACTTTTTATCATTTAACTCTCAAATTATAGGATCAAAAGCATATCTAGCACCCATGGATTGCACGATAATCTCTATCTAACATGACAAAATGCAATGAGATCAATTAAAGATTAGCAGTCTCAGCTGTTGGCCAGATCACTGAAGTTTTAAAGTTGCATTAAGAGGGAAGACTAAAGCCAAGGTATTTGGCCCATCCCATTGGGCTAGAGATCCCTAATTTGTAAAATCAGACAAATTACACCATTTGTCTACTTCAACTGCTTTTCAGGGGAGAACAGTCCCTCAGCAGGGCCCATTGCAATTGAACACAGGCACTCCTCTAATGCTTTTTKCAGCTGATTTAATAAGATTATAGGCACCAGTGCCTATTATCTGAGGAGCACAGACCCACTGCAGTCTGCCAGTGCCACCAGACAGGCTCTACCCCAAGAGAGCTGGAATARTAATAATAATAATAAGCACCCATTACGTTCTAGCCAGATTCTACTTCATACCCAGATTCTCAATCTCGTTTTAATAAAAAGTCAATTTTCATAATAATATAATCCAAGCTGGATAATAATCCAAGYTGGAAATTCCTTGCTACACTCAGACCTAAAAACAAGGCAGGGATCAGACCACTGCAACAGATTACATGGAATAAAGGCTATGTGAGGCATCACCACCTAGGGGAAAAAAGCCAGTTGTTCCTCTCACACCCTACAAGGCTGTGACCTAAGATGTAATTTATTAAGACTCTTAATTTGAAATCATCGTGTTTTCTCATGTCTGTCAGCGTCCATTACAGTAATGTACAGCTGTTTTAAAAAATCATTCCTGCTTTCATTTTGCTATCCTCAAATTCTTCAAGAAAGTGGCAGTTTACTATGTCATTTGGGGATATAGCTTGGGAAAATGGGGTGTTTTAGGGGGCACAGAGTTCCCCATTAGGTTTATAGTTTTATAATTTCTCACTATACTCATCGCATGCCTACAGTTTTGACACATTCTTTTCAGATGAAAAGGGTTTGCATAAAAGGGCAGAAAAGAGTAAGTTTGATAAGCAAGCTGTCAATTATAGTATTTCAGACAATTTTTTTTTAAAATATGGCTATCAAATAATAATAATTTTAATGGAAGAAATCTCTGTTCATTCACCAAGCATATGTTAAAAGTACACAATATACAATTTCAAAGAGAGCAATATACAATTTCAAAGAGACCTTACTTCTTTAAGAGATCCTAGAATATAAAATTTTTAAAAAGCTACACATCTGTAAGGCAGCCTCCACAGGGACTTAGCCAAAAGAGCTGACAACCCAAATGAAGATATCTTAAGAWCAGAAAGAACTGCTGCCCTTTTGAGTGGCCCAATTCATTCAGTGGCCATGCATTCATGGCTCTCATTTTCTAGCATGGAACTGGTCTCAGAAAGGCTCTCCCCAGTAAATCCAGCCAAACAAGCAATTCTCCTAAGGAATACAGGTTATTCAAGGAGTTAAAAATAGTACTAGATGATGTAATTATGTCATACAGCATAATCTTCTTACTCCTGTAATGTTAGCACAAGACCAGCTTGGCCTGTTAGCAGAGAACAAATTGTTAATATTTTGCCTCTGTTCTTAGAACATAAAGAGCAATTTTCCAATAATTTGTAGCAGAAATGGCCCAGAGAATGGTTCTCAAGACCATTAGACTGATCCTCAGCCTCCAGAAGTGCCTGAGGGCTCTCCTGCCTGACCACAGAAGCCACTGTCTCATCACAGGAAACCATCCATCAGAAATTTCAAAGTTAATAGTGCAGAATAATGCTCAGGCACAAGCAATTCTCTGCAACTGCATCCCACATCGATTTGCAGCTGACAAGATGTTGTATGTTGTACATTGCATTACAAAATGAACCCTAGCAAAGGTAACCCATTAATCCCAAACCAAGCACGCTTCAACTGCAGCGCCATGCAATGAATCTTTAAAGGAGGGATGTGGGTCCTGGCTTTGCCATGGATTTCCTGGGAAATCATTAACAGGATTAGGTCAATCGTTTACTAAAGTAGGATAATAATCTGCCTCAGATGATGACTGAGCTGCTTTTGGTTTACACGAATGAAGTATTCCATTCATGAACTTCTTCCTGCTGAAGTTCARGGAAGTTATTTTTCTAATATAGGCAGCTGCCCTCATCAAAAATCTTTCACATGTCTGTCAGAAATCAAGGAAATTCCTACATGTCTTTTTTGGAAATGCACATTCTTAATCATAATTACTGRGAAATCTCATCTATAATACTAAATTTATATTGGAAAAGGAAAGACTGTATCTGAAGAGTCAATCACAGAATTAAATACCCAGATTTCTGTCTTCTGGCCATGAAGAGAAAACAGACTTCACAATAAAAACAGCATTCAGTGGTAAAACAGTTTCCTTCAAGACAGAAGTTTTACTGCAGGGTCTCCTCAGTATCTAGCAACCACATCTGGACTGATCACCAACAGCCTCATCCGAAACCACATGAACAATACCAATCTTTCTGGTAAAAACTTGATCCAAAAACTTTCCATGGGTAGGCTCTGCATAACTATTCTGGATCCTCTTTCCACAATAGCTGAATTTGAGTGTAATTACTGTCCTGGCTGATGAGACTGCTTGTCTTACAAACCCCTCAAGTTTCTAAAATATTTAAATGCTATACTGCTTTTCCCCTTAAACACTGTACAAGCTGAGTTTTTTAAGTGGGATTCTCTTCTCCTTCCCTAAATTTCAGCTTCATGCCCTCAAGGTTAAAGCTAAGCCTGCTCAACTTCCCTTCATGGATAATTATTCAAAAAAGGGGATCAAGACAAAAATATTTGTATAGCTACCTTTAAAYCTACGAGTTGATGTTAGTGCTTAGATAACTTAACAAATGACTTCTCACTTGAATAACTGGCTATGCAGAGATGCACTGAAGTTGGAAAATAAAACCACAGATCACACATTCCCATGCTTAGGTGACACTGCCACTGAAAGGTGAGAGGGGATAGCTCTACAGTCTTTTAATTTACAGGTCAACTCCAAATGACTGACACTTTATGTGAGGTTCCTGTTTGCTTGTGGCTTTTTCCTATACACTCTGCCCTATCAGAATTACAGGATTCAAACCCATTYAAGTTCAGCTGCACTTCTAAGACAAAAGACTTGCAGAGACAATTCATTATGTTGTTGCTATCTGAAATTCACTGGCGTTGGGTTAGCAGAGAGAAGAGCTGCTCTGATGTCAGATTTCAGTATCACAGAGGTGCTAACACTCATTTCCCATGCAGCCTAGGCAGGTGCATTTGCAGCTTATCTCACCTCTTAGGAGGAAGATGAAATGCAGAAACCCATCATAAAAGCAGTACACAAACTCACAGCCCTTGGGGCCTAAACAAGAGAGATGGAACACCACTGACCTCCCAGTTTCCTCCCACCTCYCTCCCTCTCCATATATTGAGAAGAAATACCAGGAGTTAGAGTCATGTATTTAAGATAAAGATTTGATTTTGGGGTCATGAAGAGAAACTGGCACAGGAAAAACCCTAGCCTTGCCAAAGGTCAGCCTTGACCCATATGCTAGAAAGAACACCAGCTTACTGACCAGAAATGTGCTACTTCTACAGACACCTGTGCACAACAAATAAAAACTGCTGGCAGCTCTGCCTCCCCACTAGTGAACACTCAGAACAACTACAGCTTCTTTGCAGTGAAGCTCTGTTTGGTACTAATAATCTCATTTTTTTGTTGCTTTTCACAGAGAAAAGTGTATTTTCTTCTGCACCCCACCACCACCAAGTGCTGGCCATGCAGAATGAGACACACAGTAGGGAACTGCTGTTTTGAGAGAGCAGAACATTGTTCAGTGTGATCCTTCTCTCCCCTACCCCTCTAACCAAGCATTTTGGGGCTTTTCTGCTGTAACTGATCATTCAGAAGCCCAGGGTAAAGTGTTCTAAAACCTTCTACAGAGAAGAGCCTTCAGTAGATGAACAGCAAGCAATTATTTGATTCAGGACTTGACTCTGACTCCGAGGTTAGGTACATTGTTATGTAAATACAGAATACATTCAGACAGCACTTGCATTACAGAATGCTGCAAATGCCTGCAAAGAGAAAATTAAAGCATAGTGTTAAAAACGGTATGGAGGCTCCTAGCTAATTTAATTTGCATAGAACACATAAGGGATCTCAGAAATCCCAAGATAGCTCTTTTTTCCTCTATTTTGCTACTTTAAGCTAGGATGCCAGGAGCGGGTTGGATATAAAAACCCAAGCACACGTCAATAGCAAAGCACTCTGTAAAAGGGACACGTGACTAACAAAGAGCTTAACTGGAAGAAAGTATTTTGCTAAGAACAAAACAGAGACCTGCTAGAAAACATGATGTAAGCTCTCTAAATTGAGAAGGTGCAGCTCCCAGCAAGGCAGCCAAGTTCCCAAGATGTGGATCTGCCCAGGTCCAAACTTGAGGCCAGYTCTGGGAGAGAACAGGCTTGGCAATGGGGCTCGGTTTGGGCACGTGTCATCGTGGTGATGCAGCAGCCTTTAAAAAGCCACTCTGAAAGCTCAGCAACACAGCGAAGCATCACCACAAAAGCTCTGTGATGGGCTGAGTCAGGCAGCACCTGAGAACTGACTGCAGCAGAAATCCCTGCTCACAGGTGCAAACCAGCCCTTCCTACACAGCGACAGCAGCTCTGCCAGCCTGGGAGGCAAACGCAGCAGCTGCAGCAACTCAGCAGGTGCTCACCAGTTCTGGGCACTGGAGGCACAAAGGCACACTCCAAGAGCAGGGACAATGTTTGACTGTGAAGCTTGTGCAGAAATGACAGACTGCTACAAGTCTAAGGAACCTCATTTGAGGTTCATTTGAGTCAGAGASAAGATCAACCAGAATTATCAAACTTAATTATTTGAAAACACCAGTGCTTTTTTCACTAGTAAATTTTAAAAACCCACAGCTGACCTTMTTCACAACTTTTCTAGGTGTAAACCCAAACTTTGGGAGCATCMGTAAAATGACAAACAAATATGTCATCTCTAACTTCATGCCTTTGTTCTTTTGTAAATAGCTGATAATGCAACAGTAATTTTTTTAACAGCTAAGACCACTAGCACRAAACTTACCTCCATTTGCTTAGTGCCAGAAAAAATATTCCTGAATTCAAGCCAGCTAATTTTAAAGTTCTACAGTATTTCTCTTTTAACACCCATCCTTACACATACAAAAAAGCATGTGCTTTTGTGTATCAATCTGAAACTGAATTCCTACCCACTAAAAAAACTGAGGCCTGAATTAAGTTTAGTCACACCTTGTCTGAGAGAACTGAAATTTTTATCCTGTAACAATAAATCCCACGGTCTGTTTCCTGCTCAGGCTTACAAGCACTGGTATTTTGTCAGGAGGAAATACTGTGCAGTAGTCTGAGGTGCCTGCCCATCCTGCTCAAGGACTTCTGTGCAGAATTTCATTTGAGCTACAACTATTGATAACATTGCCCTGGGGAATGGTAACTGGTGCACAACAATCATGGGCAAGTAAGGCACCAGGGCAGCAATTTCTTTCTTAGGGGGTGGAGTGGGGATGGGGACCCTGCTCTGCATTTAGCTTGCACCCACTGCACTTCTTTGGGTGACTTGGGCCARCAAGTCATGCATTTGGGACTATTTTAAGAGTGCATTTTTACAAAAAAACCCACCCTTAAATAGCTAGTAGGGTTTTCCAGGGCATCTAWGTGTGCTTTTAAACATTTATCCCTATTTACAACCAGTCCATTTGAACTTTACATTCTTTATTATAAATGAACTGCACTTTCTCCTAGTCACTTTTTATCCAACTATTGGCCATCATCACATGGAGTAAGAATACTGAGCACACTCCTGCAACTAGGCAGAACTTCAAATTCCCAAAGGCACAGCCAATCAGGACCAGAAGGACAAACCCCCCAGTGAAATGAAACCTGCCAGACCACGGCTCTCAGGGTAGGGCCTGCTGCTCTGACCTGGTATGAAGGAAATGTTTCCTCATGGAGGAACCTGGCTGCACTGTCAGGCTGTGCAGGGACACCTCCAAAGCACACTGCTGGGAACTAAAACTATTAATTACTGCAGCACCATGGAAAAATCTTGGGAAGGGGTCAATTGACAAAGCTGGTGGAAGGAAAACTTACTGTAAGCTAAGCTTCCAAAAGCAAATGTATTACAAAAGGAATTTTTTGTGAACTTATTCATTGTCACTCATCTTCAGCTTATATTAACTGTATATTAGAAATGCTTAACACCTTTAAGAGCTGCAAGCCTATATATATATTAAATTCCCATCATTCCAGCCCCTGCTGCATTAACATCAATAGCAAGGCTGCTTGTACCTCAAGCTCCTGCATGCTGTAATGCAATTTTCTGTGATACAATATGAAAGAGTAACCTACAGAGACTGACTAAACCATGTCTCAGGGAGTTTAAAAGAAATTAATTCAGAACTGTTCCTACAATCTAGTGCTCATCACAGGCTGTTAAATGTGCTTGCACACTTTACAAATGCAATACCATTACTAACCAGCAGCTGCTTAACTGCATAAGCATAATTTAGAGATAGCAAGAATACCAGATTTCTTCTGCAGCAATTACAATGTTAAAAAGTCTGTGAGGGGATTCATTTGAGATTTATTTTTTAGATGAAATCAGTTACATTTCATTAGTAGGGCATCTSCCCCCCAGTCCCTCTGCTGCCCCATCTGAAATGGTCAGTACAACTGTGGCACTGAAAGAACACCTCTGAGCTGTGCAGCGACAGCTTCCTGCCCAGGCCTCCTGGGACCTCCTCTGAAAGATGAGCCGCAAGCACACGTTGGAAGACACAGCACCCAGCAATAGCTGAGACTGACAGTTCTTACACTGAATATACTCCTGCATCTGCCCATAAAACCACACAAAGACAGTACTGTGGTGGGTAGGCAGGAATGGAGAAAAGGCAGGCCAATACTGGGACCAAGACAACAAAACTGAAGAGGAAATCCAGCTCTATCTCCCCACTCCTCTACACGCAGCACCAAGGCATGCTTTTGCACTCAGGCTGAAGCTGCAGATAATAAAATCCTTTTCACTGAAATTCTAAGTATATTCTACATACATTATTTTTCTAAGTACCTATACACTTTTGGGTAGGCTGAGTAAATTACCTGTAGACAATTTGCACTGGTAAGCTCACCCACTCCTACTCCTACTCTMTGATTTAAAACRAACATTATGCTGTGTGACCTTATAATCCAAACATAYAYACACACACATGAACACAGATGCATACGCATAGACTGAGAGATTCCTCAGGAATCCACAGGCATAGAACCTATAGTAAGTCTGCATTTAGCCAGAAAAAYTAAAATAATCAAAATCCTAAATTAAGAGAACGTTTTAAACGTATTTTGATGTTTAAATGCAGCTCCACTGAACACAGTGAAGTTAGCTAACATGCTAACTTCATGATCTGTTTTATCTGCAGGACAGCACATACACAACTACACACCTGCCACCCCATTTTCGCAAATCTAAATTTCAAACTGAGAGTTCATTTTTATTTTGTTTAAACAGTAACAACTGTGTTTGAGAACCCATACTTCGAGGGTGAACAACAGCTAAAGTAAGTTGACTTTGTTGCAGTCTGGACATAGAAAATACTATAAATTGAACAACTAGGCATTATTTTAGTCCAAATGCAAGACCTGAAGTATATTTTAAGCAATGTATTCATTCTCACAAAAACGAATACAGAAGTATCAGATTGTTTATAGCAAGAATGTACAGTCATCTCTTGTTCTACCTTCACACACTGGTTATTTCTGCCTCTCTATTTCAAGCACTAATGCAAAGCATAAAGGGCTGGACTGAGTATCTTGTCCTCATTAGAATCTCAAAGTTTCATCCTGATATATTACAGGAATCAAAGGAGGTAAGACACTTGATCCTCCATCACAATATTAAATTTTCCAAATTAGCTGATTTAGAAGAATGGTTTGAATTAAGGATAAAAAACTGTGTAATTTAAACATTTGTACAAGCTGCTTTGCTGGAACTCGGAGCCAGGGTGAAAGCACAATTAGCACAGATCCTCAGCATACTAACTCTTCTCCTGAGTATGTCAGAGATTTAAAGTTTGAAAGCCTTGAGCCCAGCAATCTACAAGAGCACTGGGTACAGCACCTGCCACGAGATCAGCACTGTGTGCTCACTGGAACTGGTGCAATTTAAGATTAATGCACAGCTCCTGTCACRGGGCTTGTCCAGTCTGCTTTTAGGGGAACAGAGACAGCCCAGCTGTTTACACTTCAGATTAACAGCGAGGTCTTGCCCCAAGATGCAACAGGACCCCACTCTAGAGAAGTTATTACTGAAAACTGTGCACAAACTCAATTAAAAAAGAACACCTTTCTACTTATCTGCCTATCCTCCAAATGTAACATTTATGATGTTCCAATGACCCCTGGAAATGCTCCCATGCTTTTGTATTATACTTGTCATTACCAAACCAGCTAAACCCCACTACAGATCAGATTCAAATTACTTAGCTTATTAGAAATAATAGAATAACAAAAATTCTATAGGAATAATAGAATAATTTCTAATTAGAAATTAGATTATTTAATTACAAATTAAGATTTCCTCATGTGTAGTTAACTACATGTACATAATGTGCAATGTTATACAGCTAGGACCAATGCATATTTCTTCTCACTTCTGAATTGCTTTATGTAAGAATCAAAAAAAAAAAAGTCACAAGATGTTAGGTACACATGTCACTGCAGAAATCCAAAACTGTCACTGGATATGGAGCACCCATCATTCTGAAGCCACTGGTGAGAAAAATCAAGAATAAAATGAGGAGGAAACTCAATGCACTCCTGTAAATGAAGACCACTGGTACTAAGAGGACACAGGAATGCCACGGGGAAGGACTTGCTTCCACAGACCTTCCAGCTAAGAAAAGTCACTGGATTTCATCCCAGCTATGACTCAAAGCCTGCCCACAGTCTGTAAGGACATCCTGCAGCAAACGGTCACACATTATTTTACGTAGTAGCACTAGCAGGGAAGGTTTAACAGAAAGTGTTCTCTCAACCATCGTGTTTCTCAAAATCTGAATAAAGATCAGGAAACTCAACCAGCTGGCAGCTGGAAGAGATACAGAACAGAATCAAAAGATTACAATTACAGTTTTCCTCTCCCAGGCAGATGGAGAACCAATCCATAGCAAATACAGCCTACACAAGAAACCTGGTTTTATTTCTGGTYCTTTCAGGTTCTGACGTAAGAAGCCCAAGTTTGTGCCTGACCTGACACTCAGAGTCCCCCCTCAAAATATCAAAGAATCAACAAACGACTTCAACAGAAGAAAGCACACAAAAGTTTTCACTGTCCTTGTTACACTCAAAAGTGAGACTTCAGAAGTGTTGTCAACAAGAGCACATAGCTAGCACAGCTAACAGGGAGATATTTCTGTTGCCCCACTCGGAAAGAATACAACAGAACAGGAAGTAGTTTGTGTTTATTCATGTGTAAATAGCAACACACTACAGAAGAGGGTCAGAGTAATCTCTTCATTAGGCAGCACTTCCACTTCAAAAATGTCCTCAAACTTCCCCATAGTATGTTTTAATGATCAAATACAGCAAACAGAATTATGAAGAAACCCACTAGTGTTGTACTGCATGCATCTTCTCAAACTACAAATGTCAGTATGTGGGCAATTTTCTGATATTACACAGCTTGTAGGACCAGGGGAACTATGCAAGATGTAGACACACCTGTATTGACACCTGGAGCAGAAGAGACAGGAAAAAGGTGCATTCACTTTCTACTGCAAGTCTACAATAATCACACAGACAGAACAACATTTATTAACAGGAACGGAACAAGTCCACACATGAATAAGAAAAGATCATAAATAATACAGTTGTAAAAAAAGATTGAAAATCTCAGACTGAGGCAGTCAAGACTGTGCAGTATGGGTATTTGTACAGAGCACCTGTACAGCAGTTTCTGCAAGCAGGAGTTCACCATGAGAAATGTGGCTGGCTAGTRGGGTGGGCATGGATTACCATGGGGACGCCTCCCATTAAGAAATTCACTAAGATCAGCTGGTGAGACACACAATATATTCAGTTGAAAGTACCACTAAACATAGTCTCAGGCAAGAAACCTATTCTACTTGACTTCTGATCACTCCAACTGCATCCTGACAGAAGTCAGTTCCCATTTTTCCCCAAGCAGAATAATTTTGGTGATAGGTACAACATTCTCCTTTCTGAATTTATAACCAGACTAAAGTAAAACAGGGGAAGAAAATGCTTTGAAGAAACACAGACATTTTAAACAAAAACAATCATTTTTCTAAATGGTTTTATTTACATTTTTCATATACAAGTACGTTAATGATACATTCTGACTAGTATCCACACCAGTGTGAATTACATGGATTAAAGATACTGATGTATTGCATATGATGAAATGCAAAACAATCAACCCTAAGCTGTGGTCCCACCCCCTGAATGTGAGATGCCTCACACAGCATCTGTTTGTGACCAAGATATTTAAAATTCAATATGTCCATATGAAATAGAAGTTACCTAAACAAATGTATCTGGTTGCATTTCTTTAGGACAAGCAATAACACAGGAGTCTTGCAAAATTCTCAAGACAAAAAAAATATGTATTAGCAGCCAAACCTTTTACATGTATGTTACCAGCTTTGTATTTATTGTTTCTAGACTTGGGCTACTTGTCAYAACTGTCTTCTGGATATGATTTTTATGTCTTTAATTATGGCAACCTTTCAACCCCTATTAACAAAACAATGTTCAAAGTGACCAGGATATAATGCTGTACCATCAATAAAACAGGTAAAAGCTGTGGTGTGAACTGGCCTGAAGCATTCAGGACAATTACAGAGGAAAGATTCCATTCAGAGTAACTGAAACTAAAAATTCCTTAGATCATTAAAAAAAACGTTGAAAGTATGTGAATAAGTTTAATAAATGTGCCTAAGAGGATTTTCAACCTGGTGATTTCTCAAAGGAAACTAGCAGAGGAAAACAAAGGCAACTTCAAAAGCTTCAGAACTACTGAAGKATTTACAAGACTGGTACAGTAAATGTTCTTTCATGAGCATGAAAAGCATTATCAGGTGTTTTTGTATCTAAAAGATGGTTCAATCAGTCAAAGTGACAAAGGAAATAGTAACAGACAGCTGGGCCTATGGATCATAGGGTATTAAACTGGATTTATTTTCACGTTTCTGTAGCACCTTTTAGGCAGGTGCCAAAAGCACTTTAATCACTAGAGCAGCCTCACAACAACCCTGTGAGGTAGGTAGGCATCTGTTAAATAAAGGTTAAATAACTTACCCAGGGAGACACAGCACATCAGCAGAGCAGGCTAGAGTCCAGACTGTGTGATCTATGGATTTAATTTTATGGCACACTGGGGCTGAGACTTAGACACTCCTTTATACAACTGCCACGTCAACAGAGTCAAGTTTTCTGAGAGGAGGTTTTTATGAGAAAGGTATCAGAAGAAAAGTGTACTTTAAGTAACTAGAGAAAATAAGAGTTGGGGAAGGATAGCACTACTGTTCCACTTCCTACATCTTAAAGAGATGCAGAATAGCAAGTTAACTATTTTACTTGCTTAAATACTTATCAAATCCAAAACTCTACTTAGGTGCTCAAACAGTAYGACCCAAAACCAGCTGTGAACTGGGAGTTGTTTCCTCCACTTATATAATTTCCAAGTCCTGCAATTCTTCTTTGAAGGTCAGAAGAAATAAGAACCAGTGCAAGAATCCAAACTTTTTTCATCAATTTCAACTTTAATAGTGTAATTCCCATTAACAAACTGTCAAAGCATGGTCTTCCTAACCAATCTCCATGTTCTACTGACTACCTAASCAGTCACAATGCAGAGAGCAGAGCATATAAATCAGTGCTTGGCACACAAAATGCTAAATGTGAAGTATGTGGTTACTTTAGCGTGCTCTGTGTACCAGTTGTGGTGAGCTGGATGATGCACTGAGTGCTGAGCACTGCTCTCCACTATATTCCACTAGGGAACACAGTCATACACAAAAAGCACAGCAGTCAGCCAGCTGAACAAACACAGCCATAAAACCAAGAGGTCATCACAGCAGCAAGGCCTGCACTTACAAGTTATACATTACAAAAAGAACTGGCACATGCAGTTTTTGTTCAGGTAGTTTATGAACAATTTCTACTGAAGACTGGAAGTGACTAAAGAGAACACATTTGTTAAGTCAGACAAAGGGGAATTTAAAGACTTCTAACAACTCTGAGCTGTTAAAGGGCTAATTTCTTTTTTGTAAGGCCCTTTTCATAACCCTCACCCTGGCACATCTACCAATACAYCACAACTAAGGAACATTTTTCAGCTCTGAGTTATGTCTTGCAGAGGGCAAAATTCTCTAGTGAAAGACAGCCTGCCAGAAAAGAACAACCCATTTCCCTCCCCCTTTCTGTCTTTCTGGGATGCAAAGAGAAAACGTTTTCATGTTAAAGAGTAAAATACTTTTCTGACATCAGAGGAAATGCAGGTAACAGATGACTGAAGATTTTACAATTTTCAGATTTCAATAATGAGGCAGCAAAAGCAAAYTGAAAGCAGCGCTGGAAATCTACCACAGGTTTATTTTACTAAGCCATGGCTAGAAAGTTATATACTTCTAAACAGCCCAAGAAGAGTTTTCTAGCAGGAGGAGACTACTAAAATTGCCAAGGAAAAAAAAGCTTTTGGAAAATACTTTCCTTATATTCCTTGCACATCTAAAGGCTGCAATAAAAAGAAGCCTGAACAGAATTCCTCTACTCAGGCTTCAAAAACTAACTGAAGTCTTAATTTAACCACAGGGTTTAAAGAACATTTGATAAAGCATTTTGATTTGAACTCACCCAGATGGACTGCACAAATGATATGCAACTGAAAACAACACTGACAATGGTGCCCAATTGAGTGAGTGCATCTTTTTAYAGAGAGGAATTTGGAAATAAGTTATTTCAACTTATAGCTCTGTATGCTCACATATGCTTTAAAAAAACAGAGAAAAGCACATTGCTTCATTTATAAATTACTGTCAGTTGTAACATGTCACTCTAACCAGGAAAGTTGAAAATTAAKTCATAACTGGGATTTTAAAAATTTGGCTGTTAAGATAAAAGATAAATTTCTGAAAATTACCTTCTTACATTTCTTTCAAATATAACCCTCTTCAGGCGTAGCCTCTACTGGAAATTTGCAGTTCCTATTTTTCCATTGTTTTGAAAAACAACTATATATTCCATTTCTCTAATATTTGAAGTGTATTAATAAGCAGAAACACAAGAACTAGTGATGGTTATGACAATTCTTTCCCTCTTAGATTTACCTCGTGTTCCCTGGTACCCATAACTGCTGAGGYGCTGATCTGCTCTCCTTGAAGGAACAGGTAAAAAATTCTGCCCTACACTGTTCCAAGTTTGCCACTGTTAAGGTTTCTAAATACTCTTAGATTATAAATGTCTGSTAATGTCTGTCAGTTCATCTCAGAATGTGGTTTAAGACAGGGAGCTTTACACTGACAACAGGACTTTCTGCTGAAGGATGTACAGTGCAGTACTGGCTTTCTGAGACRGCCTTACTCAACCCTTAAATTTGAGGCATGAGAAAGGTAAAAGTTGTAAAAAAGAACAGAAATCAGGCAATTTAATGAAATGATGAAATAAGATTAGATTCTAAAAACTAGAACCTGTAGCAAAAATTTCAGGGTACAAGAGGCTAATGGAYTTGGCTGCAGGATCCGAAAAGGAAAAAGATGTATTTGGATGTTAGTCCATTTGCAGTCTCCCAAACATGAATAAACATCAACATTCTAACTACTGCTACAAACAAGATGGTGAAAACTCTATATATTTAATTTGGTAGCACTCAATTTAGATGGCACTATTTTGCACTGGAGCATCTTACTATAAACTACAACATAAAAATTTCTGCTTGATACCCATGATCTCAGTTTTCCTTATCTTCAAAATTTACTGCCAGACATTTCTGGATAAGTAATTTAATGTAAAATAAGATATGATAACTGTGCAATGAAATTTCACAGAAAATGGAAGAAAAGGAGCTCATTTCTCATCTACAGAACACAGGTCCCCACCCCTGAAGTTTAGCATATATAAAATCTGTCTCAAGGAAGATGTGCAGCCAGAAGATGGCCGCAGAAACCATGTGTATTAGGATTAAATACCAGCCACAGAAAGGAATCAAACCAAAATGAACACCACCCTCCCTCCCATGATTATACAGGGAATTTCATGGCATGTCATTAGAGACAGTTCACTGACCAATGCACTTAGTGATAAGTCTCACCCAGTCATGGAAACAATCACAATTTTTTGGGATTTTTAAAAGCTAATGAGTTGGGCTAATCCATTTTCATTCCAGAAATTAGCTTCCAAGCCCACACCCTACCTGCAGACACTGCTCACAGAAACATTCAATTCCCTAAAAAAAAAAAAAAAAAAGAACCAAATATTCAGAGAAAGTCACTCAAATAAGTTTGTATGTGTAAATAAAAAAAAAATCCTCTAAGTAAATGACACGGGAGGCAATAAATTGACACGACAAGCAAATAAAAGGCTAAAGCACTCCAATACCATTGAAACAGTTTTAATGTTGTTGCAATTCCATAATGCAACAATCATCAACTCATGAAAGACCCAATACTTTAGAATTCATTTTAATCATTCCTTTGTACCTATTTTACAAAATAAAGGCAAGGCATATTTAAAATCCCCCTTCCCCTAGATATTATGTGCCTATCTTATTCATGCTTATAAAAATATAAACTTAAAATCCTATGAAATGTTATGTAAGAAAAAATGTAAAAATATTAACCTCTGCTTCAATGTACAGTTTCCAGAATCTGCCAGAACTGGGGAACTGGGCAACAAGGCGTTCATAGGTCTTCCGTGCTTTGTCTATAGGCTGATTCTAAAAATTGAAAATCAAAACAGCATTTACAGTATTATGATTTATGTAAATGAATATGCTGATTTTACTCCAGAACGAAATAGTGTGAGTGGACCATAGATAAGGAAATGTAATCCTATATCACTAAACCTGTGCCTCTCGAATGAGAATGCTCCAAGCGTCAAGGTCATATGGATTTTCTTCTAGTTTCTTTTCAGCTTTCTTCACTTTTTCTGGGACATATTCAGCAGTCTAGAAAAATTAAAAAGAAGACATAAGAGATCACAAGCAGTGTTTGAAAAGTTCTGTCCCACCTACACAGTCAGGCAAAAGATAACATTTCAACAGTGTAACATTCCACAGCTCAGCTTTTAAAATGCAGTTTCTAAACTGGAATTCAGCTGGAAAACAAGTTCTCCCAGGAAGACAATGCACACACAGCATAAGTTCTACACGTTATGGACATCAACCAAAAAGTTAGACTAAACCAACTCAATGTCTCTAAAACAGGAAAACAAATTTGAGTTTGCTGGAATATTTACTGCACTATCAATTTCAAACATTTTTACCAATCTGGAACTTTAAGATCCAAAAAGTAAATTCAGCCCAGTACTTCTATTACAGAGCTCGGGCAAGCAAATTCAGTTTGTCCAGGAGCCATTTTGGACTTGAAGAACAGAAGCTATTTGGTATCACAGGCTTAACAAGAAAACCAGGAGCTGCTATTTAGCAGAAACAGATACACACTATCCAAGCACAATTTCTTTGTTCACTTTCTGATCTCTCAATCCTAAAGATGCCTTCCTGTAGTTTTGGCACTAACATCACATTTTTTTAAAACACTCAGACATTCCTACTGAAGTTTACAASCTTTTTTCAGGCTAAAAGGTGCACCAAATTGACTGCAAACTTTTCAACACAGTTACTTTCAAACACTTTTGGAAATAACTTGCTTTATGATTTTCAGGGGTTTTTTTCCTAGATCTAACATTGTTAACACAAGTAGAATAAAAAATTAGTGTGAGGATCACATACAGACACCCTTAAAATAGATGCTTGTTACAACCCTAAATGAACTGAAGTTTATTTGTTAAGCCTGAAATATTGTTCTGACCTGTACTCCAAACCCCTCACTAACTTTGAAAACCTGGCTCATTTTTAGGYAGGTAACAGCAATACAAAAACCACACCAACTAAATTCTTGCCTTTGTGAGATGTAACAATAGTAACCCTTACATCATTACTGGAAGATCTTGCTGGTGAAATTTTATAATTTCACTACATAATTGAGAATATTCATCTCTAATGTACTGTGTAGTGTGACTGAGTTGTAAAAAAAAATTCTAAAACTTGTAGAAAATTTGAAAAAAATCCCAAATCCTGTCATCTGCTAGAAGATTATTTCAAGGAATTTGTTTTTATTCCTAATGTTGGGTCTAGGTCCCAGAATCCCAGCATGGGGCAGGCTGGAAGGGATGCCACTGGGTCACCTGGCCAAGCTCCCTGCCCCAGCAGGTCAGTGCATCCTTCTGAAGCTGAAAACGACAAACAGCACAGAGAGAGCCAACACTCCTCTCTCTCAAAGGTGCCACCGCTCTTTAGCACGAGAAGCAGAAGGTAACTACATTAGTTCTGAGTATTTTTCAGCATTACTAGTTTTTGTGTCAGTCCTACTAGCAGGATATAATTCAAAGCATAAGCCTTTAAATATATTACTTAATAAAACTACTTATAAAAAGGGAAAAGGTTCAAAAATATTGCAGAACTGTTAAATGGACATTTCTGATACTGCAGGATATAGAAAGGAAAAAGAAAAAAATCAGTAGGCTGAGATTTATAGGAGTCTAAAGACTTTTACTCCTTTTCATTCACTTTTCAAGCAACTCAAGCAATTCTTAACACTAATGCAAAGCAGTGGAGCTTGGAAGGCAAATATCCAATCTCACATTACKCTATTATAAAATTAATTTGATTAAAAAATCCAAGTAGCACTAAGCTGTCAACTCTGAAGTAGTAAATTTATAAACTACCTATGAATAGTTTTACATCCCTAAGTTCATCAAAATTTTGATTCTGTAGTAGTTCAACTGATACAGGCTTAAGATGTAAAACAGTATAAAATGATCTAGTGGTTTTATTTCTTCCCAATTGACATGAATAAACATTATTCAGCTTCCAGAAGCAGAACTGAAGCTGAAATTTCTGAATTGTAAAACTACTTCTGTAAGCTACATGTGATCCAAAACTTCCATGTTGCTTATTGAATAAAGCATTAATTCAAATACACCATCAGAAGGAAGCACTGATTCTGACTACAACCAACCCAGTGAAATGAACGTGTCCCAAATAAATTATGCTGGATACATTGGACAGAAGGGTCTGGCAGATGCACCATTAATGTCTGCTACAACAAAAAGGACCCCACCCCACAAAAGCACAAGGTCCTGCCCTCTAAGTACTGACTTTTAAACCATATTAAACAGAATGGGCCACTGAAGAACCTTCCAACTATTGTATCAGTAGTCAAGTTGTATTTCCTTAAATCTTTCCAGGTGACACAAAAATATGCATTTCACTGCAGTGGCAGCTGAGTTAAGACTTCTGACTTGCAGGAAATTCATTCACCTATGCAGACACAGGGTCATAAACTCCAACTCAAAGGCAGAAACAACTCAGGAAAGAATAGATGGGGATAAGATGCACAACCACAGCAATCCTAAATTAATTTTGTTTATTTGATACATGAATCAAACTGTGCAAGAAGCACAATTATTTTACTGGAAAATAAAAAAGACTGATTTTTTAAGTTAGCAAGTAACTGTTTAGCAGCAGCAGATAAAGTTCTCCATTCAGTTATACAAGACAAACTACAGGCACCCTACAGAATGGAAAACAACTCTATGATGATCAGTTTTCAGCTGGGCTGCCTGGACTTGCTTGCACCTTAGGTGACACGAGTGAGAAGTCCCTCTGTCCCTGTCCACCTCCAGCACGGATCAAAGGCACCCACATCTCAGGGACACACAGCACTGCAGGCAAATCCATGGCCTGGTTCTGCCTGAGAACCAATGAGGCCTCATGGCATCTTCCCAAATAATCCCTCCTAATACCCTGCGGGAATCAACACTTTGGATTTTCTGGACCATTTTGCCAGAACAGGGTGTGTGAACAAACACCTATTGTGAGGACTAACATCTACAGCAAGCAGAGAGCAGAATGGAACCAYGAGCCTGACTTTTAACCTAACTCGACCACAGGCAGGAAAACATGTGATGCCAGCTTTGAGAACTTTGTGTTAACTGCAGTTTGTGCTTAYAGCTGCTGCTATCTCAGTTCAAGGGCATACAGCTTCTGATTATGTATTGCTCATCGTAGTGCTTGCACAACAGCCAATATCCAAAACTGGGAACATATAATTCTTGGGTGTTCACTGCCATTATCCTGCCCCGAGATAAGCATTTCCAGGTGAGCTCATCCTGTAGCAAGCCGCTTCAGGGAGTTAAATCAGCAGAAAAATAACCCCATTGGAAAAGGGATTAACATTCAACCCCTTGGTCTCAAGATCAGATGCAGCAAAAAGGATGCAAAACCATTCAGGACTCTAGCAGCCCCAACTCAGACCAGCGTAAATACCATCCAACTGAACCTAATCAGATAATGGCTTTTAACTTTTCATCACCACCTGAAAAAAATATTGCACASAGACTGTAAAAACACTTGTTTCCTCTGCTTTTGTTAACTATGTGCAGTAGACCTCTACATCATCAGGATCCTATCCCAKGAGCAACTCTTTGAAGGTCATGGAATTATTTTAGCACTTAAGGTTTTCTACAGATTACCACCCCTAGTCCAGTTCACAACTACCCTTTTATTATTTATACACTGACAAACAGCAATAGAATTGAAGTTCCACAGCTACTGGAAGTATAAAAAGATCTTTCCAAAATCTCAAGAGACCTAAACCCGCATTTTCTAGGAAGGGATCTAGGAGCTCCTTCCCACAAAATACATCAACTGCACAAAATCCAATTCTGAATTCATAAAGAATGTCTGAAAGAACAAAACCAGAGGAAATAAAGTTCACTTTTAGTATTTACTTATTTATCAATCACCTCCAAGGGAATATTCTTGGTTTATACCATATTCCTAAAATCAACAGTTTCCTCAGGCCTCTCAAATAAATCTTCATGATGCCAACCAAAGTGTCTAAGAAAATACCTAAATACCTTCAAATGATTTGCAAGATTAAATACATCCAGTTGTTTAAGGCATCCTCCTGTTTCCAGTGGAAAGTAAATAAATATGTTTGCAACACCTGTTACATCCAGGAAGCGGCCAGCTCAAGATGCTTTAAAAACTATCACTAATTATGAAATAAGAATTTCTACAAACCAAAGAAGATTCTCCTTGTGGATTGTGTGGGTTTAACATCACGGGAGGAGCTGCTGTATACAAAAAGGCAGGAATTGTAATGGCTACTTCAGTCAAATTGCTTCAATATCCAAAAGGAGGTTTCTGGCCATTAACAGAAGCCAGTTTGCTGGGTTTGGCTGGGTATTGCACACTTTACACAGCCTGGCCTGTAACAGACCCAGTGAATGGAATTTCAAATATATTAACATGCAATTCAACCAACCTGTGAATTCAGCAAACTGAACAACTAACAGAGCTTGTTTAGTCTAAGGCTTTTTTGCCTTTATTTAAAGCTGTGTGTGCAGAGAAGAACAAGTTTTAAAACCCTTTCCTCAGTAACACATCCCTTCACTGGGGGAACTGTAGCTCCAGTYTACCAAAACTTGCACTTTCTTAAATGTTTGTGATGCCTTGACGACTTCTACTCTACACTAAGCCACTTCAACKGCCAACAGCCTTGGAAAAAATGTGTCCTTTAAGACTGGAGCAGCCATAGCCCAGCATATTCATTTTGACCCAAAAAAGGTACTTCTGTAAGAACTGCCCCATCCCAACATAACCTGGGCTCAAAACTCCAGATAAACTGGAAATTTTAGATTAGTAATGATTACCATTCCTTCCTCATAGGACTATTTCCCAAATGTTGGACTGACACATTTTTCACTTGAACTTCTTACTTGCATACCTGAAACTAACTGACTCTGGAAATATACCTAAATGATAATTTATTTACAACTGTGTAAAAACTGTCATTAAATCACTCAGGAGTGAGTGATTAAACTCAGGAGCTTTCTTTCAGCAATACTTGTACTTATTCTGTCTACCCTTAAAGAAGTTTCTCTAGAATGGCTCCTCCTGTGATGCTAAACCTGCAAGAAAAGTCCTCTTTCAGCACTGCATCATTCAGTGACATCTATTTTTAAAATATTAAACTGAAGTTAACTACAACTACAACTTTACAACATTTACTACTGTCTTTAGCATGCAGAAATGCTCACGATGCACCACATCAAACAGACACAAGACAAAGAGAAGAAGGAATCAAAAGGGACAAAAGTACCTCARGAAACGAGAACAAGCTGGTATTGARGTATTTTCTATAGTCACAGAGACAATACAGACATCTTTTTTCTCCACAGCTTAGTCTTAGACCAGATCCATATTCATGTAACATCAAAAATRCATCTCAAACTGGGGTAGTATCTTAGAAACACTAACTGGGAGTGTGAAATGCATGTTCTAACCTTAAAAGATTGGAAGGCAACTAATGCAGGGGCAAAGCAAATGTTATGTGATCTTCAGATGAAGGTGGTGCCTGGCAAGTATTTACAAAGCGGGGGGAAGCGTGGRGAACTGAGCTTGTGTTACCAAGCACACGAAACAGGCACCATGACTGAAATGAAACTAGATGTGTACACTGAGGACCACAGAAATGTCAAGACATCCACAGGTGCAAGCATGGGCTCTTTGAAACCCTGCCACATCAGGCTGGGAAGATTCTGTCACGGAATCTTCTGGCAAACAGTGGCAGACGCAGCAGCCTTTCAGTCCACAAAAGCGCATTTCTGTGATACAGAAAGGGCTGAGGGGTTGGTATTCCAGAGACTGACCCTGGAAATTCTGGTTTGTTAAACATCACAGAGGCCTCGGCAGAWATCTGGCAGGGGCCTGCAGATTTTAAGTCCTCACACGATTCAACTGGCTCTTCAAGACTAATTTGGGCCCAACACGGTTAACACAGAGCAAGAATTTAAATATACTCCAAGAGTTGTGGCTGCATTTTATTTCTTTGTCCTCCTGCTCCAGCTTGTTCTACAGTAACATAAAGAGGAGACAACCTACCTAGCACAGATGAGGCTCCTGACTCACACAATAAGCTGCCCAAAACCTCCTGGAGCTAAGCCTGGCCTAAAGGCGGTAAAGCCACGATTCAACTGCACTGCATCTGGTACAATAAAGCCTCCCAAAGCCCACCTGTGTCCTAAACCTCACATCCCCTTCTCCCTCCCTCTCTTCCTCCAGGCAGCATTCCACTCTGCTCTTCCTTCCTACACCACCACAGCTCTGTGCTTGCTGCACAGCATGGCAGTYTATTCATTCACCTGCTGCTTTTGGCAGCGCCTTCCAAAAGCTGGGATCTGGGAATCAAGATGCAGAACCCCCTGCCTGAGAGTGGGCCTGAGAGTGGGCTCTGCCTTGTCAAGGGTTTCTCACTCTCACATTTTCACACCTAACGCAGGGCCCAGGTGCAAATTAACCGAGCAGTGCCCGTTTCCCAGACAAACCTGAAACGGGGCAGGCGCTGCAGCCCCAGCCTCACTTGCACAGCAAGGCACACTGAGAAGCCTGGGCAGGCCAGCCCCAGGGCTGGCAGGCAGCCCCAGGCTGGCCTAGCGCAGCTGCAGTGGGGTGCCCGGCCACCAGGCCTGCTGCTCCTCCCTCCAGGAAACCAGAACCCAGAAACCTTCATCAGGAAGCTAGGGCAGCATGAACAAAAAATAAAAACTAACCAACCTGTATGAGCAGGTTTTTAAATCTGAAGTGCACCCAACGTGAACACAGAAATAATAATGGGCAAAAAAAGGAACCTTATAAAGGCCCAAAGGCCAAGTCACAGGCTGGCCTACATGCTTTACACAGGCTGCAAATAACAACTGAGGTCTGGGAATGCTAAACCCCTCCGAGATGCGGCATTACAGTACTACAGCTGCCACTTTATACGGTATACAGACAGTAACTCAGCCTTTTGCTTACCAAACTTCCCTTGCAAAAGAATACAAAGCCAAAAGTCAGCGGGGTTGAAGTTAAACAGTAACACTTTACAAGCTATGGAAACACACGTGCCCTTTTAACAAATAGCTTAATTGAGCCACGAAACATGAATGTATTCTTGAAAACATTCAGGAGGGGGGAGATGAAACCTGCAACATGCCACACACCAGCACTCACTAAATTCTGCTGTGGCACATTCTCACTTCTCTGCAGCCATGCATCTCATGCTGAAGGGAACCATTCTGAGAATGCCCAAACGTGCTCCAAGCACACTGACCAGCCTGACCGGCCTGGAGCACACAGGGAATTTTGGGACACTACCGTAATGAAACCTTACTATTTTACACTCTGAGCATCCATCTCATGATGAAGGGAACCATTCTGAGAATGCCCAAACATGCTCCAAGCACACTGACCAGCCTGGAGCACACAGGGAATTTTGGGGCATTACCCTAATGAAACCTGACTATTTTACACTCTGAGCATCCATCTCATGCTGAAGGGAACCATTCTGAGAATGCCCAAACATGCTCCAAGCACACTGACCAGCCTGGAGCACACAGGGAATTTTGGGACACTACCCTAATGAAACCTGACTATTTTACACTCTGAGCATCCATCTCATGCTGAAGGGAACCATTCTGAGAATACCCAAACATGCTCCAAGCACACTGATCAGCCTGAAGCACACAGGGAATTTTGGGGCATTACCCTAACGAGGCATATCCTGAATATTTTGCACTTCAAGCATCACATTTCCTATACCCATCCCATCCACCAAAATAATTATCTTATATAAAATTTACACTCCACCCTTTAGGGGTACAGAAATTCACCAGTTTTGTAAGAAACTAACATTCTACAAAGAAAAAGCCACTTCAAGAAGCACTAAGGCATCAACTTGATTTTAAGTATTTCTAAAGGATAAGACACGTGGCTGCTATCAATAACTCTTCCCCCAATCAGGAATTTTCATCCCCATCCCTCCAGTTAATACAGATTTTAAACATAATCCCAACTACTAAAAAAAGCCATTTTGGAGAAACTCTGCCAGTAAGCRAGACATCGTTCATAGTACCACTAGATTTCAAAAGGTGACATACAACACTCTGGTAGCTCTCTATAAATTAAGATATTAGAATAAATACAGACTTTAGCCTATTAAAAAAAAAAAACCACACAAAAAACAAACATACTCCGCTGAAACTGCAGCTATTTCACAGAATCCCAGAAGGAYGAGGTTTGGAAGGGACCTCCGGAGATCCCCTAGTCCAACCCYGCTGCCCAGGCAAGGTCACCGGCTGGAGCAGGTGACACGGGAACGCGTCCGGGTGGGTTTTGGATGCGTCCGGAGAGGGAGACTCCGCGCCCTCCCCGGGCGGCCGCTCCGGCGCTCGGCAAGGCCGAACCCAGACGAGCTCTTCCTCGTGCTGAGGCGGCACTTCTGGSCTCTGAGTTTAGCTCCCCACTACACGGAACGAGCGCTGGACTACAAAGAATACCCTTTATCAAACAAGCGCGTGTTTATCGTTTCTAGTTTGAGGATTAAGCGTATTTTAGCAATGTTTTATTCCGCAGGTGTCGTTAGAGGCCTCCTCCCTTAAACGCCTGAGCTCGGCCAACGCTCGCTTTACATAACCCCGCAAGCTGCCTCTGTAAACAGCCTGTCCGAGCTGCAATTTCCTCTCCGAGTGCGCTCCGTTCAGCGGCCACGACCGAGCGAGACCGTGCCGGGGCCGCCCATTGTCCGCCTCGGCCTGAGGGCCGGAGCTCCGGGCCGCCCGCGCCGGGCCAGCTCCGCTCCCCGCCCGCCTACGGGGCACACGGAGCTCTTCCGACGGACGGCGGGGCAGGGGAGCCCGGCCGGGCTCAGGGCCGCGCTCCGCTGGGCCCCGCCGCACGCCCGCCCCGGCCGAGCCCACACCGCCCCGCTCCCTCAGGGCGCGGCCTGCGCTCACCCGGCCCTGCCTCACCTGGTCGCCGGCGGTTCCCTCTCCGGACATGGCGCGTTCAAAGCGRGCTGGGGCGCGGGGCCCCGAGCGGGTTAAACCTCCTTAAAAATCGCTCGTCCGGCCGCAGCCGCCGCGCCCGGAGAGCGGCAGCGAGAGAGCGGCAAAATGGCGGCGGCACCTCCGGCCCGGGGGCGGGGGAGCGGGGCTGGCGGGAGGAAGTGCGTCATCGCGGCGCGCGGGGGCGGCCGGAAGGGGCGGGGTCGCGCTGAGGGCGGGGCCGCGCTGAGGCGGCGCTTCCTCTTCCCGCTCCTCTTCCTCTTCCCGCTCCCCTTCCTCTTCCCGCTCCCCTTCCTCTTCCCGCTCCCCTTCCTCTTCCCGCTCCTCTTCCTCCCCTACTTCCTGCCCCTTCCTTCCCTTCCCGCGTCATGGGGATAGAGCTGCCTCCCCGGAGCCGCTCCCGCCCCACACGGGCAGGATGGAGCGGCGATGCCCGGCCCGGCCCTCAGGGTGGCCGTGAGGGTGGCCCCGGGAGCCGCTGTAGCCGCGCTCATGGCACCCGCCCGAGGGATGGAGGGAGCTGCGGGAGCTCGGTGRCTTCCAGCGGCTCCTCGCCCGCGCTTTGCCTTCGTTGAGGCAGCGCCACAGGCGGCTGGCAGCGCAGAGCCGTCCCTTGCACCTCACAAGAGCTTTTGCTAATGGAGACAAGTTCTAAATACAGGCTGAGATCGCGGTCGCTATAGATATCAAGGGCACTGGAGGGAGCTCCCTCTAAAGGTACTTAGTTTTTGTGAAAAACGCCAATCACTTGTTTCTAACTACAAGTTTTTTGTTTTTAAAATTTTAAAAGTTTGATAGTAATAAAATGGTTATAAAAATAGTAATACAATTAGAGTGATAATAATTTGGACAATTTGGATTAGGACAATATGAGAGAATAAATACAAAGAGTTATGGATGTCCGGGTACCTTTGTCTGGGCAGCACCAGCCCGAAAAAGGGCACCCGTTAACAAAGGATCAACCCTTAAAACAATAACCTGTTGCATATTCATACACCTCACCCATGATGCATAAATCCCATTCAAACACAGGATTCTRTCTGGGCAGTGTCAGCTTCTTCCTCTGAATCCTGACAGCACCCTCGAGGTGGGCAGAAGTTCGTTTCTCCTGATAATGGAGCAATARATTCTCTTTCTCTGAAAGATTCAGGTGTCCTGTGGCTGCTATCTCACTGCAAGTCCTTTCTTTAAAAAAAGTATCCTACATAGCATCGYTTCTATTTTAACATTTTTATGACCTAAAACTATATTTAACACAGTACTTAAGAGAATTAATCCAGCGTTACTTTCTAACCCAAGACTTATAATATTCATTTTAATATTTGTGAAAAGCCAATCATAAAATACAMATTTTTCACAGTTTTGTTTACAAAATATCCACCAGCCAGAGAAAAGGGCCTTGAGGCAGCCATTGCAGGGAAACTCTGCTATATATTAAAAAAAAATTCTAGGAGGAGGCGTGGCACATTCTAAGGTGATTTAGCTGCCTTCACAACAGCAGTGTAAGTGATCCTAAAATTGTGTCATACAGAAATACCTGCAGACACTTGGTGTTAGTGCTGGGGKTTCCTTTCTGCCTCATCTTGCAGAAGTCACTGTCTTAAACCACAGAAATGTGTGGCAATGGGACAGAAGGAAAACATAATGTGCAACCTTCTGAAGCTCCACCTGGGCAAAATAAAGGGAGCAGAGAGTGGAGAGTTACTTGACTAATTGTGCAGTAACATTTCCCAGAATTTTGATTCTTCACAAGTGAAATACCAGCGTGTCTTGGCTGATAAGCTGTGCTGTCCTTGGAGAACAGGGACTTGGAGATATGAGCCTAATCTGTTGAAAATATTTGAGAAATAAATACAACTCCTGTTCAAAAACCCTGCAATTTTCCAMGTCATTCTTGTAATGTTTTTCCACTTCCTACACAGGAACTAATTCCCTCAAAGTAATTGCTTGAAGCAATGCTGGTAAAACTTTTAATTAGACAACACTTGTGGCATTCCAGGGCTGCAGAGCGTCAGCTGCCTCCCTGGCCTGCCTGAATTTCTTTTTTTCTGGTTCTTCAGGTTCCCATTTTGTGGTGAATGCCAGGGCTCCYGCTGAGGTAACTGGGGCAGCGAGGACATGATGACAGGCCTGGCTGCTTGGCAGGGCTGCACTTCAGCTTGGGGCTGCTTTGTGGTATCAGAGCAGGAGGATGTTGTTGATGCCTGCTGTGCTGTGGTGATTGCTGCTCAGCTCAGTCACTGGTGTGGAACTTCRTGAATCAACAAGGAAACTCTGTGGGTTATGCTGCTCTGGGAGGGAATGGGGCAGAAATCAAAAATCCAGAGCTGCTCRGGAGTTAAAGACTGCTGTACCTGCAGGGACTTGGAACTGGAAGAAAACGAGAACCTAGATAGGTGTTGAAACCTTAGAGGCTGCCAGGCCAGGATCTTGGTGAGCTGTAAGCAAAGCAAMTTTGAAAGGGATTTCTGCTTTCAGAGAGCTGGGGCAGTGCTTATCAAACACGCTGACATACCTGCCTCCCAAGGCATTCTAGCAGCTTGTTTTAATGCTAGTTATGAAATCACGGGTTCTGTGCAACTAAAACCACTAAAACCATTGTTTGCAACCCTTTTCTCWGAAGGATTCAGTCACAGATGTAGTTTTGTTGGGCGTGTCTGCTCGGTGCTGCCGAGACAGTTTTAGCCCCTCAGATCTGAGCTGCCCTGTTAGTTTCTGTGCCCGTGCTTAATCCCACCAGAGGGCAGAGGGCGCTGAAGATTGTCACCRGTGTCCCACACTTGCTGGAGGCTGTGGGCTGTCTCCCCTCCTCTGAGATGCATTTCAGACACAGGGTGAGGACCTGAAAACCGAGAGACCCCATCCTGCTCTTAGCCAGGGCCGTGGTGGGGYCTGGTGTTTGCTCAGCTGAGACTTCTGCAGTGCCTGGGTCCYCTGCAGAACCCACAGTCACCCCTGWGGTGTTTCTAAACTGACAACACCCTGGGGGTTCTGTGAACTAAAGAGGAGAAAGCAGCCTAAATTCACATTCTCATAGGTCATGATTGAGAGTGGGTCAATCCATCCTTCTGATGGATCAACCCAGACTGGTGTTGCTCCCCCTCTGACCTCCAGTGAGCTGTGTCTCACTGATCAGGTGCATCACTGAGGGAGGAGGCAAAACCCAAACAGGCTTTGCTGAGTTTGCTTTCTTGGGCTCTGTGCTGGCACTGCTGGGCTTTGTAGTCAAGAAGGAAGGAAGCATCTGGGGGGAATTTGGGTGGTGAGGAGGAGAAGGCAGCAATAGGATTGAAAAGAGTTTGGAAATTTAGTGTATAAGCAAGAAAACAAAGCTGGATGGGCCAGTGAACAGCTAGGGTGATCAGTAAAAAATAATTACAGCAGGTTACATAGTTGCAGTAGTGTATTTCAATAGTGKAATAAGATGTTAAAATTCGGGGTTGAATTCCAGCCTCCTCACCATCAGTTYGTTTGCTTGAATTGCCTATCACTTAGTGCTATTTATTACAGTATTGCCTCATTTATTTTTTGTAAGCAGCTTTTTCAGTTATTCTAAGGAAAGTATAAATAATCATCCTGTCAACTAAATGCTGTTCTGTTTTCAGTGCAGAATTCTTYCCCAGTGCAAGTAGTTGTTGCCTTCCTGTAACACTTCTTGCTGTTGTGGAGCATTGTTAGTATTCATCAATGTTTATTTATATTGCCTTGTGGATTCTTTGGAAAATTTACCAGAATTAAATTAAATCTGAAGCTGGATTTGTGTGCATCTCTCTCTCTCTCTCTCTCTCTCTGGTCAAAGGTGTATTTTAAGGATGAAACACTAAGCAGTGAACATAGTGCAGTAAATTGTTTAAGCCATCAGCTGGGTATCCTCACGGGCAGGGTTACATTGGTTTTTTCCCTTGAGATTTGTGGTCAGGTATTTATGGATGAACCTTTATAGTGTACGTACGGTGGGTCTAACATGTCCCAAATGCTTTGGGYGCACAGTCTGGGAGCAGATCAGCTCCCCAGGATGGGCACAGTCAGCCCCCCATGCCCAGCAGCCGTTCCTCTGGCATTCCTGCAACAGTGTCCAAGGCTCTGAAAGTCACAGAGAGGCTGATACCCGCCAGCTCTGCCCGGGCCAAATCCATAGGCAGAAAAAGAGTAGAAACCTCAAATTACACAAGGAAGTTTAAAAAACCAACACACAGAACATCCTGAACCAAAACAACAAAAACCACCAAGCCAATAACAACAACAACAAAAGAAAACCAACTGAAAAATGCTATTCTGGATGAAAGTGGAGCCCAAATGAAGCCTTGCAGCTGGAGGGAGAAAGATGGGGTAATGTCCACAAATAGCAGCGCAGTTCACTGATTGCAGTGTTCTCGAACTTTGGAGTGTTGTAACCTAAGTATTTCTGAAGTCGTTGAGATGCTCCTAGCGACACGGGCACGCTCCCCGGTGTTCCTGCGGCTTGTCGCTGTCCCGGCGCTGTGACTCCCCCGGGAGGTGGCAGGCAAACACCGCCGGCTCGGCTGCCAGGGGACGAGCTGCACGTACCCGGCACCCGCCCAGCTGGGAAAATGGCACGGCACTGGGAAAAATGCGCATTTTATGATTGGCTTTTCGCAAATATTAAAATGAATATTATATGTCTGGGGTTAGAAAGTAACGCTGGATTAATTCTCTTAAGTACTGTGTTAAATATAGTTTTAGGTTATAAAAATTGTTAAAATAGAAACGATGCTATGTAGGATACTTTTTTTAAAGAAAGGACTTGCAGCGAGATAGCAACCACAGGACACCTGAGTCTTTCAGAGAAARAGAATTTATTGCYCYMTTATCAGGAGAAACGAACTTCTTCCCGCCTYGAAGGCGCTGTCAGGATTCAGAGGAAGAAGTTGACAATGAGCAGACAGAATCSTGTGTTTGAATGGRATTWATGCATCATGGATGARGTGTATGAATATGCAACAGGTTATTGTTTTAAGGGTTAATCCTTTGTTAACRGGTGCCCTTTTTCGGGCTGGTGCTGCCCAGAAAAAGGTACCCGGAYRTCCATAACTCTTTGTATTTATTCTCTCATATTGTCCTAATCCAAATTGTCCAAATTGTTATTACTCTGATTGTATTACTATATTTTTATAACCATTTTATTACTATTAAAGTTTAAAAAATTTAAAAAACAAGTGATTGGCGTTTTTCACAGCACCAACTTGGGGGGTTTTATGTCTGGATTACAGGATTTTTTTCCTGCCACATTGCTGTTGGACATCACGAGTGTCTTTCTGTGAATGCCGCTGTCGAGTCACAGCTTGCAAAGATGAATGACTTTTAAAGTGTTTTAACTTTGCCTTATTTTAGGAAAAAAGTCATGCACATTTTGAGTGTAAGGGTTTTAACAGTTAATAAGAAGGGCAGAAAGGAGGAGCATATGGAAGAAAAATAGAGTCATCAAGGGATGATTGGAAATCAAAGAGGGAACTTGCCAGTAGGCAGCATAGACATCATCCAACAAATAAAAGGGAGAACAAAATGAGGTGGGGCAGAACATRCTTACTTGTAATTGGTTTTATGCTTTTGCATACAAGTATTTAGCCTCAGGTGTTTTCTAGTGTATGTTTGCTTACTCTGGTTGCAAATACACAGACAAAGCCCTGTAAAAAACACAGTGGTGATTGCAGTTATTTCTCACTTAAAGCCAGTGATACAAAATYTAGTGTTCATTGTCATTACTGGATATAGTACTTCCAAAAATGCTAGTGATTAACAATAAATAAGTGACTATCTAAGCGTAATATTGCTTGCACTCAAATGCCTTCTACTTAGCTGAATATTCCAATCATCATAAGATGATGTGTAAGAGTCAGTTTATAAGACATTACATGCTGTTCATTTTCATAATGTACTGGAGAACATGAACACAGAACATCACAGGTTTCCACCTCGGGGGTGTTTGGGGCAGAACTCTTGTTTTCCTAAACACAAGCTGTCCACAGCAAGGAAGCTCACCCTGCCCTCATAACTCCTACCTGTGCAAGCACCGTGTTTGTGCAGCCTGGAGAAACAGGAAAGGTGGAACTGGCCACCCRGTGCACCTGTAATGGGGGTGGGGAGGTTGCTATGCAACTTTACTGTTTGATGTTTTGCTTGAAAGCCCAGCTCCAGSAAACAAGGGTTTACATAAGGATCAAGCTTTCTTTCTTCTAAGTTTGTTTCCTTCTATTATGAAACAAAGCTTGTTTGTGTGATTCAAGTACATCACAAACTCACAGAAACCYAGGAGCAATGTGAAAGAAACCAAAGTTTGGGATTGTTTCAATCTCCTTGTTTTAAGGCAAACTTGATCTACAAATCCGGGAAATACCGGTCTACTGGAATAGTAACCACCCCCTCCTCCTGCATTCACGGTGTAGAGCTTGATCCACAAGATACCCCTGGCTTCAGTTCACCTTCAAAACCCATGGTGACTGTGCTGTGTGTCCYACCTTAAGCCACATTTATGTCTCCGATGCCATTATTGTTCCCAAAGCTAATTTTGAAGAAATGACTGATGTTCCTGACCTCTGTGTGAATCTCCTGCACTGCTGATGTCACCTTGTCCAGACCTGCTCGTGAAATCCCAGCCCCCTACGAGTTTGTGTGAATTTACCTTGCATGCACTTTGAATTGAGGACTGTGTTTTCATATTTATCTCTAAAGCATCTGGGTACCATGGTGATCACACCAGACAAGCAGACAGATACACTTGTGCTTAATGGTAACTGCAGTGCTGGGGTCCTTTCCTGTAGGAAGCTGGGATTCATGTTAACAGAGCTGTCTTCTGTAGTTAAACCAGTGATTCCAAGTTTTCYTGTGTGCCATGTTTTGGTAAATTAATAAGGACACAAAGCTGAGGAGGTGCTTTTATGTTCTCTTTACTGGCTAAGCTTACAATGCATTTGAACCTGTAGTGATACCCCAGCCCAATCACCACATGCTACAGTAGAATTTGCTTTGTTGTTGTATTTCTGAAATAGTATAACACTGCACTTTGAAATCTCATTTAAGAGAAATGTCTCAGCCTAAATATAAGAAAAAGCACCCTTCAGGTCAACAGTCTGAAAAGTATTGCCTCTTCCAGGCAGCTCTAATTATGTATTGATTGTACTTAAATCTTGCATTACTGTTCATTTCATGTTGCATGCGTGCATTTGTTATTTTTTTCCTTGTGTTGTTTTGACAGTTTTTAAATAATAATACATGGGTGAGTGTTTACTCTGGAACAGCCATTTCATTTTATTAGCATACAGAGGGCAATGAGGCAGAAGAGGGAATGTAATGCTTATATATTAGTTAGTACTTGTTCCACGTAGCATCTTTCCAAAGACTGGGGACAATTCCTGGGGAAATGACTCAAAATGTAATGATCCTGCAGTGATTTAACATGAAAAAATGAGGTACCTTGGATTTTTATTATATTTGTTTGCTCCTTGACCAGAAATGATATGTCTTTATTTCTCCTCATTCAGGCTTTCTGTTGTCACTCTTGTTGCAGTTGTTTGTCTTGGAAGCAAAGAACTAGAGCTGCTGTAGATCAGAAGTATGCATCCATTATAGGAAAAACAGATTTTCAGTGTAAGTTTGTTGGAAAATGAATGAATCCCACAACTTTCTTTTTTTTTCCCGTAATTCGTTAGAAACCATGAGCACAGAAGGATATGTGTATCCCAGCACAGTTTGGAAGTGCCATCTACTCAGACATGACAGTAGGTTTGGGAACACTGTCAACAGTAATTACCTTGTAAATCCAGGCGCCCATTGCAAGAACTGCAGCTTTCCCAGTTACAAACATATTGCCGGGAGATTTGGAGCAATTAAGCAGCAATTGTTCTCACAGAATGGGAGAAACAGGGCTCTGGGATGTAGTTTGGATGCTGCAAGGACCAGGGCACTTTCTCCCACCAGCTGTGGGTCTGCTGCTAGATAAAACCAGCACTGGGAGATAAAAGAAACAATGGGAAGGATTCCACTGATTGATGAATGGAAAAAGATATTTGCTTTTACAAATAAACTTTAGGTTTGCTGATAAACCAAATTAGACATTGAAAGATGAAAGAAACAACGGGGAAGAAAAACCCCTGAATTCAGTAAGAATTAAAAATCAAAAGGGAGGGTTATACATTAGAGGGAAATCTTCGGTGTCAGGGAGTCTGTGCCTCTCAAGTACCTCAGCCRAWGGGGAAAGAGAGAAGGGAAATGCRGCCGGGAAATTGGGATAAAAAGGAGGCTGYGTCCTCCAAAAATTCGAGAGATCCCGGGGCAATGCCCCATGGCCTCTCCCTTTATTTGGACAAAGTAAAAGGACTCCTCTGTCTCMCYTTTGGACATAAACCTCTGGTGTTTGTGGATTAATTTTCCTGACGCTACTATTAAGAAATTCTTTTCAGGAGCCTCCTTTATTTCGTGATCCCCAAGATGAATAAAGAAATTATTCCTTRATTTCTTGAGGGTGCAGTCAAGAAATAACCGTGTGCTGTGTGAGCAGGAATCCTGGGGATGCAGAGCCGGGCTCCTGTTTGTGTGTGTGCTGGTGAGATCGGGGCATGGCAGCAGCGTGGAAAGCAGCACCAGGGGTGTGGTGTTATCCAGGGATGTCCCAGCAGCGGTGGAAAACTGGGGCAAGTTAGTGCTTGGTTCAGGTAATGAAGACAATGTTAAGGCAGTATAAATGAGCTGATAGCTGTGATAGACTGAAGCGTGGCACCTTTCCAACCATTCAGTATCTATACAGAAAAACGTACAACAATTACCAAAAAAATCACCAACACCAAAATTTTAAAAAATCATAATTAAATAATCTGTTTAGTTAAGTAAACCTTACACCGTTATTAAAAAAACCTTTAAAAAACAAACCATAATTATCATGGTATTTATACCTCATGTACTTCAAGTTACTGCTTGGCTCAGCTAATGAAGACAAGGAAGGCAGTGTGATAAGGGGGCTGTGAGTGTGGTGTGTGACTGAAGGATGGCACTGCGATAGCCTCTTGTGAGTGATTTGCTCATCAAAGGAGGTAATTGTGTTTCGAAACTGGAGAGCCAGCAGGTTGGGCTGCTTGCGTGCCGTGCTCACAGCGCTGAGTGCATTGTGTGCGTTATCTAGCTCGATGTGCTTTTCTCCAGCCCTGTCTCTGTGCCCTCGCTGCCTTTTGTTTCAGCCTTTGCTGTGTGACTCATCTTCATAAGACRCATTTGCTACAATTATCTGCCGGGTTTTGTAATGAGTCCCACTCCTTCCTTTTGCCTCTCTTCTTTTCAGGCTTGCTTTGAGAATTCATGGGGTTTTTTTTTTCGTTTTTCTCACAGGAGGTACCAGTTACCAGCCTTAAAGGACCACGCCTAAACTATGTGCTAAATCATGACATATCTTTTATTTTCAGACCAAATTCAAGTCTGTAAGGAAAAGCACTGCTGTATGCACCAGAAAAGGGAGAACACTGTGAGGAATGTTAATACCAAGCAATAATGAAGAAAAATGCCACTGTTTAAAATACAGTGGTTAATGACCCTTACAACTATGATAAATTTCAAACCTATATCTGYTCACATTTTCAAAGGCTTCAGAAGAATACTGTGGGTTAAAAACTGTGAATGATTGGTTTATCCCTCTCTTTTGGACTTAAAAGCAGGAGCAGCTGTTACCAGCACTCACACAGAACCACTGCTATCTGAAAGAATTAACTGCTTACATTAAATACATTTAAAGTGTCTCTTCAGCTTTTTAAAACGCCTATGTCTATATGCATATATTAAATTGAGCAAACAGTTTCTCTTTCCCAGCTGAATTTCATTTGTTCTGAGTTTTGCCTTTAACACTTGAAAAGGAGGACATCCAGCACACGATGGTAACAGCATGGACAAAGGTATGTAAAGGTTTATRAATAAAGATATATAAAGGTTTATAAATAAACTCCAGACATAAGGTGTCTGTGTTGAAAGGCAATTTCAGTCCTGCATCTGGAASTTCTGATTTTTTTTTTCTAAATCAATTTAAAATATTTAATATTATTAAAATACATTTTAGCTAAGAATGCCCTTAGGAGCTATTTTTTTTGGTGCTCTTGCATTGTATACTCAGGGCATTGCTTATACATTTTTCACATCTCTTGTGTGCTTGACATAGGGTTCTAGAACATGAACCGAATTGTTACCAAATGTAGGCCAAAAACTACATTTAGGGTGATAGAGTTTGTTGTCTGAGAGCCATCTGACRGAAATTTCTGGTGGCATTGCCATCTATTTCATAAAACATCCCAGTGACACAGAACAACAAATGGCTGAGAAATTCCAGCAATGTAAGAAAGAGGAATGAAAAACAAGCAACTATCTTGAGAGGAGCTAATTTATCTCGTATTTTTGTGAATTCAGAAAAAATATTATTCCTAATGATTATCTTAATATATAAGATTCAATTCAATTAATTTGGTTTGTATTTTAGAAATATTTTGAATAAATACAATTTTCCATTGTAAGCTGAGAATAAAAGGGTAAATGAATACTTTAGGCRCTTGTAAAATGACAAAATTCAGAGAAACACTTGTGTTACTATTTTGCGGTCAGGTTTGAAACAATATTTGGAATGCAGTATCAAAATGTGTAAGAATTAAACCTGCCATCGACTAAACCAGATACCCAGCACTTGAGTGGGACGGAGTAAGAGAAGTGTAGTAGCCCTTTGCTTTCACTTCAGCCAATTCTGTAAATAAAAAATCCTAAGATACAGAGCTACAATCTTCAAATCCTAGGCACCCTTGAATCAGCACTGAAATTTACTGTCAAGTTCATCTCCAAGGAGGAATGAATGCTTAATATTGGAGTGCATTTTGAAAGACACTATAAAAWTAAACAAAAAACAGACCTGGCTTCACCATCACTAAAGGAAGAGCAAGTCCAAGCATGCCATCTGAAGAGTTTGTACTTCCCACATGGCTGTCTTGGATCTTCATTTCTTCTCTTTAGATTGTCCTTGTCTTTGGATTAAATGCTGGTCCYAGAGAAGGTAGCTGTGAAGCTCACAAAGACCTTATTACCTTCCTCTAAAGAATCATCACTTGCTGGAATTTGCAAAGCTTCAGCTTAAAATGGGGTACATATTTGAGGTGACCATCTCGTTTCCAAGTGCAATGCTGTTTTCTGCACATCAGCTGTGTCAGATCCTGTAGATTGTTGCTTTTGTCCCCTAATTGCAAGAAGAATGTCTTGTCCCTAGCAATTACTATAAAAATGTGAAGAGGTGCTATAGTTCCAGAGCAAATMGTTTCCTTGACACCTATTGACCCTTCAAATCCTTTTAGGAACTGGCTATCTTTGGGAAAAAAAAATCACAAAATCCTTATTAAATTTGCTCTCTGGCCTCTATCTTTCCTCTCTGCTTGTTTCCTGGCCAGAAAAGCAAAAAGGTATTATAAAGAAGGCATTAAAAAGAGGAGAGCTCAGTCCAGACTGGTCTGGCAGCTCTAGGCTGTTTGAGTAGGGGAAAAGTAAACAGCTTTTATAAGAAAGATTACAATTGAAAAGAGTAAAAAGGTAAACCCAGAAGAAGACATATTGGCTTGTTTATTTGCTCACCTCTTAAACTTTCCCTACCAGCTTTGGAGACTCCTGTCACATCCAGCTCTGCTATCCATAAAGCATCTGTCCTGCTTTTTTCATTGCTGTTCCTGCTACCAATGSTGTGCTTGCAGCTCATCAGCTCTCTGTTACTCTAGGCTAGCTCCCCTCCAAAGGCAGCATGTGAAATCCAGAACAGGGTTTGGGTACTGGAAAACATCTCTAATCTAGTGGGTGCTGAGCTGGAATGTTTTCCTTACAGGATCCAGGATCTCCCCTATTCCATCTCAAGGCTAACACTGTTTTTTTTGGGTTTTTTTCCCTTTCATTTAATTTTTTGTTTCTCCATTCTTACAGAATATTTGATTTAATGAATTGCAGGGTTTAAAAAAAAAGGTAGAAGACATTCAAGAAAAGACTGCAAACGCAATATTTTGGTCATTTCTCTGGAATAATTTGTGCCAGTAAGTGTGTCACATCCCTCTGCACAGCCCTGGGATTTGTGCATGTGTCATGGGTGACAGAGTCTGCTTCATATTCTCTTGGAAAATGGGAAGGTAAGGAGTAACCTGGCTCCTCCCAGGCACTGCTGGAGTAGCTCTAGGACTGCAGAGTACGTGCCATGGTGCTCATTAAGTTGTGCCCTGGTTTCCTCAAGTGTCCCAGTGTAGGAGTTGTCACTGAGGCAACACAGGGGCTGCTGTGCAACTCCTGTGAAAACAAGTCACTGGGGCGTGTCAGGCGTCTGCATGTACACACACAGGGCTCTGCATTAACATTTGCCTCCTTTGTTTTTCCAAGTTAGGCAACTAAGAAAAGCAAATGGGGATGGAAATTGTCATTTAAACAGMATACTTGAAGGATTTTTCCATGTCTCGATTTTACGTTACTTTTCCGTGTTCGGCTTCGGGTAGGAGAGAACAGAAGTGCTGCTTGTTAGCTGACCTCAGTCTTCATGAGACAGATGGGTGGGTGGCTTTACCAAATGGCAGTTGTCTTCTCTGTCAAGTCTGACCCTGAAGGTTGAGCACAATCACTCCAGGTTGGACTGGGAAGAGTATTTTCTCCATTTGATATGGAGAACTTCCTCCATGGGGTGTTTTGTCCATTGTGGCCACACCAAGGTGTGACCCAGTGAAGAATGTGACTGTGTTGTTCTAAACAAGCGTGGCTGTGGCGGTTGCAGTGCTGTGCTGGAGTCACAGCTTTTCCATTTGGCTGGAAATAGAAGGGGAGCAGGAACCTGTCCACTCAGCCCCAGAAGGACGAACAGACCCTAGAGCCARGCAGCAGACACAGTTCTCTCACATTAAGTCACCAGTTGCATATAGTAATTTGCCTAACCTTTTTGGCCTTTTGTGTCTGTAAAACAGATGCTAATGCACCTGAAAATAGCAAGTCTGAAACTTATTTATTCACCCTTGTTTTGTATTTTAAAGCTTGT
Source organism: Cardinalis cardinalis (assembly GCA_014549065.1). Classification (NCBI taxonomy): domain Eukaryota; kingdom Metazoa; phylum Chordata; class Aves; order Passeriformes; family Cardinalidae; genus Cardinalis; species Cardinalis cardinalis. Next base: position 1,062,050 of record JACDOX010000194.1, read on the forward strand.
GTGTATATTTATATAGGWATGCATAAAAATATGTGTRCAGATATGTCTGATAGGAGCCTTTCATGGTGCTCCCTGACCTGCTGATTTGCATCAGGCATAGCTGGCTCCCAGGGACCTGCAGAGCCCATCCAGCACAGGAACATCCATGCTGCTTTTGCTGCTAGGGTCAGCACAGACTGTTACTGCAATTACAAGGCTCTGGCAGGCTTCCTGCACACGCCATCCCTTGAAATAAAGCTCCTGTTTATTCCCATCCTCCCCCAAAGCAGAATATGTGTAGAATATGTTCCCTGGTGGCCCTTTGAAAGTCCTCTTGAAAATCTTTGCCRAAGTGTAAAAGGCAGGCAAGCCTTGCAAGTAGGTGCCTGATACAGGTGTACCTCCAGATGGGTTTTCTGCTCAAATCCTGCATTCTAGGGCATCTTTTTTTGTAATAGCTAAACGTCCTGATGAGGGGGATCTCGGACAGGTGGTGYGAGATCTTCGTGTGGTGGTGCTTGTTGGGTTAGCTAATTTCAAAATTGCTTGTTTTGGCAAGCTGCTCCATGTTGCCTAACTCCTGTCCCACAGGTGCCACAAACAGATCCCAGAAATGAAAGATTCCTTTGAAAYCCTCCCAGGGTTTTGTTAGGAGGATTTAGAGGAGTTTGGGAGTAGCTCAGTTTGTGGTGATGAAGTATAAAGGCATCTCTGAATTTAAGACTGGCTTGACAGACCTGGGAGGAAGCATGATTTAGTGAGTGCTTTGACTGGTGTAAATACTTGCTGGGAAAGGCCCATCCCAGGCTACTTTTCCACCTGCTGCTGGGTTTCCTTCCCAGTTTAGTCAGGCAATTCATTTCAGACTGTAGCCAGATGATAAGATGGCATGTAAGCACTGTGATTACAAAATCATGATTAATTTTTCTTTTTTAAGAGGGGTGAAGTGCTAGAAAGTGGAGAAATCACTCTAAAGACTGAACTACTGATGGTCTTAAGACTAATTAGGCTGAAAATTACTTTCATGATCCTAAATGAGTGCTTAAGATCCTGAGACCAGAAGAGTGTCAGGATACTGACACGTGYTGGCAGCATCCATGTGTTTGGAAAGGTTATGCAGAAACAAAATGTACTCTACTCAGGGGAAAAGGAGTACAAATTAGGGCCTTATCTTACTGGGGTGTCCAAGACAAGTCTCTGCATCTCCTGAATTTTTCTGCATGGCTTGCCACATCCATTGATMTCTATGCACAGGTTTTATTGTACCAGCATGGAGGTACTGGGGAAAGATTAGCTCTGAAAAGCAAGTTTTAAAATAATTGCTTYAGAGCAATTTTGAAAGATGTTTTTTCTTTTATTCAACCATGAAATGGAAGTGTCCTGCTGATGGCTCCAGCATATTTTTTAATTGAATAATTAGCATGGATAATAGGCATTCAACAGCGTTTTTGTTGATAATCACTGGATTTACTAATCTCCCAGAAGGTGGGATGATTCAGAATCTTTTAATGCCCCAAAATAGAAGATAATTAAAACCCTACACACACAACTTGAAATAGAAATGAGTACAAATGGTGAAGAGAAATTAGAAAATGAGCTTGAGGGAAAAGGATGGTGGTGGTGGGGATGAGAGTCCCAAGTACTAAGAATAGTCAGGATAGTTATGAATTGACACATTTAGTACTTGGAGTTTTCCTTGCTGTGCCACACTTTGCTCTCACCAAGGCTGGGTGCGATGGGGCTCGGCGGGGACTCRGAGGTCACACACGTTCACAGGAGTGGGTGTTTGTCTGCATTTGAAAGGACAGGTGTCTGCTGAGGAAGGCAGGAGCCTCCCTTGAAATGGAAAATGCAAACCCCCTCCCTCTGAATTATTACAATTTTGAAATTAAGGGGCTCTCGTGCAAAGATATGGGAGTAGGAATAACAGTTCTTTAYTAGGAAGATTAAAATACAAATGCAATAGTACAAAAAAAGAAAACAAACCCCTGCCAGAGTCAGAGCACGCCCTGCCCCCTGTGCGTCAGGGGGTGTCCCAGCCCCATCCCATGGGGGCTCAGCCCTCCTGCAGTGCCAGCTGTGGCTCTGCTGCAGCAGGGATCCTGCACAAGGGGGGAG
>JACDOX010000194.1:1064549-1081330 GCA_014549065.1 Cardinalis cardinalis
TGCTGAAAATAGCACGTGCAGTCATCTCTGGTGAGCTGGGCACGGTGAGAGGAAGSTGCAAGGGTTTTGTGGGGAGGGTTAGCTCATCTCATCAGTGATRTGTCCTTCCCAAAGAAAGCCCAGCAGGGAAGTGCCCGCCCTGGCTGGGCTGCCTCGTGCCTCTGTGGGTGGGGACAGAGCTGGAGCCCCGAGGTGCGGGGGGACACGCAGAGCGGCAGGTTTAGGGTCAGCTTTGCTGTGCACAGTTTAGGTGAAGCTTGGTGTGACACGTTCCCTTGCACTAACACCGCTGTGCTCCTGTTCCACGGATCACTTACCACGTATCGCTTACAGCCACTTGACAGCAGAGGGGCTGCTGTGTGCTCCTGGAATTAATTCTCACAGGAATGAAGAATTGACACAAAGTGGACCACTCTTTCTCTCGCATGTGCAAGAGGTATTAATTTAACATTAACTTTTCCTCCTCTGGAAGAGGTGGAAAAAACCCTGCAGTGACAATCTGCCATTTACTTGACTAGATAGAGGCAGTCACGCTGAGGTCATTGGGCATGGGATGGAATCCAAATGGAATAAGGGATTACTAATCTTATTTCCATAAAACAAGGCTATTAATTAACCTGTTTAATAAGTACTGTTTTTACAGAGGCACAATGGATACTTGAGACTTCACTTTAAAGAATGAGTGATCAAGTTCRTATTGGCACAAGCAGGGCAGGGCTGGATTTCTCTCCAGTGTGCTTCTCTGCCAAATTCTGTCTATTAAAATACATGAGTGTGTGTTTGAAACATCCTTTTCCAGCTTTGGAAAAAAGATGCCATTCAAAGGCAAACATTTTTCGCTAATTTGGAGGCTCCCTTTGGTTTGTGGCAAGCATCTGTCATGAAATCGGGAATGTCTAGAGGGGCCTGGCCTGCTCCATTCAAACCATTTCTGCTCCAGGAATTGTTACAGTCCAAAAGACTGACACATGGGTGGAGGAGAGAAAAGAGCACAGCAGTGGGCAGGGCGTTCCAGTGTAACCTTAAATTGCTCTGACCCTTCCCAGGCTGTGCTGCCCTCCCAGTGAAGGCTCAACACAGACAATTGCTGCTCAAGGAGCAGTGCAAACTGGTGTCTCCTCCTGCCCCTGACCAGTTCCACCTCAGATAAAACAATGGACTCCATGGAGTAGCCCTGATACAACGGGAGGATATTGGCAKTATTGTGCAGTGTGGCGGAGCAGCCTGCATGGGAGCTGTTTTGGTGGCCAACCCGCAGCACTGCACCGGGATCATTTGGCAGCCCCTCTGAGTCAGTAATGCTGGGCACTGGCACAACTTGGAGGAAAAATTAGGCTGAGGCTTTGGAATCCTGCTGGCCCCTAGCAAGTAGCATTGTTTTCTGTCGTGTACCAGGACTCTGCTGCAGACAAATAAATACCAAAATGAAGCAGATTTGGGGCATTGCTTTCCRTGGAAGGGCAGACTCCGCCTGGATTTGTGCATCAGGCAGCGTAAGAGCCACCAAGAGCATCGTGTACCCTTCACACAGCAAGAAAGCAAGGAAAGATGTCATTCCTCCAGCTAGGTGTGTCCACCTGGGGACAGATGTTGCCAGGAAGGGAATGGCCAAGAGGACCAAGATGATTTCATTCCCCATTAAATCTCTACAAGACACAGAAAGGAGGAGCTGCAATGCCTTCTATTCAAGTGGCAGGTCTTAGGAGTCTCTCCTCATTTCAGTGTAGCTGGTTTGGTTTGGGTTTGGGTTTTTCTTTAAAATCCTGCTGGTCTTGAAAAATAAGTTCAATTAATATAGATTTTCTTGGGCAACTGTTTTAGGAAACAAAAACAAAGTAGTGAGCTTTAAAAACACAAAGACTGGAATTTAAGCGAACACAGTTTATTATTATTTTGAAGTATTGATTATTATTGAATATTAATTATTATTTTGAAGTCTTTAAGATGTCTGACTCTAGTTTATAGGTCTATATCATGCTTTCACACACATTATTGTACCACCTGTCTCTGGGAGTGCAGGACTTTGTAGAAGCACAACTTTTGCCCCAAAACTCCATGGGGTACTATAGCATTTTACCACTGCAGTGCCAAGGGGGTCTGGGTTGGCATTTTCTTGAGTATAATATTCATTAAATACTTAWATAAGGCCTGATACTACAAACTTGATCCCAGAAGGTTATGTGGGGAGTTACTAAGCAGTGATTATTCACATAACTAAAAGTTGTTCATGTAAAAACATTTTTACAGGAATAAAATCCTATAGCCTAGATATTGTAAGTTGTTTGACATAGAGGGAGTTCTGAATTAAAACTGGGCTTTGTTGATAGAATACAGTTATAATCACTGMTGAGCCTTCCTACAATGTCTTTTGTAAATCTCCTCCCTCCTGTCTTTTCCTTCTTTCAAAAGCCAAAATCCTGGAATAGATGGTTTAGAAACTGAATTTTAAATTTCAGGCTTGTATAAACTAAGTGGTAGAGCCATTTCAGAAGCTTTGAATTCACTGTGGGTTGTTCTGTGCTCCAAATTTTGATTCATTTGGTGCTTTGAAGTACAACTGGGATCAGAGAACACATTGTCAATGTTAATAAAATCAAGAGACCTMAACATTATCCATCCAGTTTTGCAATAGAGGAGGGATGGTGCCTCTATTACTTCACATAATCAAAAGAATAGTTGTTGATTAGTAATTAAAATTTCTATTCCAAACATGCAAAACAATGTAAATGTCAGAGATTTCCAAGATGCTTTTAATATACTGAGGAGTACTGTTTGTCCATGTGCTGGTAGAATTTTTGGGAATTCAAATCTGTGCTGGCGTACCAGAGTTCACTTTTTGTTATAATCACAAGACATTTTTTATGGATGACAATCTTTGCTTGTTTTTTTTAGCTAGGTATTACTGTTTTGAGCAGCTTGGGATTTAAGAAAACGTTTTGTTTGATGWACATTGAATCTGTTCTCATTTTCAGAAGGCTGCTTGTCCCTTGCAWGGCTTGTTATAGTCTTGATTGATTGAATGACATTGAATTGTCATCTGCTGTCTGAGCTGGCCTTCCTATTCCAATGGCTCCTCCCTTAAGCATGCAGAAACTTGGAGTGAAGATTGCATTGAAAGGTAATGCTCTGCTCTCRTTTGCATGTGCCAAAGATGCTGCTTAATTACTCGGGAGACAAAACTCTCCGTGTGCATCCCAAGAGCGAGTGCAAGGAGGGGAAAGGAACTTGTGCCTTGGATTGTCCCATCTTCCAGCTCCCCTGGCAAAGTGAAAGAAGGAAGGTGCTGGGAATTCTCCTTTTCTCTTGTCCTGCGATGGGAGAAAARTGCAGATTAATCTTTACATTTCCTTTAAAGGAAATTTAACCTAAAATTTAACCTAAAAAGGTTCTTTTCCTAAATAACCTTTAGGTAGGGTACTAATCAGCATTTCCCTGTGGTTTGTTAAGGAGTCCATGATTGGAGAGAGAAGGAAGGTGGTGGGGACCCTCCCTGTTACCATTGCTGGGAACTTTGTAGTGATGCTGCTTATTTTTTACTCAGATGTTTTTGGGGTTTTTTTCCTAATGAATTATTGCTTTGGTCAATATGCATTATTTCATGCTACTAGCAAATATTGGTAAAAATATTTAGCGTATATAAGAATGATAAATAGCTTATGCACGTCAGGTTCAACTTAAATTGCCTGGATTATCCAAAGGAAGGAGGGAGTACAAGTGGTGATATGGCATCCGAGACGTGGCTTGCTGATAACTTTAAGTGTCTCCTTCCACTTTCAAATATTAAAACTCAGGCTAAGAAAACCAGTATTAAATATTTCCTTTTGTTTAGTTGCCCTGGTTCATTTTGTGTTTTTCTGCAAGTTATTTATAAAGAAAAATCTATTTTAAAAGCTTTTTGAGAAGTCTTTGTCCTCCATCTGGCATGAAGAGCATTTCTGGAGGGGAGGGGAAAGAAACAGAGAACTGTCTGAGGTAAATTTGATAGTAGAAGATGGGATAAAACAAGAGGCACTTAGACTAATTTAATTAATGCCATGGTGGATTTAAGAATATGCTGTTCTCTACAAGCATAAACATAGATCAGTAGCTGAATTAAGGAAGCAGTATTAGACTGCACCTGTTGGGTTTCAAACTGAATTCAGACCTTGTTTCAGTATTGCAGTTGGGACTGGCAGTTGCTGAAGGGATTAAATTATTTAAAGCCTTCAGCTGGCTAGTGTAGGCTAGCAGTAGCTTAGAAAACACTTAATCTATTTTTTTAATCTCTTCATATGTTTGCTTTACTTAGACAGTAAAACTATACATGACACACACCTGCCACACTCTGAAGAGTCTTTGTCAGACATTGTACATTTATCAATTAGAGCAGCCTTGAAACTGTGGCCATTTGGGTTTCGCTGACAATACTCTTCTTGTTGGCCTGCACGTTTTCTTTGGTGAACTCAAACCCAGACATGAAGTATGCAGACACAAAGTCCTTTTTCCACAATTTATTCTAAAAAAAGATGTTCCCTTCTAAAGGCAAATGCTGCTCTCCAAACAACTAATGCTTGCTGTTACCTTTTGGGTTGTCGTTTAAAAAAGAAACAAACAGTTTGGAGCTCTGGAACTATTTTTTGCAGTGCATTAGTTAACTGCTTTCAGGATAGTACAGTAAAGCAGTTCAGAAAKAGGTGATACTGTTTAGCTTGTTATGTGATATGTCTCTTGTTTCTAGAAAGCCAAGAGTAAGTAATGAATAGCAACAATATGGATTGGACAGAAAAGCCATTTGGATAGCTGTGCAACACAGGATTAATTAGGCAAATCCTCTTAGGTTTGATAAGCCATTGCTTAGCTCTGCAGTTTATTTTGTCATTGGTTGCTCCTATTAATGTCTTCTTTCTGTCAGAGTTTATTACTCTGATTTCAGTTTTGCATCATACCTTTTTGTGTCAAAGTGAAATGCCACTTCCAACCCTGTAAGTTACAACCTTCCCAATAACAAGCAGAGAAATGCCTGGAGTCAATTCAAATCAATGCTGGCATGCTCTTAAGAGTCTTTGAAATAATGAACCTTTTATATGGATCATTTCTGTTCAGCAACTGGTGTATGACATCTTTTAGATTTGGCCTTCAATGTTAAGTTACAGGACAAGCAGGCATGTGAGTCTGTTAATGAGGATGAGCAAATGCYAATTCATGGAGATGAGATGGTTTCTGCAGTATGCTCTTCATAAAAAGCATATGTTTTTGAGATTTCTGGGCAATCTTTAATTTTTTTCTTCTTTATGACATTGCAAAACCATAATTTTATTTCTGTAAAAGAGGTTTTCCTAGTACCATCAGTACAGAATAACTTCRCTGCTTGAGCTCCACTAGGGTTTTTTTTTTTGATAATGTGTAGAGTATACTTGAAAAATATAAAGTACATACATTGGAGTCATTTTACTAATTAGTGTTCACACTCTGTCTCAGCCTCTTTTTTTAACTAGAAATGGGGCTGTTTTTCAGAAATAAGAAAAAACAGGCAAAATAAAAATCCTTACTGGAAATAAAAAATCTTAATAATAATAAAAATATATTCTGAGACAGAGACTAACAAGCAGACACCTCAGGACTGCAGCAGGATGGCTCAGCCAGCTGGGTGGGGGGGAAATATGCAAAAAGGCACGGGGAGAATTGGGCATTTCAGTGGGTGGTAATCGGAGTTTCATCAGCACTGGGATTTCACTTTGTTAGACAATGCTTTGTACGTGTCAGGGCTCGTGGCYGCTGTGTGCAGGGAGCACAAAGTGTGGGAGAACACTGTTTCCAGCTCTCCTTGTTAGGCAGAATTTTATTGCAGGTCTTTGTTCAGCAGTCACCTGAATATTGGGGTTTTTTCTGTAAGAGGGTATTGCACCTGAAATTCTGTTCTACCTTGAATGACTTGGGAACCTTTTCGTGTATGATTCATCTGACGTGATCTGTGAATTGGGTTAACCTCTGTCATGGTCCCAGACCAAACCAAAATAAATCTGAATTACAGTAGAAATTTAACTGTGAGAATACAATAGCCTTTAATAGAAAAGCAACTGAATATCTCAGCTCCTTGTAAAGGAAAAAGGACAAAGGAGGAAAAGACAAAGCAGAACGCTGGCTGGAAGAGAAGAGTGGGGAATGCACAGGACTGAGTGATACCTTTGGGGTTTAGTCTGTGAAAGATGAGAACTGGCCCAGCTTGCTCCTGTCTGACAAGCTCCCCAAGGCCATTCCAGCAGGGGATGGAATCCAGTGTGTGCCCTGGCACAGGTCTGGTGGCACAGGCACAGAACTCTGTCCCAGAGCCAGCYGGAATTACGGCGCAGGGGGAGAAAGGGAAGGGTCTGAGCCTCTGAGTGTGCGGGAGAGAGGGCTCTGGAAGTGGGAAAATAGTCATACAGCCCAGGAGAAGCATGCTCTTAATACAGGAGAAAAAATTACTGAATGGGAAATTTAATCATATTCTATTTCTAGAATGTTTATAATATTTAATACCATCTCATTCGAAGAAAACGAAAACCTTGCCGATATTGCAGCTGATTTTGTACTTCCTCACGGAGCGCTACAGAGCACTGCCATTTCCCTCAGCTGGAAAGCAAATTTCCTGGGAAGCTTTGTGATGGCAAGAAGAATAATCTGATTTTTTAGCACCGTTTCCCTTTGATTCTTTGGCTGTTTTTCAGTCCTGCCCCGTGTCCCTGGGACCATCAGGGGCGTGAGGTGACACCACAGCTGCTGTGCACACATCCGTGGGTGGCTTAGCGCTGCATCAGGGAGAGRAAATTCTGCAGGGAGTCCCAGAGGTCTCAGGAGACAAACTCATCTCAAGGGCTTTAAAAATAAGGGACTGATGATCAGTGGAAAAGGAAACAGCTTAGCAACTTTAAAAAAATTATTTTTATTTTTTCTAAACCAAACCACACAATTTGCAATACTTGCGTATTCCCGGTGCCAGGATGGGGTTATATTTGTAGGGTTTTCTTAAAAAACAAAACAGTTTCATTTGAATTAATATCTAGATTAAGTTCAGCAATTTTGCAGTGCKAACCATTCTTTTCAGGGAAATACTGATTAAACCTGGATCTCTACTAAGGAAGACTGATTTGACTCAATTGGAAGAATTCATGGAATTGTAATAATTTTGTAGATATCTGTAATAAATAATGTCAACATGTTGCAATGTAATCCAACTGTTGAATTTAAATCRTGATTTTCTTCCAGTGTACTTCAGCTCAATTCCTTCTGTGGGCTGTCTTGGTGTGTCTGAGGTAGAAGAACCTTTCTACATTTGTCAAGGCAAACATTTTAGAGGATGTGTTACCCCTTATTTTACATACTCATTAGCAGCAATTAAGCAAGAATAGTATACAGAGAAGGATTATGGAGAAACAAAATTATTTTAAGGTGTCTGGGCAAAAAAAACCCCCCATGGATTTCTCATTCTGATTTGTGGAAATGAATTATTTTTAGGCAGCATTAGTGATATTCCCTGCAAAAGGTTACTTTTAATGGTGTAATGTATGCTCTCTGGCTCAGACAGAATAATTTTCTGAGCTAATATTGATTTAGGATTAGAGTGAAAAATAGATCTCACTTTTTCATGTTATACTAATTCCAAATTAAGATTTAAATTAAAAGGTTAGAAAGAGGTCTCAAAAATAAATCACTTTGGAGGCCCCACAACTCCATTATTGTTTGTCCAATAAACATCAAGCTTTAAAAATTATACTCTGAATAGAAACTAAATGAAAATTATGATTCGGAAAGGAGCTTTGCCAAAGWTGTTTTAATGGGGAAGTTTGATTCCACAGTCACTTAGTGCAATCAGGTACAAAAGGCAATATAAAGTTGTAAATAACATAAATGCAAATGATATTAGAAATGACAGAATTGAGTCTGCTGGAGCAGAAGGCATTTTGGAGGCTACTATATTAAACTACTAATGAACATTTAGAGGAAATACTCAGAATATCAGTATTAATTTTAATAGATATAGAAACAGCACTGGAAAATGTGATRTACACTCACTGAAATGAAAGGGGCAAAGGATAAATGCCCAGGTYGTTGCCATCAAGATACTCCACCAGTGGTCAGAAATAAAGCCAGGAGATGCAGGTTTTGATTAGGTWTAAACTTAACTTAAGGGACGTGAGTTAACCAGCTCGTTTTTAAGTATGACTTAGTGCAAAAGAAACAGACAGTGATTAAATTCCTTTTAAGTGCCTTCCACTAAGAAGTACATTGTTAAAGAACTAGATAACTAGGCAATTTCCTATTGTGTTTTTAATTAAAGGTAATATTTTGTGCTTGGAAATGAAGCACAAGGAAGTTAATTATTGAATTAAACCGGARCTTTTCAGTATTGTGTGCTGAGCGGAATGATATTCTGCCTTAAAAGCCTCATATAAGCAGCTAAAGCARTCTTTCACACATGTAACAGATACAACTATTTAATAAAAAATGAATGAGAAGCTACTCGTACCCTGCTGTGAAATAGTTATTAGTTTCTGCTATAATACATGAATTTGCTTCTCCTGAAGAAATGCATTTAAATGGTGAAGAACGGTTGATGTCTGATCATTACATTTCATRTATTAAACCAAAAATATTTATACTGCTTTTAAGTTCAGGAGTCAAATAGCTGTCATCATGCCAGGCTATAAAAAGCTGATTTCCATGCCTTTATGATGGAATGTAATGATTAGTGGAACCACACTAACAATCCAGGTTTGTTTGGGGTATTTTTAATACTTTTCTCATTCAATTGTCATCTCCAAGGGCTTGCTTTTGAGGGGGATGAATACATGTCTAAACAGTGCTTGAAGAAATTGAAAATATCTGAGTAAAATCTTGATCCCACCCATGCTACTGATGTACTTTTTGAAGATTTCAGCGGGACTTGCATTATATTTATTGGGCTTTACGCGACACACACGTTTTTGTCTTTCAGGAGWGAAAAAGTGTTGGCAGTTCTACAGTAATGAAGAAAAACTGGCCCTGGCAGAGTTGCTTCCTTCAGGAAGTAAGGACTCCTGAGGCAGGTGGGCAGCTGGTGCGCTGATAGGATGCTCCCACAGTGCTGGCCAAGGTTGTCTCCTCTTTCCTTGTACACTCCTCTTTTTCTCTCGGAATCCATCTGTCATCTCTTGTCTGATACTTGGATGGCARGCTCTGGAAGATTTCATTTGGAAGCCATCTTTATTTCTATTTATTATATTTAAATATATTTTATATRTTTTACTCCTGACCAGGAAATTCCGGTCCATAATTGAGGGTACTTTGTTAATACTGCTGTTTGTATATCTATTAAAATTAATACTGATATTCTGGGTATTTCCCCTAAATGTTCATTAGTAGTTTAATACAAGCATTGTGAGATTTTKATTGATTTTGATGGAGTAGTTACAATACACGAAGCATCAGGAGATATTTCAATAAAAATGGAACTTCTGCTATTATTCCAGTATTGATCTTACACATAAGAAAATAAATAAAATACTCAGTGTGCAAATTCAGTAATTTCCTCTTGGGTTTCTCCAAGTGATGACACCACTTCCACATTCTGGGATGCTGCTTCCCAAGACCTGTGCACGTTTCCTTTCCCTGTTCTGTAATCTCTGCTTGAGCAGAAGTCATAAACAAGTGACTAAAAAGAGATATAAAACTGGCTGCACGTGTGTACACAAAGCAGTGCTCAAAAACCAACGCCTTAAAACACAATCAGTGTTTTRAAATGAATGATGTGGCTTCTCCTCTGCACACTGGCTGCTTGAAAAGCCCATCCCTGTTGATTAAGTAATGCTTTTCCCTGCTCTTTTTCATGCCTTAATTTTGAGGTGTTTCAGTCACTTGCCCTTTTAGCCAYTGCCTTCAGCTGCTTCTTGGTATTTTTGTGGAATATTTTTGTGAAGTATTTTTGAGTGACAGGTGATACATTTCCTCACAGGATGCACTTTTATCACATTTTGAGGATTATCTGGAATTAGAACCATCAATTACAGTCTCCCACATTTATGTAATTAAATAATAAATTAAATTGATTAATAAAGCATATTTWAAATGAAAATATCTTTACTCTCAGRTTTGTATTTTTTATTTCTAAATTATTTTATTATCTGCCTATAGAAAAATAATGAAGTCTATACAGATGCATTTTGTCATTGAGGTAGAAAAAGGATAATGTAATTTGGACATATTSAATTGTTTTTGTCAGGAATAGCTGTACAAATTTCCTTTGTAAGATRTGGCACAAGAGGTATGAATGGAAGTACTCCAATCCTTGACATATGTACTATTTATGTAACATGTACCCCCTCATTATCTTATTCTGAGATATGCAGTTTGTATTTAAAAAAGAAAAATAAAACTGAAAATTACTTGGAGGTTCAGTGCATATATTAGAACTGTGGAAACTGTGCTTTTTAAGTCACAAGTATATCTTGACAAAAACAACTTAGTTACAGAAGGATCTCCAGTTTCTTGAGACCTCCATTGAAGGAGCATCTGGGCCTGGAGCCGYGGCCCTTTCCTTGTGCCTCGGTGTGCTGATGGCAATTCATCCCCCCCTGGTGCCCCCTCTGTGGTGTTTTCTGGGGTCCCCACGGTTGGAAGGAAAGCTGAATCTGACTCCATGTTCTTAGAAGGCTGATTTATTATTTCATGATATTATATGATATTAAAGAATGCTATTCTAAAACTATACTAAAGAATAGRGAAAGGATACTTACAGAAGGCTTAACAGGATACTAATGAAAAACTCGTGACCTCTCCAGAGTCCGACAGAGCCTGACCATGATTGGTCATGAAGTAAAAACAATTCACGTGTTSGGTAAACAGTGTCCAAGCACATTCCAAAGCAGCAAAACACAGGAGAAGCAATCAGATAATATTGTTTTCCTTTTTCTCTGAGGCTCCTCAGCTTCCCAGGAGAAGAAATCCTGGCAAAGGGATTGTTCTATAAAACATGACAGTGACACCCCTCAAGGGAAAATCCAGCAAAATCCAGCAAAATCAGGGCTGCTGCTGCCAGACTCTGAGGGTGCCAGGGGAACCTTTGCACGTACATGATTTTGAGTCAAATCTCACCRTGATCTCCCCAGGCCCAGTCCTCCTGGGCTACTGGCAGTGTCTTGTGCTCTGCAGTTTCTGTCCTTGCATTTTCTCACCTGTTCAATCTCGCTGCTGCTCATTTGGGTGTTGAGCATGATGTCATGCTTATGACCATGTTTTTTATTTATGACCATGTTTTTATTTATGACCATGTATTTTATTATTTCTATTATTTTATTTTTATTATTTTATATAAAAAGATGTATTTATTATATATATTTATAATAAATATTTTTATTTTTTTATTTCTCCTATTCTTTTCAACATCAGACCATAAATGTGTAAAGCTGCACTCGCTGTTTCAGTAGCAGAGAATGGTAATTATATCAAAATATGAGAAAGCCACAAAACCCCACTGATTTCATGTCTAGATTTTTGCACAAAATCTAAATAAAATGTCACGTGGATACACATGATATTTTTGTGTATTTCACGCTAAAACATTTTAAAATTCAATTTGTTTAAACAAGAGTGCCTGTGAGTCAGAAAACAACACGAGCTTTACGTCTAACTAGCAAAGAGGTGTTTAAAAAAGGAAATGAAAATATTTATAAATATAAAAATTAAATAGAACCCAAATATAAATGCATAAATATATAAATATATAATATATAAATATATAAATCTAGAAAATAGAAAATATTTATATATTATATTATATATTTGTATATAAATTATAAATATAAAATATTTCTTAATTTTCTAAATAATAATAATAATAATAATAATAATAATAATAATAATAATAATAATAATAATAATAATAATAATAATAATAATAATAATAATTTCCTATCAAAATTCTCTTGAACTGAAAATGCTACAGGTCAAAGCAGCACCACGAGCACCAAGTGCACTTGCAGTTAGCTCAGAAGTGTTACCTGATCTTGCCCTGCATTGTCTGGGGACAGATTGCTCCCAGGTGRAGGGGCTTGCTGGCCGTAGTGCCAGCCTGCTGCCATTGTTCCTGCCATGTGACGCTTTCTGCCGAGTGTCTCATTACCAGGAGGGGACACGGTGTGTTCCGCTGGGTCAGAACGATTCATTAAACTGCTCTTGAGCATCGCCTTTTCCTTTGGAAAGGAYTTGGGCTGTTACTGGTTTGGAACAGGAAAATAAAAAATAAGCACAAGTTTTGTAACTTTTGTGAGAATCCTCTCAGAACACATAAACACATTTATAGGGAAATATGTTCTTTACTAAAGAAGGAAATGGTTTTTTCTTTATAATGGTTTGATCTGTTTTCAGAACTCATGTAATTACTGTGCCTTTTCTGTTGTTCACTCTAGGAGGAGAGTCCCTAATGTGGTAATTTGCACCTTTAGAAGGTATTCCTAACTGGTTTTCCATTAAGGATGTCTCATGGGGGATGGGGAGAAATAAGGCTATCTGCCTTTGAAAGGTAGGAAAACCCCTGGAGAAGTTGCTGATGCATTGAACCGTGGAGGGAGGGTGCTGCAGGTGGACATGGGCTGGGGTAAAACTGCTTCCAGGAGGGGTTTGTGCCACGGACAGATTAGCGACAGGGCCTTACCCCAGTGCCACAGAAGGGCCTTTTGGTGCACTTTGGGTTTGGCTTTAGCTGCTGATAGCAAAGCCCTGGCTCAGTCCTCAAGTGCTTTCACAGTGAGGCTGGAGAGAGCCAGGTAAAGAGGTCATCTTCCATTTCATTCTAAAATAGGCTTGGCTGTGATTCAGTGCCAGTTAAGGCAGGCTCCACTCCTGTGGGGCTGCTGGGGGAGGCTGCAAATCCTGCGTGAGGATAAAACTTCTCTTTGCCACGGGAAAACATCAGCCTGGACCAGCAGCCAGCTAATCTGACTATTTACTTTGGAATATGCTGAGTGAAAAATGCCAATTACTTGGTTTTTAAAATTTTAAAAGTTTAATAAAATGGTTATAAAAATAGTAATGTAATTAGAGTAATAATGATTTGGACAATTTGAATTAGGACAATATGAGACAATAAAAACAGAGAGTTACGGACAGTCCAGGTACCTTTTCTGGGCAAAATAAGCCCAAAAAAGGACACAGAGGATTAACCCTTAAAGCAATAGCCTGTTGCATATTCATACACCTCATCCGTGATGCATAAATCCCATTCAAACACAGGATTCTCTCTGGGCAGTATCAGCTTCTGCCTCTTAATTCTGAGGCATCTTCGTGATTGAGCGAGGCAGGAAGAAGTTATTGCTGATAATGGAGCAATAAATTCATTTTCTCTGAAAGACTCAGGTGTCCTGTGGCTGCTGTCTCACTGTGAGTCCTTCCTTTAAAAAAAGTATCTTACATAGCATAGTTTTTATTTTAACATTATGTTATAACCTAAAACTATATTTAACACAGTACTTAAGAGAATTAATCCAGCATCACTTTCTAACCTAACACATATAACATTCATTTCAATATTTGCGAAAAGCCAATCATAAAATACACATTTTTCACACGCTGCAAAAGCACAGCCCCAGAAACCTTTAGTGCTGTCAGTGTTTCCCCTGCAGTCAGTAGACATTACTGCTAACAAGCACAGACTCCCTGCAGTAATGCAGGATTGTGTTTGAATTCTGTCGTTCCACTGCCTGCCTGTGCCCAATGATGTTTATTTGAAGGAGTGATGAGTTTTGGAAAGTGAGGTCAGCTGGCAAATTTCTTGTGCTCTTCACCTTGATCTTGTACTGAATCAGTCGCTGAAGTCAGAAGTCATTACTCACCTGTAAAAATGAAATTATTATGAAAAATGAAATTATTATTAAAATATCCATAGGTGGTACCCTATGGATATTCTTAAATGTAGAGTCCTTATTGATGCTTATTTCAAAACAACAGGAAAAAATGGTAACACTTGCTATGAACGTTTTTTAAAATTAGCACAATATCATTGGAATTTTAATTTTAAATATGCTTTTTATTTTAAAAGGTAATTTTTCTCCTCTGTAGAAGAAGTTTTTCAGAGKTTTTTTTGACTTTTATGTAAAGTAAACATTTTACCAATGTGTGGATATCATTAAATTGGGAGTGGATTATCTAATTTTTTGTTGATTGCCTTGAACATTATCATTCTCAATTTATATCAGATTCTCTCTATTTTATGTTGTAATAGTCAGATATTGTAAAATATATTTGTCCTTGCCAAACACCTCAAAAATAGAAACATACTTTAGTTTTGTACACATTTAAAATTCATTTACCCTGACAGTCACTTCCAGCTCTTTTCCTGCTAAGAGAGAGTGAGCATTAAAATGTAAYTATTAAATACACTTCTGTGCAAGGTACTCAGGCACCACAAAGGCTAATGACTACATGAAAATAGTAAAGAAAATGCAAGAAAATGTACAGTGTCAGACTAGAAGTGCACATTATTTTGACACATTTCCTGAAGACAAACCCTTTCCTTGTGGATTTCCTAAGGCACTTGAGTAAGGAATGATCTACTTCTATGGCTCTAACAATGTGGAAAACCATGCTGAAAATGAAAATATGGCCTGAAAAATACAATACCATGATACCTTAGCATTTACAGGATCCAGTAAAGATATTTCAAGCMCCCCAAAAATATTGCACTTCTTTAACTCTTTGTTAAAGAAAATATGTTAACGTGAACAAGATCTTAGCATAATTTAAAAGACAGCAATGAAGCATCTGTCAAATCTTCACCTATTTATGTAATATGAACACAAGCAGAGAAATAAATATCTCACAGTGTCCCTGAGCAAAATCATCTGTGACAATTAGCAGGGTGCCATATTTTTAAATTATAGTTGTCCCAGTTAGCAGTTTCAACAACTATGGCACTGACAAGGACAAGAAGGTTGAAAAGAAACAATTAAAAAAATTTTAAAAAAAGAAAGAGAGAAAAGTTCTGTAAAACCTAAATTGAACCAGTAGGTATTAATGTAATTTCAAGATTAATTATATTTTTATACTTATGTTTTTTTCCCTTTGCCTTGTACATAAACATCACTCTTCTATTAAAGGCTGAATGATCTTGGAGGTCTTTTCCAATCCTAATGATTCTCCAGTTCTGCCTTTCTGAAAAGTTAGGGGATTAATGTTTTAGCTTGGATGAGGAGAGCATTTCATGTCAAGCCAGCCAGCTTTTATCCACATGATAACCAAAAAGATTTTAGATTCCTTCTCATGTTTTCTAAGAATTACCATTTTAGTCGCCCTATCATTACCTTTAGATACCAGACAAAATTATTTCCTAAGAGAAAATTCCACCATTACCTGGCAGAATTTGAAACAGCAATGTCAGGATGGTGCAGGAGGTTTCTGGGAGCTGGGCTTTAAAGGCTGAGGGAGGAACAAGTAGAAAGAGAGGCAATCTCAAGAATGCTTTAATCTGATTTTCTTCTTTGGAAGAGCCCCAGTGGATGGAGATGCACAGGGACCTGTGGTGTCTTTGTGAAACAAACATTGGCAAGAGCAGGCACAAAGCCCCAGAAACCACCAGGAGCCCGTGGAAAGCATTTTCTGTCCCTAGCAGCTTTTAAATCTTTCCAGAGGAGCCAGGCTGTTGAATTTGTAAGTTAAACAGGAAACAATAAAGAAACAAACTTTCACCAACTTCCATGCTCCAGCCTGTCTTTTTTTTTTTTTCATTCTTGCTTTAAATTTAAAAAAAAAAAAAAAAAAAAAAAAAAGTGGAAATGAAAGGATAAAAGTGAAATTTGTGCTTGTTTTTGCAAATGTCTCAGTGGAAAATGCATAAACCTGTGTGTTTTTTAATTAACTGACCTTCCAGTTGTTGCAAAAGGAGCAAAGTGTATGTTTGCTTTGAATTTGAAAGTAGTTTTCCATTTACACCCAGCCACAGAAGGTTGGATTTTGGATATATCTAGCAAACACATCTGTGGGGAGGGGAGATGGGGAACTTTGAACTGTGCTTATCTGAACATGATGGTAATCAGTGGGAAGTGAACATTTAAATTTTTATATTTTAAAAGAGCAGTTTTTATCAGTTTAACTCTCAGTTACTTTATCAGTTWAACCCCTTTACATGCTTCCACAGGAATCTGGATCTTGAAAAATTTTGATCCAAATGCAGAATATCAAATGCWTGTTTCTCATAATGCAAGTCATACTTAACTGACAATAACATCAGTTTAAAAAAATGCTTTAGATAAGGAATTGTGAGGGGAAAAAATGACTTAATTTTGCCCAGTCTTACGTCTGATTGGGAAGGATAAATACTGTAAGCATAAAATATTGCAGCCAGTTTGAAATACTRCACAGCACATAGTACATACTACACAAAATGCTGCACGGTAAATACTGATTTCAAATCCTATCATTTGAATCCATGAATTAATTCTCTGCTTAACAAATTATTAAATACTGTGGGAAAGACTAAAGACTGCGGCATGCAAGTTTTAAAAGAAAGAAAAATTTAAGTGGGGCCTTTGCTTGTTCCACCTGTGAAGGCCTGGACACCTGCAGGGGTCACAGCACCACATTGCCAAGCAGCTTCTGGGTTTGGATTTCATAATTTCTGCTCAGGAAACTCAACTCTCCCATCCAGGTGCCAAGGAAAAACTCTGCCTTCCTCTTTGTGCCAGCTCTGGCAGCCACTGAGTGCTTTCCCGGCCCAGGGAAAGCCTTTTCTGCGGGCGGAGCTGAGGCTGCAGAGTGGGATGCTCAGCAGAGACACTGGATGTTCACTGGGGAAA
>JACDOX010000194.1:1086070-1152636 GCA_014549065.1 Cardinalis cardinalis
CCGCCGGCGCCGCCGCTCCTGGCAGTCCCGGCGGGACGCGACCCTCGGCCCTGAGCCCCGAGGAGAGACCCGCGCTGGGGGCAGGCGGGGGCGGCAAATGGTGCCCGGGGCCGGCATCGCTAACAGCAACTGGAAAGGAAGTGGACGCTTTAAAATTTGGTCAGTTCCCAAGAACGAGCTCTGTGAAAGCAAAGGGGTTTGTTTGCCGGAGCCTTTGCCGTAATGGTTGCGGCAGGGATTGTGCGGGGTTTGTTCTGGATTCGTCGTGGTATCAATTGTAAAGCTGGCAGGTGCGTTTGCATGTGTTTAACGCTGTAGGAAATTGTGATGAGTGTGTAAAAATTATTTTTATTTAGATCGAGCCCTCGATCGTCAATGCTGTGTGCTTACACGTATGTAATAAGGAGCTTTCTTTCGAGGCTGTACTTGTGTTACTAACTGTTGCATCTGACTTAAAATGTCAGAAACTGCCACTGTTTGTTTCTTTGTTAASTTAGTTTTTGGCACTCCAGGGCTTGACTTGCTAGAAATTATGTGGCGCTCTGATGTTTTTGCATCTTCCTGCTTGTGTATTTCACATCTCCCTACTTGTGTATTGCCTTGTTTATTTCAGTGTCTTGAAATTGTGGGAAAGTATGTTACTATGAGCGACGATTACACGAGGTGAAGCTGTAGTTGTCGATAACAATGCATGTTTCTGTGATTATTCATTTTCTACCCAGTATTACCTCCCCATGACATCGTTTGCAAAAAGTTTAGGCTCTGATTGATGTCCGGGATGGACTGCGAGAACTTAGTTACTTTCTGGCATAATAATTCCGTAACTGACTTAATTTGCTAGAGCTTTCTATAAACTAAAGTTTAAAATACACACAGTAGCCGCCTAACAAGCGTGGCAGCCAGCAGAGAGATTAATTAAGCACCTGGAAAATAGGTCAATACTGTATTACGAAGCGGCATGGTGAGATGGCAGAGAAATGGAGCAAAGTGTTAACGCGGGCTTACCGGGGGAAAACCGATCCCGCTGGAGCCGTGGGGCGGCTCTGGCTGCGGACCTTTTATGGTAGCACATGCGGGGAGCCCTTGGGCTTTGCGCTCCCTCCGCTTCTTCCCGGGGGCTTCTCTGCTGCGGGCTCGCTCAGGGCGTGGCTCCGCTGTAAATGAATTTATTTTTTTATCGATAAATGTGGCTGGGTGTTCCAGTTCCGACTGCGGTGGTGGTGCGTGGCTCTCCGGGCTCGGGGGCGGTGTGGAATTGGATGGGTTCCATGAGCTGGAATAAAGTTCCATTGAAAAATTGCTCGGGAAGCTGCCCCTGCCCTGGGGTGTCTGCGGCGCTTRTGGTTTTTCTTTGTTTCGGGGTTTTTCTTTTTGTGTTTGCGTGTTTCCTCCCTCGTCTCTTTGAAACAACTACCTATGGAAACAGGGAAATGTGAGGCTCCTGCATAACGAGATAGCAGAGACAAAGACAGGGTGTGGGGAGGGAGACTGAGCTCGCAACTCATCTTTCGGAACTAGCTSATAAAAAAGCCACTCGAGTTTATTTGCATGTGCTGCTTTTCTCCTCGTGTCCTCCGGTGTGCAGCCGTTGCTTCAAAACGAATCGGTGATTTTTTCCTAAAGCATCTGTGGGATTGACGGCATCTGTGGAAGGGCATGGGAGGCTGAGCAGCACTTTCGGAGGCAGAGGGTTGGGTAGCTCGCCAGCCCCTGGGCGGAGCAGAATTAACTGTACTGAATTCCTGTGGAAACCCCAGTCCAGAGGTGTAGGAATGTCAGGCCGTGTTTTCCCAAGCTCACGTGTTTAGGTGTGTGTACCCCTCTCTGAAGGGATTGCATGCTTCCTGGTTTTAGTTTTCTTTTTACCTCTATAGGATCTCTTTCTTGTRTTTTCCCTTTTGCCAGTGTGCTGATCGCGGCAACAAAGGCCCTTTTGACAAAGCAGTGCCTTTTGGAACGGGAATTTTGTGGTTGCCTTTCTTGTGTGTGAGGGGGCAGAAAAGCAGCATTGGTAACGGGAGCAGCACTGTCATTTGAGGCTGGACATGTATTTTGGAGGAATGTTAAATACAGGAGGAGCAGCTGCTTTTGGTGGAGCTAAATTTCGCTGTTGCAGTGTGGGGTGCCGTGGCATGTGAGTGCTGTGCCCTTGCAGAACAGTTCCTGCAGACAGTGCTGCTTYCTGCACAGAACTTTGGGCAGTAAAGCAGAGGACAGAGAGGCCTTCCTACATGTTTTTATTAGATCAGCCTCRGCTTTTCTGAATATATGAAGTGATTTCATCTGATCTGATTCGTTAGGAGGCAGAAGGCTGATCCTTCTGTGAGAGAGAATGGATTTCTAATGCACTGATATTTACCTGTAGGAAATACTCCTTCTCTACATCCTTACAAAGCTGAAAGAAGTGGTAAACACCTTTTCCTTTTTGTTTTTTTTTTTTTTTTTACTGTGCTGCTTTCTGCACAGAATTTTGGGGAGTAAAGCAGAGGACAGAGAGGCCTTCCCACATTTTTGTATTAGATCAGCCTCGGCTTTTCTGAATRTATGGAGTGGTTTCATCTGATCTGCAGAAGCATTGGAGCTGAATTGAACTGCTCTGACTGACAAGTACAGGTTGGGTGGAGCAGGCCTGATAGTCACCTGGTGATCCTTGGCCGAGGGAAGGAGGAATGTGGAGGTGTCACGGTGGTGCTACCAGCATTCCTCTGTCCCGAGCTGGCTGTTGAATTTTGTGAAATAGCATCCACCTTTCAGACTTCAGAAAAGCTTCTTTGTGCCATTTGGTGTTTTCCAAGTTCCTAAGTCACTGAAATATTCTATTTCTTGAGRTCCCTTCACTGACAATCAGAGGTGGATGGAGTGGAAAATAACAAATTACTTTTAATAGATCTTGAAAGAAAAGGTCTCCTCTTTCYTTTTAATACCAACTTATTTTGGAATTTGCAGAATTAGTTGGTATTTACAAGATCTTGGAAAATAATGAATTAATTTTAATTAATTGAAAGAAAGTAATGGCTTACTTTTAATAGGTCTTGAGAATAGGATGGGACTTCAGGTGTCTGAAACTGTGCTTCAGAGCCGTGGCTGGGCTGRGCACAGCACCAGGCATGGGGAAAGGAGTGAGGATGAGCACTGAGCGTGTTCCAGACCATGCTGTGAGTGCAGTGCACCTGGCATGACCGTGTAACTCCGTTTAAAGCAGCCTAAAATAACTGATGCTATGATATGGGTTAGTGATGGGTTACCTTTTCTGACTTCTGCAGGCACTGAGCACCCTCTGTTTAACCTGAAATAACCTATAATGAAGGATAAAGCCTGGAAAATCCTGTTACCTGGGCTTGGCTTCCCCCACCCGCCCCCCAGAGAGTGTTTTAATTTACAGCCTCTACCTCTTTTACAGGATTTTAGAGAAATTGTGGCTTTGTTTTTCTTCAAAGTCACTGTGCTTTGGGTGACAGGTGAGCAGGGGAACAACGTGTAACTGTGAAGGTGGATTTCAGTTGGTGACTTTATTTGATAATGTCAGATTTCCTGCAGGCTAGGTTCTTCCCCCCAGTTCTTCAGTTGTTTTATTTCAATACAGTGAATATTGKAAAAGATGGCAGGAGTAGGTGTGAGTCTTGGTTTTAGATGCAGTTTGGGGATAATCTTTGTAAAGCTTTGTAGTATTTTTTTCATTGTATGTCACTTTTTTTTATATGGCATTTTAATACTGCATTTTTGATAGTGGGTAACTTTCTAACAATCTCTGGTTCAGCAATTGGGCTTGGAAAAKGAAGAAGAGCCAAATAACAACTTTTCTTTAAACAAGTAGACTCAAGTAGTTTAATTCTGTTTTTTTTCCTTATGCTGAGACTTGGAGTTGTGTAATTTCAAAATACCTCTCTGAATATTAACTGTACATATTTATTAATTCCAGCATTATGTAAACTTTTTGTACAGTAGGTTAKGTTTTTAGAAAAAGATTARAAAATTATTCCTTTTTGTAAGTAAGGAATATAATCCTTTTCCCCCATTTATCCAGCTCTCTTTTGCTCTACAGTGTTTGGGTATAACAGGAAAATGCAAAGTTCGAGTTCCAAAACAGAGCAATAAAAGAAGATGCAGTCAAACATCCAAAGACAAAATAGACATAAATATTTTCCTATCTTTTAGGATGATCAAAGCTACAGCAACTCCCAATATTAAAAAAGTAATTGGATTCTTATATACAGAGAACTCTTTTTGCATGTTAGGAGGGGCACTCCCATCAAACAAGCTATCTTTAACATCAGTAATCTTAAACTCATGCTTTCCATTCTTGCTGAAATAATGTRGCAGCTCTAGAAGACTTTTTAGTGCTTTTTAAAGCACATTACAAATGAAGTCCGAATAATGTTTTTGATGTAAAAAGTCAGCTTTTATTTGTGTGATCACTTGCTGGATACACGTGGTGCTGTAGCAGCCGCTCATTTAGAATGTGCTGGAAAACTTCTGGGCAGGAGAGCTCAGCTCCTGGTGCCTGCGCTGGGTCCCACAGACAGCCCGAGAGGAGGAGGTTCTGGAGATGGTTGGAGATGCCCATGGCTGCTTCTCCGGGCCTGTTGGATTGCATAATGCACCGGCCTGAGTGGGTCTGTGCTCTCCTGTGTTCTGCAGGCTGCTCTGGGTCACTGCCCTCCGCTGTCCTGCGGCTGCTCTTGTGTCACCAGGACACCAAACCTCCAAGGAACTCAAATTACTGGGTGAGGCAAGATTTCTATCACCAGGCTTGGCTTGGCTGTTCGCTTGCCTTGGGGCAAGCAGCCGCCAGTACCTGAGAAAAACCTGCTTTGGGTTGTTTTAGGGGTTTTCTCTAGTTTCACTTGGCTCTGAGCTCTGAGATGGAGGTGGATCTCCTCGCCTTGTGCTGACCTCATCTGGCGATGGCAGAAGTGGTCCCTGGGCAGGMGAGGGTGCCAGGAGGGCCGGGGCTGCAGTGGGTGCTGCAGCTGTGCTTTGTGTGGGGCCGGAGCGTGCTCGTTGCGGAGCTGTTTGCCGCTGTGCTTAGCGACCCGGTCCCTGCAGCCCGCTCCGCGTGTCCCTGGCTGTCCGCCGGCCCCTGAGCCTCTCCCTGCTCCTGCTGGAGCAGGCTGGAGCCGCCTGGGGCCTGCCTGCCTCCGGGGGCTCTGGGCCTGCCCCCTCCAGGGCTGCCTGGGGAAGCTCRCCCGCAGAGAGAAAACCGCCTCAGCACCGATCATCGCTAGGAAGTTCGTAAGGGAGCAAAAGAAGCTTTTCTTTTTGGTGATCTAAGCTCCCTTTGGAAGACATGAATAACCACTAGTATCAGGTATCCATAAAAAGTGTTTATATACGCGTTTTTTCCTAAAGCTTTATTAATTTACTTTTGCAAAAGTCACTTACTTTTTCATATGTAGGTAGAATAAATGTTTCTTCTCTTGTGTTTCCACAGTCTCAACATGTTTACTGCTTTGTTTTGGTCCTTTGTCAGCATTTAACAAAATGCTATGTTAACTTTTACCAAATTCCACTAGTTTAAGTAAAATATATTAATTTTCCCCCCTCTTTCCTCTGGTGCAGGGTTTTTTCTGTGTTGGCACAATTGGTGGAACTTACCCAATTTCCAGGAGGATTTGTAGTTGTTTCTTGTCAGATGCCTTTCTGCCTTTTTGACTGAAGCTGTTGATGTGCATCGTTGTCTTGTCAACATCTTCCTTCTGGAGTTTTTCCTAGAAACTTTGGTCATCTGCTACTTCTTACCCTTTCCTTTCAATTCTTCCCTTTGTTTTCTTTTTAACTGTTGGACTTGGTTGCTTGTCTGCAGTCTGTATGTTCCACTTGAGAAGTTTTTTCCACAGCTTCTCTTTGAAGATTATTAGTGATTGTATGTGGGTAGAAGAGGTACTCAGATACTCTTTATTTTTCAGCATTTCAATCTGTTAAGTATGGGAATTTTGGTGTTTGAGATCTTGTGAAGCCCTTCAGAAGGAACCAGATTTGTTCCTAAGAGGAGAAAAAAAAGTTCTTGGTCTCCTCTTTCCTTTTAATACCAACTTATTTTGTGATTTGCAGAATTAGTTGGTATTCAGCCTGATAGGAGCAGATTGCTTTCATGGGATTGCTTTTCATAAAGACTGATTTTAATAACATYTCTCTACGACTTTTGTAACGATGCTGTGGGCTGGTGCTTCCTTTGCACCGTGTCAGCTCTGAGCCCAGCAAGAGGCCGTGGTGGGAAGCGTTCCCAAGAAACGCTYTGCGAGCTCTTTGTGACAAATGCTGCTTGAGACTAGATGTGTTTTTAAAACTCTGTCACAGAGGTGTCTAAACATTCYTCTGAAGATTAAAGCAAGTGTGGCTGTTAAAGGTTTCTTTATGCTACAAGTGGAAAGATTATTCAACATGGAAGGGAATACAACAGAGAAAAAATGTATGCACATTTAGCAGTGTTATTATGGTCCCCAGGTAGTGGGTTCTATGCTGCATATAATCTTTCTTTTCACATCCTTTCTGTATGGTTAAATCAGGAAGTTTCTTTGCACAGGGGAGGGGGAGACATTTCTTGCCCTGGTGGCTTTGGGAAGCGTTGTAATGTGGGTTATAACAGTTATTGATTCCTTAGGAGGCAGAAGGCAGATCCTTCTGTGAGAGAGAATGGATTTCTAGTGCACTGATACTTACCTGTAGGAAATACTGCTTCTCTGCATCCTTAGAAAGCTGAAAGAAGGGGTAAACACCTTCTCCCTCTATTTTTTTCCTGTTCTACAGTAAATGCCATGTCCAATTTATACAGCTGTTTTCTGCAAGCAACCAATGCTATTTTCATGATGGTGTCGCTCACAAGGAAAGAAAAACACCTGTTACATAAAAGCAGAATATTCAAACCACTTTTAAATAACACATTTCTATTATGGGAAAAATACTGGGACTTCACAGAGGCTTTTTTTCTGTTTGTGTATGTGTGTGTGTTTACCTCAGTCTGKATATGTTTGAGGGTTGTTACTAGATGTAGCTGGGGCAACTGACCTGAAAACTGAAAAACAGTCAAGGCGTCTAATCCCACACACTTATCTTGATTGATCTTTTTCTGCTGCAGTGAAGTCAGTTTTAAAACAAATGAAGGCTAACGTTCTTATTTACTCTGAAGTTTTTGTTGCAGAGGAAGTTGAATGTGCTCTAGGTGTGTTGACTTCACMACTCAGTAAGCCCTTGATAATTACATTCTTGTTGGTCTTCTTGGAAGAGGGACTGATTTTTCCATGTATTTGGGTTTTAACTCAAATATTGCTTACTACCAGGTGGTTCTCAATGTGTAGGAAAGTTTTMTTCGCCCCCTTGGTACAGGACAGTCTGATTTGCAAATTTTTGCATTGCATGTCAGACTCAATGAGTTCGACAGGTTTTTTGTGTGTGTGCTGCTGTAGACTTAATGTGCAGGTCCTGTGGGGAGAACAGGAAGTTTGTGGTGKTGTTGTTTGGGTTTTTTGTTCGTTTTTTGTTCGCTTTGGTTTTTGTTGCTTGTTTGTTTTTGTCYAGGTGAAAATCTTTTTTTCCTGAGAGGGAGAAAGGTAATTTTGGATGAGTTTCCTCCTCATTGAGTAGTTGAGAGGACTTGATGAACTCTATGTAAGTAGAGTTCCTGTGCATGCAGATGTGCTGCTTTACTTTCTGTGAAGTGGCAGCAAATATCTAAATGTAGATTCTTACAGGAGCTGCTTTTGGTATTGTCTAGAGCTATTTTAAAATKAAATTTCAAAATAAATTGCTCAAATGGATTGATCCATTTCTAGTTCTAACWAACACCCAGCATTCTAAAAAATGCAAAATTGAGCAATTGCACAAAGATAGAATGACTGGAAATAAGAAAGGACTAAGAAGGATTTTTTTTTTAAGTACAGTGGCATTTGAACATGTGGCACACCAACATGCAGTTTGGGCTAATCCTCTCTATCAAATTTTATTTCYGCTTTAGGGAAGGTGGCAAAATCTTTTGGCAATACTTAGGGCAGTGGAAGAAGTGCCCTGCCTCTCTGCTTGCCTTGGCCCTCCTGCCGCGTCGAAGGGTGGCGGGCAGGGGTGGCTGGGATGGRTCCTGCAGCACTCCGGTCCTGCAGAAGGTGTGGGCTCTCCTGAGCCCCACTGTTAGAGACTTCTGTTTGAGTGTGCCTGCTGTTTCCAGGTTCAAAAAGAATTAGTCTTCTAAAAGAAGAGATTAGGCWGGTTAAAAGCCCTGGCTGGTTGAAATGTGCTGTTAATGTTGATGGTGGCACATTCTGATTTGGAGGGCATGTTCTCCCTGGGGCTGGTGGCCAAGGCTGCACTGCTTATGCCTGCTTTCCAGCTTGCCCAGGAGAAAAAGAAATGCTTCCAGTACTGGTTCATTTATCTTTTTAGCTATGATTGCAGTYGTATTGGTATCACAAGATTTAGCTTTTGATATTGGTGGAAAATATGAATAAAGCAATTGTGTTCTTGAGTGCTGCTGCTGGTGCTATGGCAGCGTTGAGTCACAGCAGTTCACTCTGATATTTTATGTAAAATATGTTTGTGCTCAGTGTATGGCGTCAGTTCTGTTTCCAAGGATGGAGACAATGCTGCAATTGAGACTGGTTTGTATCACACTTCAACCAACTGATATTTTCAATTTCTGTTATCAGTGCAACATCGGTGGTGTCTGATTGAAAATATCTCTGCTGTTGCACAGACCTTGACCAGCCCTGTAACATTTTTTTGGGYGCTTAGTAACTAAGTTCTACAAGGGCAGAATTGGATCATTGTATCCTTTGCTTCCCACTAAAACTTGAGCCAACCTTTGGCCTTTCAGCCTGGACCTGTGCAGGACTGAGGTCTCATGTGGGGCAAAGGCTGTGTTGGCTCAGCTGAATGCTCCTGGTGAGTGATGGGCCAACATCCCTGAGCTCTGGAATATGTGTTTTAGTCAAGAATGGTCATGGTTTCTTTTGCAATTTCATGAAATTGCATCTCTGGTTGCTGCCCCAGAGCTGGGTGTTGGTTTCTTTGGTAGATATCATCAGCTGCTCCTGCATCTCCTGGTTCTCTGTGGGGCACTGTGTGTGCCCGAGCAGAATTGCCGCTGTCATTGAGGAAACCATTTAGAGGCACAAGTTACCTGGAACACCTCAGTGCTTTCTGCTGTGCTCTGCTCTCTCCCTTCTGTGGGTCACAGAGCTGGTTTTGAGGTGGCCAGAGGGCTGGGACTCCCTGGGCTTGTATTTCTGGACACTTTGCACTCTCTGTGGATGTGTTTTCCTTTATAAATTGCATGAAACCTCAATTGCCAGTGCTTTGTTATTAATTGTCCAGCTGGAGTGAGGGAATTCCTCAGGGTGAACAGGTCATGGGGTATGAAAGTACTTGCATCAGTACAGCTTGTTCAGCTGCAYATCCAAAATAAACAATAACGTAGAGGTGCTGCCGCTACTGGTGATGAACTTTCATCTGTGCTGAAGGAGACAGCAACTAATTCAGCTTYGTACTTGCTGAATAACTTGAAGCTGGGTGGTACCTAATATAAAAAGAACAATTGTTTTAGCTGGAAAAAATAACGGTTAGTATCCTTACAGTGTTTCCAAAGTGATGCATGATGTAAACAGAACATTTCATAAGTGCCGCTGCTCCAATTGTGCATTTGCTGGAAGGTACTGAGTGTTTAGAAAGCCTCCCTTGATGCCCAGCTGCACTGTGAAGAGGATGTGAGAGTTTTGGAGCTGGTTTTTGCCCACGGAGGCCTGAAAGAAGTTGGAAAACAAGTTTTCTCGGGTTACAGTTTAACTCTGTTCATAGGTGGCTGCCTCTGGCTGCTGGGAATGTTGTGCACCAGGAGCAGCAGGGTGATTGCAGTGCTGGGAAGGAGCTGTGCACTTCACAGACAAACCAGGAGAGCACTGTGGCAATTTCCCCTGAGCTCCCCGGCGGTGGCCTTATTAACCAGTTACTTTGCCACACTCCCCCCCAGCTCAGCCGTGTGGAAATGTCACTGTGCAGTTAATTATTGATGGTGCTCAGGCCTGGAACAGCCTGTGCTGCTCCAGGTTGTCTCGGTGTGCCTGCTGGGTCGTGCTGCTGAGCTTGCCTGGCCCCAGAAGGCGGCAGATGTAATTTTGAGAAGTAGAGAGATTGTTACACCTAGGTGAACATTAGCAAGGTGTTAACCAGGGGTGCCTCGTTTTGCTGAGATGCATCTGCCTGGTTCCCTGCTCAGCTTCTGCACAGAGAGCTTTGCTTTTGGGGGCACAAACTGAAGTGCCTCCTGTCCACTGGCATTACTTTGTGAAAATACACTTGTTAATTTATTTAAAGGAATAAACAATGAATTTACTTAGTTGAAATATGTTTGCTTTGTTACTTTRTTCATACTTTATTCACAGCCTTAACTCTGGTCAGAAGTCACATGTTTTGTATAGTTTCATGTTTAACAAGCCAAATTTTCYTATTCTCTCTGCTTCAAACCAAGAGGACTGGTTCCTTTGAAGGAAGCCTTTCTGGAGGTGCTAACAGGTGGTAGCCTGTCCCAAAGCTCCTTTCTTGTGCACATTCCCTGCACTGTTCCCTACAGTGAGGTGGGATGCAGATTCTCCAGYTGGAGAATACGAGCTGCAGAACTCCAGAGCCAGATTCAGCTTGTGTGTGACACTGCCCAGGGCAGCACTGTGCTGACGTGGTTACACTTGCTCTGCACTCAGTGAAGGAGAAGAGGACTTCAACAGTATGTGTGGAGCAATGGATTCAATGGACTAAAACTGRAAGTCAAGTGGGACGTTACTCTGAGCCTGCCTGTGGTACTGTCACCTGGAAATTGCACTTTTCAGTCCTTCTGATGCTTTGGTTTGCATCCTGGGGGGTCTTGTAGTGTACAGTTTGGTTTTTATTTAAAATTAAATTAAACTGGGAGATGTGCAGCGGCTCCTTTTGTGTGCTCAGGCTCAAGTAACCTCCCTGAAATGAGTATAGATGATTTTTTTCGAAAAAAAATTTGTTGTTTGGCTCTACACATCCYTCTCTTTTTCTGCAGCTGGGTTGCTCAATGTAGGTGCAGTCTGACCAGCTTCAGTTTGTATGAGGAAGCAGGAACAGTCTCATTAACAAGTATGCAGAAAGATGTATGAGCTCAGTGAAATGTTTTGTGACAGGGRAAAAGAAAGATCCACTCTCTGCTAGGTGAAAATGTGCTGTGTATTTTTTTCTTTTGCTGGGAGTTCTGGTTTAGAAAAAAAAAAGGCAACAAAAAACCTGCAACACAGTAAGTCTATTCTTTCAGGTGTGGCTATCCATAGGATTGTATTGTAATCCAAATACCTCAAAATAGTTWAAAAAAAGCTTCTGAACCCCACAAACAAATCAACCCAGTAGGAAAAACAGAACCAAAAAACGAAACCATCCCCAACCACAAAAAAACCCACAACCCCAAACCAACAAAAAACCCCTTAAAACACAGCAGTGCTGTTACAGTAGAGGGTGTTGTGGTGTTTTCTCTTTCTCTTCAAGGTTTGTTGTGCAGCTTTGCTGTCTCTGGGGGTTTGTTTTCATCCGGGTGGGGGGAAATCAGTTCTGTTTATCAACTTAGCTTCTCAAAGGCCTCCAACAGCTGCTTGTATTGGATAGCTCCATGCTGTTCTGATGGATTTCATTGCATATAGGTTGGCTAGAGTGTGCTTCTGTCTGAAATGCCTTCTGAACACTGTGGGTGTGTGGCAGAGGTCTTTAAACAGTCTCAGGTGTAGGATGCTGCAGGGTTCTATGTGCCTGTTTCACAGGATTCACTGGTTATGTGAAGATACTGTAGCTTCTCCAAATGACACTGGCATCTAGAAGTGTGTGCTTAGAATAAGACAAGCAAAATGATGGGAGTAATGAAGAAGTGTTTAGGGGGAAGGTAAAAAATAAGATGATTGTACAAGTCTGTTTTTATTTGTGTGGAGTAAAATTTTATTACTTCAGTCTGTGATGATTGTATCAAAGGCTGTTCCAGGGTATGTTATCTGTTCCATTTAATGGTCAATTTTCTTTTTTTTAGAGGTGTTTTTTTTTTAAGTTGCTAAAAGTGTTCTTGTAATAGCTCAGTAAACACTTCTTATCTGTGAACAGAGCTGTTACTGTGGTTGGAGTTCAGGGTCGTGGAGTTAGTCCTGTAAGAAACACACTAACCCCAAAAGATGATAGTCTAGTTTTTCTTATCCAACTGAAATTAGTATTGAGGAGGAAGCTGGGGCTGTGTTCCTCCAGACCTTCTGGACTGGTTTGAACAGCATGAGCTCTAGAAAATGTACCCATTTTTAAATGCCAGTGGTGCTCATGGGCTCAGGTGGGGATTTGAGTGAGCTTCTGGCCCCTCTGGTTCTCCTGGTGCTGGACTGCCCTGTCTTCCAAAACCATCCTTAATTTCAGTGTAGCTTTTTCAAAGTACTTACCATCAGGTGCCCTCAGCTTTGGTGACATGCTTACCCAGGAAAATGCCTCCTGCAGAAGTTCAGTGGAGCAGGATTGTTGCTGCTGGGTGGTCCGGGGCA
The DNA here is from genome assembly GCA_014549065.1 of Cardinalis cardinalis. Taxonomy (NCBI): domain Eukaryota; kingdom Metazoa; phylum Chordata; class Aves; order Passeriformes; family Cardinalidae; genus Cardinalis; species Cardinalis cardinalis. Next base: position 1,098,577 of record JACDOX010000194.1, read on the forward strand.
GACTGACCTGCTGGGGCTGCTGCAGCTTGGCCAGGTTGTCACCTGTGGCCAGGTGTCCTCAGCCCCTCCTGCCTGGAGGTGCATGGGACCTGTTCCTGCCCAGGGGCTTGGTGGTGTGCCTGTGCCTGCCCAGCATTTGGGTTTGTCTGTGAGCCAGCAAAGGGATTCTGGTCATCTGAACCCCCCTGTCAGCAAACTGGGATAACACACTAGTGTGTCCYTGAGAAGCTTCTCTGCTTTGAAGTGTAAATGTTTTTTTGAGTTTGAATATCTTACTTGTTTCAAGCACATGTGTGTCAAAAAGTAAGGGGACTGTGATGAACAAGCAAGCAGAGTATTTTATAGTGGGAACCTCAGAAAGGTTTTAAGAAGAAAACCCCCAAGCATTGTTTTGGTATTTTAATGTCTTTGGATGTGATATTTGAGTCATCCCAGGACTGGAGGAGTAGTAAGGTGCTGATAGAAGGTTTGGCTTGGCCTCAGCTGTGCAGGTGCCACTGGAAGCTCCAGAGGGGCCTTGGGTGTGTGTGTTTTCTGGGGCAGGCAGTGAGGCCTGAATTTTGGGCATCTAAATAATATGATCAGGGTAAATGATTTATTTGAATATAATTATGACAGAAAAGGCAGTAAGATCTCCTAGTYAACAGTAATGCTTATGCACCTTGTAATGGGGCATGTTGTTTAGGAGAGAAGTCAAGAGCTTGAGGAATTTTTTCCTGTGTTTTGAGGTTAATGGTTAGTGTTAAATCCTTGGTGTGGAGCAGGAGGCCAGTGGCAGTGCCATCGTGTTTGGTGGCAGAAGAGCCCAGCTGTTTCCTGGCTGTCTCCAGCTCTCTACATCATCTGGCTCTGAGAAAACAGCTTTGGGAAGGAGAGGGCTTTGAAGATTTCTTCTGCAGCTGGGACAAAACCCATTAGAGGATTCTAAACTGAGGTGTTGGTATGATTATTTTAATTGCTCTTAAGATATCTAAATGTTCATTTGCATAAATCAAATCACAGCTTCAGAATAATTATGCTGTGCTTTTGGTTAGTTTTCATTTGATCAGAGTCGCTGCAGTGTCTAGCTGAAGTTTTATGTGACTCATCTGAAATTTAAATACCTATTACCAGAATTTTCATGTGCTTGGTATGATTAAGTGATCTAATTAAGGTATTATTGTATTGAATTTGTCTCTGGGAGCTGATCAGACTGGTATAAACCATAACTTCCCTGAAACCCTGTAGTTACACTAGGGTCCATCCAGAGYCTTTTTCTTAGTATTTAGCTTAACTACATGACAGTTTAAGGCTGGTGTTTGACAGGTCTGGAAGGGGACACTGGGTCAGTGCATAGAGGACACCTGGAAGGTAAATTCACTGCCTCTAGCCCCATGACTGGGGTGGAACAGAGCTCAAGGAAAGCACCTGCCTTTGGTGAATGGATTAGGTTACTGTACATGTAAGTTACTGGAACCTTGTCGTTGTTTATGTGTACATACCCCTGCCCCCTGAGTTATTCTGGGCCCCATCACATGGCTTGATCACTTTCATTTTCATCCCAGTGAAATTCTTTGGTCTGTGTCCGTTGTGACTGTTCTCAGAAGGTTGCTGGTGTTTGCAGTGAATAGGTTGGATTCCTTGTGTAACAGGTAGCATTGACTCAAAATTATGAACTCCTGAATTATTTTTTGTCATCGATTCTAAACATTTGAATTGGTTTTTCAGTTGTGTTACTGAGCACTGTGCTACTTTTGTGTTTAGAAATGGTGGGAGGTTTTAAATGAAAGTTGAATTTAACAGCACAAAGGWAGGACCCCTGTTTGAAAAATGCCATGTAGTGCTGTGCTGCAGCCTGTCTCAGTCCTGTGCAACCAGCTCAAGCACTTAACTGCAGTAACCTGCTGCTGCTAAAGTCCTCCTCTGGGCACTGGCAAAGCATGAGGGCCTTGTTCTGCCACAAGAAACTAAATATAAAACAGCTTTAGACCAGCTCATTTGGAGAGCATAATTGTGTCCTGATTTTTCTTTTAGAAGTAGCAGCTGCTGGAAAGCTTGGGAATGCGTGCAATTTTCACTTGTTTTTTCTTTTCCTCTCCCCTTGTAGGTATGGCCTCACAAGTCTTGGTCTATCCACCATATGTTTATCAAACCCAGTCAAGTGCCTTTTGTAGTGTGAAGAAACTCAAACTAGAACCAAGCAGTTGCGTGTACCACGAAAGAACCTACCCGCAAATCTATGTGAACGGTAAAAACTTTGGAATTTCTCCCCACAGGGTTAGTACTTTCTTTCAGACTAAAAACCCATTTGATAGACCTCGAGGACAGAGCTTTTGGTTGCAGTCAAATGCCGTTGCTTTAAAAAATACTGCAGGTGCTACAAAAGCGTTGGCAGCGTGGGCGCAGCAACCTCRGCCGGAGGCACCCGGGGCGCAGGGAAGCCGCTCGGATCTCCTGGAGGGAGCCCAGCGATGCGGATTGAAGCGTAAGAGCGAGGAGCTGGAGAACCAGAGCAGCACGATGCAGATCGTGGACGAGCTGTCCATCCTGCCTGCCATGCTGCAGAGCGGCGTGGCCAACCCGGTGACGGTGGTGGCCACGGCCGCCTCCAAGCAGGGCGGCACCGGCGGGGACGGGGATTACCAGCTGGTGCAGCACGAGGTGCTGTGCTCGGTGAAAAACACCTACGAGGTTCTCGATTTCCTGGGACGAGGGACCTTTGGACAAGTAGTCAAGTGCTGGAAAAGGGGGACGAACGAGATCGTGGCAATCAAAATCCTGAAGAATCATCCTTCGTACGTGCGCCAAGGGCAGATAGAAGTGAGCATCTTAGCGAGGCTGAGCACTGAAAATGCTGATGAATTTAACTTTGTGAGAGCCTACGAATGCTTTCAGCATCGTAACCACACCTGTCTGGTTTTTGAGATGTTGGAACAGAACTTGTATGACTTCCTGAAACAAAACAAATTCAGCCCTCTGCAACTGAAAGTAATAAGGCCTATTCTGCAACAGGTGGCCACTGCACTGAAAAAACTCAAAAGTCTGGGTTTAATCCATGCTGACCTCAAACCAGAGAACATTATGTTGGTGGATCCTGTTCGGCAGCCTTACCGGGTCAAAGTCATAGACTTTGGGTCTGCCAGCCATGTATCAAAGACTATTTGTTCAACTTACTTACAATCTCGGTATTACAGGTAGGCGTCTTCTACTTTGGCTTTTTTACCTCTTGTGGAACAGGGTTTTAGCATTTCTTAAGGTTAATGGCTTAAATAATGGCTCCTCCAGGTACCTAGTAAGAATGATTTGGAAAAGATAAAACCGTCTAGGAATGTGAGAGCTCTGCAGTTGGTTGCCATTTTGAATTTGAATACTTGCCTTGAATGTTTTTATAGTCTTGTCTTTTCCTGGAAGTGTGTTTTGTGTTGTTCTCTGAAGCCATCACTACTTGCTATTTTGAGACCTCTGAGACTGTTCAAAAGGAAAAGAAAAAACATTATCTTTCACTTGCTTGTTTAGGATGTCTTTCCAGCCTTCCTAACATGATGGATTTTTTTTTTCCTGTAAGCAGCTGGACAGTGTCCTAGAAGTGCCATGTTTCTATATCCTGTTGCCAAAGATTATGTAAATGCCTCTGTTTTTCTCCAGCACTTGTAAATATTTTCCCTAGTTCTTAGAAACTCCATTCTGTCTGAGTGCCTTCAGCAGCTGTGGAGTTCAGTAAACTTCTGCAGTTAGGGAGTGATAGGAGGCTTAAACGTTTAGGGTGATACCAGAAGGGTGCTCAAAGTGATTTTGGTATATGGGTGCATTCTACTTTGCCTGAAGATGGATGTATGTTTTCGATAGCTTTGTTCGGTTATTTTTTAAAAGCTTTCTTTGAATATCTACCCAATCTGCCTGGCATTTAAAAATTATCAGTATTTAGTTCTTTTGTTTTCCTTATGAGCTAAACTTGTCTTGATTGGAGATCTTTCAGTTCTGCTTTGCAGCACTGGCAGTAGTATGTGCTGTGTATTGCCCATCTGCTGATGGAGTAAGAAGCTAGTAAACKAGGACAATGAGTACTTGGAAGAAAATTTTAAATATTTTACAGCCATTCGTGCTGGAAATGAAAACTTGTGCACTGCAATTCTAGGCTTGATGAAATTAGTGATTGGAGTTCATGCCAGAGGAATCTATTTTTTGACTGTAGCTTGTAAACAAGAGCGCTTCATGTACAGTGCTCACATAAAATATTCTAATTCATCACCTGCACTCTCTATTACTTAATTGCAAACTGCAGCAGAGGATTTAAAAAYTTCGTGAAGTTCATCAACAGAAAACTAAATTGGGAAATGTTATGGATTGATGCATGTTCACATTATACAAAAATATATATGAGGTAATTAAAAGTTAAATAACTTGGGAGTTCATTTTGGTGTAAAAGCTGTGAYAAATTTTTGTGTAAAATCAAAAGATACTGTGGTTTTGGGCCTCTCAGGACAAATCAGGCCAGGTTTGCAAAGATGGCAGGAGTTCTGAGAGGCTGTGGACAAGTGCARAGGTCTTACCTTGAGCTGGTCTGTGCAGAATCAGAATCCAGCAGATACTCAAGATGCATGGTCTGAGAGTGTTTCCCTACCTATTTTAGCTTTTTTATTTATTGAAGCAATTACAGGTTATTGTGAGCTATTGCCATTTTTCTCTCCTTTCTCCCCAAGAACAGAGGGGAGGCTGTGGACAGCCAGGCTGGGTGGTCCTGTTGGAGTACTTCAGCCTCAACTAACTACTTTCAGCATTTTTTTTTTCTGGTTCAGATGGGTCAATAGACAAGATAATTGTTCTTTTTTAGTTGCCTACATAAAAATGCAGTAGCTGTAGTTGTGTTTTACTTGGCTTGATGCTGCTTTGCAGCTCTCAGTAGAATTCTGGCACACTTAAGGGTTTGGGCAGGTCCAYTGCTGGTAGGATCAGTGTGCAACTCCTTGGCATTTTGGGTGCTTGCATTACACTCAAATGTGACTTAGTGGGGTTCCCTGTGGGTGTTAATTCAAAAATATCATCCCCCAAGAATAAGATAAGATTTGTGGGTGCATATACTTGTCTTGCCTCCATGCTGTTGAATGATAYGGGCTCATATGGTGTGTGCACCTAAAATTTCCTAGGTATTAAGTTRTGCTTAAGTGCTTTGTAAATATTCAGGTTTCAGTAGATCATATTCTTTGTTTGTTTTGTATAGTCTTATAACCCTTCTATAAAGTAGTATCTAAGGCAGAAATGTTTGAAAATAAAAAGAAAAATGGTTAGGGTCCATCTACTTGAATTTTTTTAGTATTTAAATATTGGTTGAGATAATTTTGAAAAAAAAAACAACCCACCAAACATCTATACTTCAAAATTACTTTCAACAGAAGTTTTTACTTCTGAACAGATTTTCAACATGCTGGATTTCATCATGGATGTGTAGCTCTCTACCAGTTGTGTGATTCAAACTAACTTTGTGTAGACTGGCAGTTCTTCAAAATTTCTTTTTGTTCCATTGGAAGCACCAGACTAGTGCAAATAATAGCAGAAAATAGGGATTTGATTACAAAGCTTTTAAAATAGATGATGCTGGGGAAATTTGAAGTGAAAAGTCTTACAGAAGAATGTGAAGGGCCTTCAGAGAACATCTTGTTTTGAGATGGCATTTGTTTTAAGAGAGGTTGTGCTTTTGGTCAATCAAATAAGGAGCAGTTATAGATAAAATATAACTGTACTTAAATGCTTTTTGTATTAGAAAAGCCTGGGAGTGATAGCGCAGGTTTGACCTGTTTGACTGTGACATGTCAAAACAAGTTTTGTAAAACTGGATAAAGAGAAAAGGAAGGTTGTTGGTGGTGCTTTTTTGGTTTTGTTTTGTTGGGTTTTTTCTCCCCAAGTCTGATCATTCCCTCTGTTTTTTTGTTTCTGGGACCAGAGTGAACTAATGATCATGAGAATGGAGAATGCCCCAATGTCCAGGATTAAATAAATAATCCWATTTTATTTATATACAGCCTATATAAATAAAATAGGCTGTTTATTTTGAATTCTAGTGTCACTATTTTGCATCTGTAAGAGGAAGTGAGTAATGAGTTGGAAAAATGAGTAATAAGAGGATTAGGACTTAAGGAGGGGAACATWATGTAGCCAGGTGAATGGATAATGGGCTGACTTACCTTGCCTATAGCAGCAGGAAGGTGACCTAAGGATGACTGTTGGAAATATTAGGGTACTTCTGTATGAGGAGAGGTCCTAAGCACGTGAGACTGAATTTCAAAAGGGTACAAACAAGCAGAAAAATGGAGACAGACTGTATGGAGTGATAATGACTTGATGTTTTCTTGTTTCTGTTTCAGCTTTGACAAGCAAAGAGAAAATAAGAAAATGGTTAAAAGAAGTATGAAAAATAGATTTTGACATTTTGTTACCTTTTGGAAGCTCCTGTTTGTTGTATTGCTAGAAATTGCTGAGTATGGGTATGAATAAATACTAGCTACGATTCACTGTCTAAAGTCAGAGATGATTTTTTATTTGCTTTAAAGATCAGATGTTATTCTCAATGCTCTTTCCCTGAAAGGCAGTGTCTGTGCTTGCATGCTCTTTTTATGCTGGTCTGGGTTTTAATAGCTGTGGACTAGAGAGATCTGGTATTTGAAGCCCTTTTCTGCTTCTGGCCTCACACATTAAGATTGCTGACCTTTTATGAGTGATCTAAGGAGGTAAATAACTAAGCAGTGTGTACATTTTCAAAAGAAAACACCCTTACATACAGCGTAGGTGATCAAGCTTTTGTCATTTATGGAAATGGTATGAGGAGTGTGTTGCTGGCCTTTTGGTCAACTGTGCCCCAAATCATGAGAAGGGGAGTGTTCCATCCCGAATGGAAAGCAGTGCAGGCTGTGGAGGAGGAGAAACAAAGCATCCAAGCCTGGTCTCTTGTGCTCGTCTGGCAAGGCAGAAAGTTTTCCTAGGGTACGGTGTTTCTCTCTGGAAGTCATTTTCCTTTGTTCTGCCTCTTTCCTGAGGTGAGATGCATTTGGGAAAGCAGGTTTGAGAAGAGAGGCTTCAGAATGGCTGTCTGCAATTAGCAGTAGCCTCCAAGAGAGTGGATAGAAATGGTCAAGGTGGTGCTGCCCGTGTGCTGCAGGGAGCCAGGCWCCCTTCCCTTCTGTTGCCATGGGAGGCAGTGCCCTCTCAGTGTATGGCACTCAGAGGTAACTCTTCAGGGAATTACTGCTCAGGTTTCTTTCCAAGGGGAATCACCTTCGTATTGATTTAATTTGGGTTCCCTTCCTAAGGGGATTTTAAAATTGAGTCTTCAGTAAGCCTTACCAAACTCATCAAATCCCTGTAACACTGTGGATCTGACAGTAGCCATGGCAGGTGTAGGAGTGAGTGTGCGACTTCATTGCAGGATCCTGCAGCACAGCCCCCAAAAGGAGTTCAACAGTGGCTCATCACCAGCCCCTGTGGCTGCCTCCATGGTTATTTCACCTCCTGTCCCCAAGGAAAACATCATCACCTTTGTGCTSTGTCAGATTAGATTGCTGGTAGAGTGCAGCTGGAAGCTTGACTGAAAATGTGTTTTGAGGATCAAGGATACCTTGTGCAGGCTGCCCYAGARCARMRSCTRSACAGAGYTAMAGARTAMAGCAGGGATTGATTCCAAGGATCTCCTCCATGGATCCACCTTGGGCAGCACCAGAGCCCAGCCAGGCCTGCAGCCAAGATGAACCAAAATGGCCCCAAAATGCACCAGCGCTCCCGGGCTCTCTCCCTGGCATCAGTTCTGCTCCATTTGCATCTTGCACTTCACTGTCCCATCCCAGCTTTAGCCCCTGCAGTCCCACCCTGCTTGTTTTTCTCTCTGCAGCCCACGGGGTTTGTGCTCTGGGGCTGAGATTTGGATCATTTGTCCTTGGTGCCCAGCTGGAGCAGGAATTGTTTTGTCTCCCTGCTCTGTGCACAGAGCTCACCATCCCTGAATRTGGAGCTCAGACCCACCCACTAAAGCAGCACAGAATGTGAAAAATAGCAAAGCTGAAACCTGAGGCATCAGGAGCCCTTGGTTTCCCATCCAAAGGATGTTCCTTTTGGCATCCAGGGATCTGCAGGCAGACTGTTGTTTAGCACAGCCAGATTCCTTGAGAAAWCAAGGCGAGTGGGAAGCAATATAAGTGACCTCCAGATTAAACTGGGCACCAGCTGGGCCCCATAGGCTGCTGGGCAGCTGCAGTGGTGTGGCAGAATGGAAGGTGTCTGGTTAGTAAGAGATGCTCGTAGCTCAGAAATGTTTTTCTGTTCTGCTGGTGACAGCAGTAAAATACAATCCTGGGTATTCAGCAGTGCACTCATAAGGAAAAGCAAGTGATGTGAGTAGATGCACTCGGTGCAGTCACCCCATTCCAGAGCTGGACAGTGATATTCTCCCTCCAGCCTTCCAGCTAAGGGTAGTGCCTAATCAACAGACTTGTTCCAGACAAAATGCCAAATGTCAATAGTGTTGCAACGGAGCTCAGAGAGATGGAAAAATTGCTGTTGGATGTGTTCCTGGTGGCTGAGAGCAGGCTTTTCCCCTCTCCTTCTCTTACCCTCCCCTCCCATGAAGATCAGACAGGACAGAGGAAAAGTGATAATAATTGTGTTCTGTGGTCACAACACTGTTTTCACTTGCCCAGTCAGTTCTGCTGCAGCTCAAAGAGCGACTGGATCTGATAYGGGCCTTTCTGTTTTAAAGGGTTTTGGAAGGAGAATAAAGTAGTTGAGCTGTGTGGTTTAATTACTACCCCTGAGCTGGGCTCAGCAAGGGCTCTGTGCGTGCTCTGAGGCTGTTGCAGCAGGACAGCTTTTTATTTATGACTTTTGCAGCCTCATGCTAAGTTTCAGAATAAACCACCCTCACTTTATGCTGGTTTTTTCTCCCCTCAGCTTCATGTAATATACTTAACTTCTCGTTCTCCTTTCTTACATGCATTCCTTCAAAATTAGAAAAAAATATTCTCATGGCCATAAATTCCCAGAGAGGCTTGTTTTCTCCCTGGCCTTTGTAACTTGGTCCTTGTCACTCCAGGGACTCCTGGGAACACAGAGTGACAGTGACTTTCCCCGGAGTGGGATTTGGAAATTGGATGTTTTCTCTCTGTAGGTTGGGCTTGTCAGCAGGATGGGTTGTTATGGCTCAGTGACACAACCGTTGCATCCCCGCCGATGATTATCTTCCCCTAATGTCAGATCAGCATACAACGTCTGTATGTTTCAAACAGCAGTTAAAAACCTATATACCAATAAACATATCTCTTAATACAGCTTCTCTTTAAAGCAGTGAGCAAGGGGAGAAGCTGTGCAAAACTGACATCTCSGGAAGCAACTGCCTTTTCAAGTTCACCCATTGCTGTCGCATACTTGAAGCTTCTAAATGAGCTTTATCTGGAGTGGGTTGTCTCAGGGTTTTTTCTCCTTTCACAATGCCTAAAATTCTTGCTCAGTGTTTATTAAATTTTGGGGTTGATGAGTTTAAATGAGAAGCAAATCTCTGTTAATCGATTGATTTTCCTGTCGGTTTGGGGAGCGTGGTGCGAGAACAAGCTAAAAATGCCTCTGTAAACAACTTCCACTTCAACATGCTAGCAGATGTTATTCTATCACTTTGAACTGTGCATCACTGAAGTGTATTGGGATATCTTAAAATAGTCAGGGGTGGTGGCCRGGAGCGGTAGACTTCTATAGATGGTGAGGCTGTTTCGCTGCTGCGGTGAAATAAGCCAGAAGTACATGCTGCTGAGGTCGCTGGCTGGCTCAAGGTCAGCCTGTTCAAAGTCACAGCTCTGCTGTGAGCATGCTTACCGTCAGGGGTATATATGAGAGAGTCCTGGTAATGTAAGGAATTGCTGTTACAAGTGAATTGGGACACTTCACAGTTTTTCCCCCTTCTTTAAAGTCGCAGAGCTGCRGCTGCTGGTTTATTTCCTTATCGGAGCAAACGGAACTGAATGTCAAGATAAGCCTTTGTGGCTTGTGTCTGTGAACAAATTGTTTTATTGATTTGGCAAGACTTTGTTTGTACTTTTTGCATATTGTTCATTAATTGTTTTATTGAATTCCCGTTTTAAACTTCATGATTAATAGGGCCGAACAAAAACCATTACGAGTATCATCCAGGAGTGGCAAYCTTAGCTCATCATAACTTCATCTTTATGTAGCTATTTGATAGCAAATGTATTTTCAATTCTCTCATTATTTTCTAGTCAACATAACGTGGTCTCTAATACCTTATTATTCTCTGTTCATAGAAGCAGAAAACAAGAGTRGATTTTTTGGTAATGGTGTGGTTTTTTGGTTTCATGTTTGGGATTTTTTTTTAATTCTGTAGAAAAGAGTGTCAGGGTTACTGTTATTCTGCAAGTTTTTTTTTTTAATCCTCTCTGAAGATCCATAGGAGAATCATGAGAATGGGAGTGGATGAAATGCCATCCAGCCTTCATGTTGGGTTTTTTCCTGAGCTCGAGATTTTCTGAGTAACATAACCTGGGATAACACATGGAGCATTTGAAGGTACCATGTACCTGCTGGAGATTCTAGTAATGGCAGCCCAGATTTCAAGTTAATCATGATGGCTGGAGCAGCAGTGTGAATCAGAGTTCAGATGAGGGTTCTCTTAGTCTTTAGATTGCTTCAGTTTAACAGAAGGGGAATTCTTTCATGATTTTCAAGGCAAAAGAGCTCTTGGTTCTTGCTATATTTAATTTTTGCTGAGCTTGAATGATAGGCCTGTTTGCCACGGCTAAAGTTTTGGGAAGCAGCTTTTATTTTTCACACATGAAAATAGATCTACTGAAATGTGATCCTTTTTTTTTCACTGCACTGATATTTACGTTCCAAAGATCCGTTCCTCRTATGTGAGCGTGGCCATATCAGATATCTCACTCGCAGAAAATATCAGTGGTAGCTGCGGTACTACCATTTGTAAATGCTAATATTTGTGAATATTGTGACAAATTGCTCCCRCTGTGAGGCCTCTGTGAGAATATGGCTTTGCTGGTGTAAGGGCAGGTAGTGCTAGATGTGAGTCAAGGTGGTGGAAAGCCAAGCCTCTGCTCCAGCCCATCTCCTCCRCCTGGCATCCTTGGCTTCAGGTGTTCTGTGGGTGGAGGCTCCTTCTGCATCCATGGCTTCCTCCAGGAGTGAAGAGGATGGAGCAGATGTGTTGGAAGTTTGTAGACRGGAAAATCAAGCAGCTTGAGCAAGTGCAGATGGGTGTGTGAGCATGTTTTACACTCACGTGGAGTCAGACCAAAACCAGCAATACAATTCCAGGGAATTAAAAACCAAAACACTGACAAGAGAAGAAACCTCCTGTGAATTCAGGCACTGATTAGAAAGTGGTATTGGTGTCTAGGATAAAAAGAACTGTTTGGGATGTAATTAAGTAGAATTCAAGTTTGTATGAATAGAAATGGCCTGAAATGTCTGGACTGTTAAATTTTATACTGTATATTTGAAGGTCCTTGCTCCTACAGTGCTAGCTAATGTTTTCAAGGTTTTTTTCTTTTTTATTTGGCTGTTAATAAAACAGCTTCTAACAAGTGAAATGGGATTAGAGGACTGGGAGAAACAAGCCAAAAGCATTTCACAGATAAGATTTTCAAGCAGTTGCATTTTGAGACTATGATGTTACCTTAAGAACATTTCCCCTTTTGTAAATACCAAGGATGTTTCAGTTGTCCCAGGACAGCGCAGCAGTCTCTCACAAAATATCATCTCTTTATGTGATTACCTTTTTTCAGAATTGCACTGTTGAATTTTCATTAGTATTTGAATGCCTTCTTGGAYGTTTTTGAGAATGATAGGGTCTTATCCTTGCAGTGAATCTTTAAGCATTTAAAATGTTAAAACCACCTAATACTTCATGATGAAATCTTTCACAAGAGTACACTTGGTTTCAAGTGTAGTGCACAAAACCTTTTTTAATGTTTAAGATTCAAAATTAGTGTGAATTTCAAATGTATTTTAATTGCCCCAAATTGATTCTAGGAATTGAAGTGAAAGAGAATAAAATTTCACCATTATTTTTGTTACTTTCTCTCAATAAAACTTAATTCCMCGGTAGCTGTCAAACATGTGCATGTTGTGGCTTCTTTGAAAAACTGCAGGCACCACCTCACTTGTGTACAAGGCTTTTGTGTAAATATAACACTATATGAAGCTTTTAAACTGCATATTACTGTTGTTTTATCAACTGAAAAACTGTTAGGGTGTGCTGTAGGTCATAGATCAGTACTGGCACTTGATACTTGCCAAAAAGATATGCTGGCAAAACCCAGCATATTAACAGTAACAGTGTTTGGATGTTGTTCTTCGTGCCTTTTTTTTGAACCCCGGTTAATGTTGACATATTTTGAGCTCCTGATTTCCTCACTCTTTCACTGCTTGCCATCCAGCCAAGATCTAGTTGTTTTTTTCAATATCAATTATGCTTTATGTCTACACGTATTTTGTTGAAATATCTTGAAGTATTCTTCAAGAATACAMAGAATACAATGTCTCCCCTGCACTTCTTCTCCAGGCTAAACATCCCCAGCTCTCTCAGCTGCTCCTCATAGGATTTATGTTCCAGGTCCTTCACCAGCTTTGTTGCTTTTCTCTGGACCAGCATTGTGCAGCTGATTTTGGACACTTCACCTCCCTGGAAAAGTGGCTAGGAGTAGAGCAAAGGGCCTCAGCATTTTTGGTAACAAGAGCTGGAAAGCAGAACAGGAGGATGTAACTTGTAAATTACATGGTATGGCTGCTGACTGCTTTGGTTTTCATATAACCTTGAATTATTTCAACAATTTCCAGTAAGAAAGTATTGTTAAGTGGAGAGCTTTCCTGTGCACTCAGAGGAGCTGGGACAGCTCTGGAGTTGATGTCTGACTATGCTGAGAGACACTAAAAATGTGGAGTGCTTCACTGATTCTCAGCTTTATTTCTGCTGGTTTTTAACTGGTCTCTTGGCCCTGCCAAGAACTGGGAGTCTTCTCTCACTGAGTTGAGTGACCTGTTTTTTYCTGACCAACACCATTCACATCCCTAGTGTTTTCTTGCTTTATATAATTTTCCTATTTGATGTAGTGTTTAATATAGACAGCAGTTGTTAAGTTGCTAAAAGCCTACCAAAAAAAAAAAAAGGTTAGGAAACTAACTGATATTTAACAAGGGAAAAACCCTGCAACCCTGCAGGGTATTACATAGCAGGATAATGAGGAATTAGCTTGTGTCATTAGTGCCCCAGTACTCCRCCCTGTCTGCAGAATGACTGTCCCACAGGGCTGGTTGCTTGTGGAATGGTGCCATGTGTCATTTGGGATATTCAATTTGTAGCCATGTAGTTGCCTTCCTGCAAGAGCAACTTCAGGATTGCCAAAGACAAATTAGCGCTGATTTTGTTCCACTCAATCTCTCTACACACCACTTCTTCTGAGGTTATGGTTATTAAGTATCTACATATATAAAGCACCTTTTCTTCATGTGTCTGTCCCTAGAATCAYTAGACTGTGTACAAATATCATCAAATGACTCTCCAATGACTCTGTTCTAGCATAAGGGATCTGATATAAAATCAAAAGAAAAATGTTGSAACCTGCAATGCAAGGAATTCTTAGAACTTTGGGTTTGTAAGCCAAAGTTTAGGATTAAACACAGGATTTGATTTGAGACCTTGGAAAAGGCTTCTAAACTTAGGTGTYAGAAGTGAGAATGTGAATTTATAGTTTGAAGTAGAGGTACATTAAGTGGAGGAAAGTTTAGAGTTTAAAATAGAAGTGGTTACAGAGGTAAATAAGGAGTTTAGAATGCAGCACTGTGGCTTTGTGTGTCATAACATGGTTGGTTAAGAAAGCTTACACTGTAGYATGGGTCCATAAGATGAAATRTTTAAGGATTGGGTCAAAACCATAAATATCCTTGCTGGCAGTGTTTTATTGGTCAATAAATCCTTAAAATGTCTTGTAACTGAGGGTCTTGTGACCTTCTGAGCCRTGCAGTGAAGRTGTGAGCTGAACTCRCCCTTCCTGCCTGTGCAAAAGATAAGAAAATAAACTGCACCATCTAAAAACTCAGAAGTCCTGTTTCTAACCCATTCAAAACTCCTTCAAAAATCCCCATAGAGAAACCCTCAAACTTAGTGTAATATTTAATTTACTAAATTGGGTGGAGATCATGCCCATACGTGGTTTCTGGTTCTGCAGGTATTTTTTAACACTTCAGCATTTTCATTCTCAGTGTATCCAGAGGACTGAGCTTATGTGAGACCACTGGCTCTCTCCTGCAGGCCTGTATGAAATAATGCCAGTGAAATTCCCCTTCTGCCAGTTTGTCAACCAATGTATATAGGTCACATTCCCCCAAGATACAGGATCTGCATCAATGTCACCGTTTCAAAGAAGGTGGTGTTATATGGATGTGGAATGCCAAATTCATAACAGCAACCTCAGCCCTTCCCTCTCCTTTACTGACACAACAAAAAGTCTAATAGAAGTTAATCACTTTATAATTAGTGCTGGTCTCTCTCCAGACACAGGAGACCTGCAATTTCCTAGTTTTGGCAGGGCCTTTGTTTTGGGTTTCCATGTGTTTCTGATGGTGGGGGCCAGGCTGAGGGTGCTCAGGGCAGCCAGAGGCTGTGTGACAAAATGTGCACCTCCTGGAAAGCTGGTGTGTTCATTTGTGGTTGCTGAAGTGTGGCAGAAAGCTGCTTTACATGGTGGTGGCTTATTTGTACATCCCACCACTGAGTATTGCACACGTGCATGCTCTCAGTCCTTCCTGGTCATGAGTTGCATGGCTTTTGTATTTTAAATATGTATGAAATTGGATGTAACAACTCGTTTCTCTGTGCTGTTGTGCTTTGATTTTAGCTTTGCTTTCTAAGGTTAGAAAGATATTTTTAGATATTTTTCCCTTTTTTTTCCTTGTAGCTGTGCTTTAAGAGACAACTCTTTCCTTTGTGAGACAAACTTAACATTTTGTCAAGCATGTGATTTACATGCTTTGAGGTGAAAGGCTGTACACAAGTCAGTGTGTTTTAGCAAATAAAAAATATGAGTGATTTAATGGCAGTCATGGGAGTGGATTCATTCTGCAGTTTTTAAGTTACAATGACATAGCTGAATTTTTCTTCTGCCTGAGACAATGTCCATTTAGTTCCTCTTAAAGATTCTTCAAATGTTTTGACTTTTTCATGAGAGAATAGTTACAGRTAAATTTCTGAAATTTCTCTGTGTATGTTGCACCTCTGACTTTCCAGTGGTTGAGCAGTGAGGACAAGCAAGAGCCCCTTTTTTGAAAATAGACTGTGATCAGCTTGTTGGAGGTGGCACTTGGTGGCCTGCACTTGCACTTCTGAAACGGGTACTGCAACAAACTCCTGCAGTAAGAAATCTGATGTTTTCTGGGTGGGTGTAGTCTAGTGGGGACTTCTGGAAAAACTTGAGAGCTGACCTCTGAGCTTTTTTGTCTGATTAAAGTGCATAAAGTGTGCCTTTGTCCCAGTACCACGGAACCTCTGAGTACTTCRACCCAAATCTGACCGGAGATGAAAATCCCCGAGGTGCCAGTGGTACRAACGGGAGCTGCAGAGTGGAGGGAGGAGTCAAAGTGACTCCTGCAGGGTGAAAAGGAAGAAGTTGGTAGTTGTCCTTGCTGTTTTGCAGTAGCTATTTGGCAGGTCGCTGTGTGCATARCTCAGTAACATGTGTGGTGCCTCTGTGTGCTATAGAAAACAAAACAGAGATTGAGGGTTGTTCATTGCTGTCTRGGGAGAGCAGTAGTGCAAATTTGAAGAAACAGCAACAGAGAAGTGTAATTAAGTCCAGTGGTTATTGATAGGTTTGTTTACATTTGTGTGGCATGACAGCAGATTCTCCTCTTCAGCAGAATGTGGCACGAGTGCGAGAGGCTTCCTGACTTCTGAAGTGAAACGGTTTCCTGATGTTGACTAAGAGCCTCTGTTTTAGTTCTCTCTCCAGCTCATTGCTCAACTCCTGCTTCTCATGGCACTGCCACTGCAAGAGGAACAAAATCTCTGCAGATAGAGCCGGGAACTTTATTTTAAAAAACAAAAAAATACAAGACAAAACAGCCATAGCCCCGTACGTACAAACAAAAAACCCTCCACCCAGCAACCAAACCACCCAAACAAAAAGCCACAAACCCCCAAAAGCAAAGGGTATCCCCACCCAAAAATGTCCTGGGGAATGGGAAGGGAGTGCATACTCAGAGATAACTAGCTGTATACACCTGTACTTCAAGGATTGCCTCCTCAGAGCAGTGTACTGCTGTATTTAATTTTTCTTCCGTTAGGTCCTTTGGTTGGGTTTTTAACCATCCTGTGAAGAAACAAATACTTTATAATGTYTTTCTTGCTTTAACTAGTATGTAGTATCTTGTGCCAAACTTCTGTAGGTCTGAGCCTCTGAGTAAATAGCTGGAAAATTAAAATTAGCCCAGATTGTTCTAAAATACGCTTCGATGCTTGACATCTGAAATACTGTAATGTGGGATTCCTCACATATTTCTCCTAAGCACTGTCCTGTAACTCTGCAGCAGCTTGAGCAGGAAGGAAAAGTACTTCGTGCCTGTAAATTAACTTCAGTGGGAGTCACATTGACCTTGYTGATACAGCACAATTAGTTCTGTGCTTGGGGAGTTCTCCATCGCTGGGAATGGTGTGGGTCGAGCAGCAGGAGGCCGGTCCTGTTCTGCCTCCTGTTAAACACCCGGGGGTCAGCATCCCCCAGCTGGGTCCCTGGGCACGGAATGCACCTGGAGGGGCTGTGCAGGAGCAGCTCCCTGCCGCTCCAGGCCGGCAGCCTGTGCCTGCCTAATCTGTGGAATTATTTGGAGTATTTAAGTATCTGCAGTTAAGCAGGCAGGCTTTGCTGCCTTAATAGCATCTTACGCAATGGGACCCTTCCCACGCTCCTGGCGGCTCCAGGCTGGAATTCCAGCGTGCACCAGGGCTGGGAGTCGCTGCAAAGGGACTGTGTGCAATTAACAATATTTTCTTTTGCAACTCAAAATATCTTTTTTTTTTTCTCTAAAATCTCTTGTAAACAGATATTCTTTTTTTTTTTTTACATTGAATGAGCTGTTACATTTTACTAGAGAACTGGTAGCTGAAAGGGATTAATACCCTAGGTGTTAATTTATGATGTGGTTTAACACAGCTTTTTTATTTTTTCTCAAACTTAGCTTTTAATTTAAACTGGATTTTAAAGAAAATATTTTAATTTTTATGCTTTCCCTTTATAATCAGACTAAGTTTCCTATTTTTTCTTTTTCATTAGCTGTGGTCTTTTTTGCTTTATTGGACTCAGGTGTGGCTTGTCTAAGAAAAATGAAAAAAATTTGTTGTGCTTTGAAACCTGATTTGTATAATTTGCATAATTGACAACTGCATGCTTAGGGGTAATGGTTTTGATACATTTTAAAACAATAAAAATAAGTACTCGACACACAGGTCTGTGATCAACAAATGTATCTCAAGTAGACCTAGATGTCAGTACAATATCATTTCCCCTGTAAAGGGGGAATCTTCCTATGCTCAGTCTCATTATTTTTCCTGTATCAAACACAGCCCTTTCTGTAAAAGATGGGACAAGGCAGAGGGCTGTCTCTAATAACTTGGTGAAGAATGTAAACTCAAAGATGCAATGAGTGTCCAGCCTCTCTAGCACATTAAAGGTAGTTTTTGCTGCTTCTTTTCTCTTCCTTTTTTTTTATTTWTTTATTTTTTAATTAATGGCATACTACGCTTCTGACCAGTCCGGTTCTGTTTTATGGAACAGATTCTGTACGTGTTGTGTGAAAAGGTCCTGATGAGGAGCTGCTGTGTGGTGCAACAGGCATTTTATTGCATGAGTGACCAGTGCTTTGGAGTGTGATCCGTGGCTGCTGATGTGGCTGGGGCAGACARGAGCCCAGGAAAGCAGGGCGAGCTGTGTGGGAAGGAGGGGTGGCGTTTTCCAGGCAGCCCCGTGTCTGTGCCGTGGGGCGGCATTTTTGCCCGTGCAGAATGAGGAAACTGGAACTTGCTTTCCCAGTCCTTTGTGCAGCCAGCACACTGGCCTGTCCATGTAACAAACATGTTTTCTTTGGATTGTGTTCTCTGTGTACTTTAACCTTCTTGGTTATTCCCCTTTGGCCCTTCTGGGGGGTTTTGGGGCCCGTCATTAGGGAGGCCTGTGCTCTGGCTCCCACCCGCCATTATCAACAKCAGGAAACACAGAGTGGTGCTGGGAGACGAGGAAGGAAGGAAGTTGGGCTTCAAAATTCCCCCGTTTGGAACCAGTTAGGTTTTTTTATTGTTTTTGTTCCTGTTGCTAAGCCTAACAACTTTAAAATAAATTCCCTTTTTGTGAAGTACAGTAGTAACAAATGATGGCACCACTTGCGGGTTTGTTTTTTTGTTGTTTCCTTCTGATTTTAGTTGGATGCTGCAGATGGAAATGAGATTTGAAAAAGTGAGAATTCTGCTTGTATTGACATTGTTCTTGATGATTCCATGAAAGCAGAGAGGTCAGAAGTTCCTTTTCCTTGTTTACCTCTGTGTTAGCATCCCACTGAAATGTGAGGGTGAGGGCTCTGCAGGGGTGAATGGAAAATGTGCCCCATTCTGTGCCAGTGGCATTACCCTGAATGCAACTTGGTGCAGGAAAGGTTATCTTGGAGAAGGTTATTTCTGTTCTTTCCGGTCTCACATCTCTGTGTAAAACCTGTGTATTGTGTGTGCTAAGAAATAGGTGGAGAAGGTGAGTGTACATATCTGCGGGTTGCTTTGGATAAGAAAAASAAAGTAAACATTTTCATGAGAAGAATTTGCTGAGAATGCAGAGCTGGATTTGCTTTYCCTTGAAAACATCTGAGAGTTGATTTCCAGGCAGTAGTCAATTTTTACAACATCAAAATTGAATCATCTTTAAACTAAAAATAAAAAAAATAAAAAAAATCACCAGTGTTAAAATTCAGATGTGAGGTTCTTGGTTGGCTGCTAAACATATTTAGCCTTCCAACCTGTGACTGGTGTATGGTCTAATTTCATTAGAACAGGTAATCCTGTGTCATGCATCTCTTGAATGTTCTTTGCTGCAGTTYTTTTTAGAGCACTTTGGGAACAAATTCATGATGAGCTTGGTGTAATAGTTGCRCACAGGATAAAGAAAATAGCTTATAGGTTTGTTCTGGAAATGATGACTTGACAGTAGCCTCTGGCAGTGGAATTTAGCTATCAATAGTGTGTTAATCCAGTTAAGTAGAGAGCCTTTCATAGGGAAATAAGAGTCATGTGTTCTAGCTAAATAATTACCTTTAAAGTAATCATGCAACTTGTAAACATTGCCTCGATATTTTTATGATTTCTTTTTTTGGCACAGTTATGACACAGCAATAACTTCTTATTGAAGCAGTGGCACATGCAGAAGCTTTGGATGCTATTTATTTCAGAACATTCTTATCTAAAGCTGTGTTGATACATGTAGGCACTGACTTCATCAGCTAGTTTTTGCCTGTTCCTGTTTACTGTTTAGAAAATACCAAATGTATGACAATTGTAATGAAGCCTGTGTTTATACAAGAGTTCTAAATCATAGCATTGAGGCACACTGATGATTTGGAGGAGTTTGTGAAGCCTGCTTTACCTGGTTAGTAGGTGTTCCCAGGGGTCAGTTTTCACCCTAGAGATCCCCCTGGATCCTCTTCCCCCTCTGGAGGTTGGATGATGAAATCCCCTGGGAGGAAGAAGAGCTGGTTAAATGCATGATGAGTTCCTGCAGTTAACCCCTGGTGGAACTTTAGTCACTCCATCAGTAGATTTGTAACATAGCTTTGTTTTCTGTGCTGAMCAGTGAAACAAAAACCACTATGATTTCACTTGTCTCTCATTTCAGTGGGTATAACTGGCACCAGTGGGGCATAAGAAATACAACACAGTGAGGTATGTGCTTATTCTCTAGAACAAAGCCTAGTTTTGGTAGTCCTCTTCAATTTGGTAGGCTTGGTTTTTTTGGTTTTTTTTTCTTTTTCTGCTGATGAAACTATAATCACTGGAAATTGAACACCCTCTCCCCCTGACCTTGGCAGATAAAGTCTGATGATGCTTGTTAGGTTGGTTTGTTGGTGTTCCTGGTAGTTTACCACGCTGCTTTGAGGTTGGAAAGTTGATGGAATCTAGTGAGTGGAAACCTGTCATCTGCATCCTGTCATCCACAGTTCGTATGAACATAAAATGATGTGAGGGATATGCATTTGAGTCTGTTTTTGTCAGGTTTAAAATCATAACATTGATTTAGAAACAGGTCTGGCATCTTTGAGAAACCTTCACACCTGTAGATTTATAAATCAGTCGACCTGTTTMCATCAGGTTTAACTGCTGCAGCTCCATAAATATGTTGTGTAGTTACACTTTGAAATTGCAAAAATGATCACTTCTTACTCYATGGAGCTGTAACCACCTTGAGGAAAGCACGTAGTAATCATAATGCACTTTATTGCCACATGATAGTTAATAAGCCTTAAAGCGAATGCTGTAACATTCCATTGGCCATCCTCAGAGGACCTGGAAAGGCAGCAGAATGTAATGTTCTCTGTTTTGTAACAAGGCCATCTTGCCTTTTATTTCCAGGGACACTTGTTTGAGGTCACTAAGGTAAAGGCCTGTTTCCTCGCTCCCTCACCAAAGCAGCTTTCTGTCTTTAGGTACTTACAGTGCCCTGCAGGGCTTGATAAGTCAGTGACATACTTTTTGTAMACTCCAGTGATTTTCACCTTCAGATGAAAATTTATTTCAAAAGTGCATCTTTGGGGATTTTTTTGGATGTCTGCTGGATTTTATGTCTTTCTCGGTTGGTTATTTCTGTTTATGTTTGTAAAAATCTGTAATCTTAAATCATAGTGTAAGCTGATTTGCCCTAAGGCCATTTCCAGCGTCAGAGACAGAAAATGATAATAAGAATAAGAGTTTGTCTAGTCCTGAAATGAGTAATGAAAATACCTGCATTTATCATTATGCTCTAATGGACTCTTCCTCATAAGGTTATGTTACCAGGCTCTAATTCTCTTCTATTTTGATTTTGATGTAGATCTGATACTGTTCTTGTTTCCAGCTATTTATTCTCAAGGGGCTATTTCTGTAGAAGGCTTCAAGTATTCCAGCTTCTCAGCAATTGTCTGATGATGGATAATTTTGCTGCTCCTTTCCCAGCAGCATCATTAAYGTATATGTTGTTTACAGAGCCATGACAAGGCTGGTTGACAGCACCTCTTCCTGGGTAGTTGTAAACAAATTTGTAAGCCTGTSTTGGCAGTGGAATTACTGCCAAGGATTTGTTTAGTGTATTGGCCTGCTTCTGGTGGTTTATGCTACCCTAWTCATGGATAATATAAATTCTTATTCTTGGATAGTCAATACTGTTCACTGATGTCAATTTTAAAATTGCCATTTTGTGAGGAATTTGCCATTTTCCATTCAGGAAAACTGATTATGGGGAAAATTAYGTTACACAGAAGTCCCACTGAGCTGATGATTTCACCTATAAACCTGGGTGAGTGTCAGGGACCCAAAAGAGCTCTAGCACTTGATGAATCTAGAAGAAAACCACCAAGATTCCCCTCACTARCTGAGGGGTGTGAGTAGGGAGTGCTCAGCCTGCAGGCAGTAAAGTAGGGCATTGCTGAAAAGGAGCTGGGGCTGGCTGCTTTTGGGAGGTGTTTTTTTCTTTCAATAAGACTTTTTCCCCCACCCCTGCCAATTTTAGCATATGCAGGTTACACTTATTTTTGTAGCTTGACTTCTTCCTAAAAGTGAAAAGCACAATGTAAAACTGCCAGAAAATGAAATGAGCTTGACTCAAAAGGAAATATTAACTCTGTTAGCAAAGACACAGCAAGGCCAGTGCTAGGAGCTTTACTAAAAAGCAATGACAGAATGCAGGGCTGGCCTTTGAAAGTTTGTCCTATCAATTTGTGGTGTGACAACATAACCTAGAAATAGTTCCTGGCACTGACAAAAAGTAGTGCTTTGATTTGAGGATTTGTTTTTCCCCCCATGGAAAATTCWTATATGCTGGAAACAAACCAATGTGGAATTGTACAGTTATCCAAGGAAATCACAGATACCTTTTTAGTAGAGATTTGTCAACTGGACTTCAGTTTTYACCTTTTCAGGGAGCAGGAGTTCCTGGTAAACACTGCCACTGTGCACTCTCRTAATCCCAGAGCCTTTAGGGCAGTGTTCAGGGTTTGGCTATCATGTGCAAAACAATCCAACTTCACAATTACTTTATTTTTGCAATTTTTGTTAGTTGTTGATGCTTTGAATAAATTTTTAGTTGGCACGGTCTTGGTTTTGTATTTTGGTASAAGTAATTTGAAAGCTGAACCCAGAATATCTCCCTGGCCTAGTATGGGACTTRAATGGATTGTGGGCTTTATGTGGTGTATATTTCTGTTCTCTGTTGAGGACATATTTGAGATATTTGACATATTGATATTATATTAATGCATGTTGAATAGTTCAAATGAAATGACAGTTGTGTTCTTGAAATAACTATTGCTGTTATTTTTTAAAGTCCGGGAAATGTTTATTGCCCCTCACACTTTTCCAGCAGAACCTGTGGGGGCCTTGTGAAATTCTGTGTAATTCTTTCTCAGCACTCTGAGAAGAGCAGGCAGTGAGGAAAACTTCCCTTTCATTTTCCTCTTGGAGACAAAAGTTCTTCAGCCCCMGCTCAGGGCACTGAGCAGTCCTTGTGCTTCAGCCCAATTTGAGCAGAAGCTCTTCTGTAAATGAGGGGAAAGTTCCTTGTCTATTTGATGCTTGTTGCTTCTGTTATTATTGTCAGCAAGTGTGCCTTTTCCTAACATGAGTGTCTGGCTATATTGGGAACAGAATGAAGTTTTTAGCYATAACTAATGAGCTGCTTGTAATTATTAGTGTCCTGGACCAGACTCAAAGGGTTCACTCAGATGAAAGGCTCCCRTTATTATCCATTTATTATCTAGATCTCAGTTTTATCTTTTTCTTTTCTTTAAACTGCACTACCTGTTTTTAACTTCCATTTGCTCACAACAACATTTTAACATTCAGCATAATTAAAAAGAATTCTCAGTATAATTTGGTTACCCTGATTTCTTCCTCTAGTGTGGTGGTAGAGGGTCTGAGGTTTAATATTAGATATCAGGCAAGAACTGCTTTAAAAATATCACATTTATGTAGTGAGAAGAAGAAATGGGGAAAAAAATCCCTACCAAATGTTTTAATGTTTGGGTAGATGCATTTTTGAACATAAATTTATTTCAAAAGCCTTTGCAAAGCAGGGCTTGCAGAAATGCTGGGGCTCTTTGCTGTGGTCACATTCCTGCTGTAGCACATTGGCAGGTCTGATGTGACATCAATTCTGAATGTAATAGATACATAGTTAAGCAGTTTATTTTAGGATCCAAAACTCTTCTAAGAATAGACAGGCTCTCCTTTCAACGGGAAAGGACAAATAAACTAAAATGGAATAATAGGGAAGAAAAATAGGGGAAAAAAGCGGTGAGAAAAAAGCTTTTAGGAGAACAATTAAGGAGGGTTTTTATTGGGGTTCAAGGCTGGGGTGAAGCATTTGGAGGAACCATTGCAGCTGAATTCTTTCAGCAGGCTGTGGTGTAATGGGATGGGCTGGAAGGCTGAACAGCCCAGCCTACCAAAATAGACTTGTGTAGTTTTCCTATTAGCACTCCATAGGTTAAATTCACCAGGGAGGGGRAAAAAATAACCTTTAAATCTTCTACAGTAATTTTTTAGTTCTGTCAGAACATTACCAGGTGGTTTTTTTTGTCGTGCCCCAAAGCTGAGGTGCTGCTGTGTTTCCCCATGGRTGTGTCAGTGGAATTGCTAAGCCATGGGTAAGGATGAGATTTGTTCTGGTGGTGTCATGTTTACACCACGGGTCTAATCATAGAAGTTTGTATGGGAAAAACTCAGCAAGTCAGCCACTGAGTTCACTTGCCAGAGCATAAATAACTGCAGCAGAATTCCAGTGAAAATTAAGGTTGTTAAGTGTTGGTGTGTACTGTGTGGTGGGTGTGTTTTTCTGCAGTGTTCTTGGAAGTTACAGATTCCCACAGGACATTGAGCCAGACATGTATGGATATTAATACAACAGAACATTTAGTGACTAGAAACATTTTAAAATATTTTTATTCACCAAATGGTCTCTACTAGTGTAACCTTGAGAAAGCAGATTTAATTTCATGTGTGTTAATTCATCTGCCCCAGTTGTTGCTCTGTAGGTTTTCTGTAATAACTTTCTTTTTTCTTACTATTCTTTCTAATTTTTTGTGTTTCATTTTGCAGCTGGCATGGGTACTAAGTGTCTAGATAACATTTTATATAGGGGAGTATCCAAAGGGAGATGGATYCTGGTGTTCCATTTATGTAGTGAACAGGACATGAACCTCCAAGCTGAAGCTGTGGCATCAATACATGACATTTTGCAAGACRCTACTGTTTAAATTGTATGTGCTTTGAATATTTGAATTCTAAGTGATCACATTGCTGTTAATAGATTTTTTTTAATGCTATCTTCTCCTACAAGTCTGTTGCTTGTGTCTTTCAAAATTAAACAGCTTTAACAAGTCTGCCATATCTGTTTATCCTGGTGTTATGTTGTCAGTGTTGAATCTAGATTTGACAATGTTTTTATAATCTAATGTCACTACATAAATTATCTGTAATGAAAATACAGATTTTTTTCTAAGATTACAATTTTTAAAAACTTTTTTTCTGTTAATTTTTGGTGAGCTTTCTATAACTTCAAATTTGAAGTCAAAATTTATCAGTCTGAGTTGCAAAATTTCACCAGAACACAACTTTGCATCACCCAGATGGGCAGGTATCAGCAGTTTAAAAAATCCTTTTCACAATGGACAAGGGTGTGGGCAGATTTTCTTACTCTCTGCAGCATTTGTGGGGTGTGTTCATCTCCAGTGCGGAATTGCTGGGCAACAGCTTTATGCTGGAAAATGATTTCAAATAGTTCAGTGGTTTCATGGCTTATTGAGCTCTTGGGCTGAGCTTGTTGTCCTGTCTTGGAGAGCAAACTCTGTTACAAGTTTTGCTGAAGAATCAAAGAATCTTTTGTGTTTTCACTTTAGACTTTTCTTTGGTACTTGGGATATTTTTGTGTGAGTGATTTTTTTGGGGGGGGAGGTGGTTTGGTTTTTTTTGTTTTGTGTCTGGTTTTTCTGTTTGTTTTTTAAATAGCTGCTTAAAATAAAGTAATATGTTATGATACACTTGGTTTCTTGACATAACAGCAACATCCTTGTGTTATCTCTTTAAATTTTTTTTGTTACATGAAATATGCCCGTAACAGAGACCCCCATGCTAATCAGTCATATTAGAAAGTAATTCCTCTTTCCACTGCTGGGTTTTTTTACAGCAGGATCTGTCTCCYTGCTTCTTTAGCATCACCATACCTTTGTACCCTGAGCCCAGGTGTAGGACTGTTGTCATCAAGGGCTAAWACACAAAAAGCTTTTGCAGAAAACTGATTTACAAGGCCTTGGCATTCTTGACAAGGAYGCTAAAAGCAAATACTGCTGTGCTTTTTACTCTTTTGTAGGAACTCCCAACCTGTTCTTCAGCTGATGTGTTTGKGCACTGCAAGTCCAGAGGGTTAGAAATGGCTGTTCCCACAGAATCAACAATAACAAAGTGAAGCAGGGAGGGAATTAAATTCTGACATGTCTGAGCTGCGAGGCCTCGAAGCATCCCACGCTGTGCTCTTCTCTTGTCCTCCTCCAGAGCTGGAAATGTGTGTTTGATCCTCTCCTTGGGTGGAGGTCAGCTCCTGGCTGCCCGCAGCCCCTCGGCCCCTKGTGCTTGCCTTGGCTGCAGTCTCTGTTCCAGACAAGATCATTTCAAGTCTGGTTTTCTTCAGAAATAATCCGGGCAATTGAGCAGCTCGTGTCAGAGCTTTGTTTTGTACGMGAGCTCTGTGTGAGATTTTGGGTGTTCTCCTTGTCTGGGCAGAGGCAGTGTCTGTGTGACCATCTCTGCAGCCTTGCACCAGGGCGGGGTAAGGCACTGCAGGGTGGTCCCACAGTCAGGAGTAAATCCTACATCCTCACAAATCGTATTGTCCACATTCAGTTATTGGTAAGCAACCTCATTTAGCACTTAAAATATTGGCACTTTGCTATCTAAAATGTAAATGTATGAAATAGCAGGCTTTATTTATCAGTAAAGCATCTGAAGAGTTTATAGCTACACCATTTTGTTCATTSTGTTGCTGCATCAGTATCTACTTTGCTTAATTTTCATGTAATTCAAAAACTGCTTAACTTATCAAGTGTATAAATAAATCACTCGGGAAGTCTTTTCAAGGAAAATGAAAATCATGAGAAGGCAGAAGCATAAACATCTGGTTTTAATAAAATCAACTCCTCCTTTCACAAGAGATAGTGGATAATTAGAAAAGAGCCTGCTGAAATCACTTGTTTTATTCTCATTTRAATAAATCAAAGAGGAATAACTAAATTAATATCTTCAGTATTTTTGGTACATGGTTTGAGAARGTATATTAGCTTAAAATTTGTGCTTGCTCTTTCAAAACAAAATTTTTTTCAGTATCAGGAAAAAGATCTAGGATAATTTATGGGGTTTTTTATTATTTGAGGAAATTACCTAGGATTTAATTTTTTGTCTCATTGAATTTCTTGGTGAATTTTCTTTTCCCCATTCAGTTAAGAGCCATAAGTTCAAAAGAATTTTTTTGCAGTGATTGCTTCTTTTTTCAAGTAGTCACATACATGGGCTGCTTTCTATAGAAGAGTTTTAAATCCTTCTCTAGGGCAGATCAGGGTTCAAAGTTAAACTGGCAGCTGCATGTCAGTCTTGTATGTTATATATCTATATATATGTATATATATATATAAATATATATCTCACTGGGAGGCTGTGAGGGGAATTAGGTCTTTTCTAGCTGTTGAGCATGCATAGTCCCATGAAAATGTTTTATTGGGCAAAAATGAGGTTTTGCCATTTCTGTAGAAAAACTCATCCTGTGGCCATAGGATTTTACAGGAGGTACAGAGACTGATTTGCCTTTGTCTTCACYACCATTTCCCATGCACCAAACTTCTTCAGAGGAGGAATGATTCTAGGAATGAGGGGGTAACTTCCCATATCAGCTTGAACATAATTATTCTCACTGTATTTTAAGGTACATGCCTTGAATTGCAGAGAGTGGTGGAATTGAGTCTTTGCTGCTACCTCAAAGACAAAGATACCCCTATCCAGCTTAACTAACATTTCCTGAGTCTGTCTGAGCACTTACATTTTTGATTTCCAAGTMCTCTTACATTCTCTGAATTAAAAAAATACCCCCCCATCAGAGTCTGCTGCTTATGTACTTCCTAATGCCTAATCATGGAAGAGTTAAAAGAAGCCTACAAAATTAGATTATAGATTTATATTCACACTCCTACAAAAGCCAGGAGTGTGAATGTAAATCTCTAATTCAGTTTTTGATTTTTGATTTGCAGCAGTTTTCCTTCYAAAGAATGGGGAGGAAGGCTCCTTGTCTGGCATGGTGTGCCACACTTGCATTTCTAAGATCAAATATATGTCAGCACATGACACTGCCAATCTGCCTCTGACATCTCAGTGCACTTAAAAGCCAGAGACAATAAATTCAACTGTAAAAGTGTTCATAGGAAGTGCAGTTGAGTGGGTTTTTTAAATGTGTAACACAACTATTTTAAAGACACCTATAARTAATGTTGATATCATTCTTATTTTAACAAAATGATATTGCAAGTAACAATTATTCTGACCCTGAGGAAGATTGTCAAGACTAGAAGGTTGTACAGAAGCTTGTAGTTTGTGTCAAGGGATTTGCTTGGATAACTTGTGTATTTGTGCAAGAATAGTGATTTTAAWATGTAGGAAATGTATGTTCTCAGGTCAGCAGTCTATGTATCCTAGTCTTTTGTTGCTGCAGAAAATGTACTGTAGCRCGAGGTTGCGCTTCAGTGTCTTCTGATGCAATTTTCTTACAGCTCCACACACTTGATGGCTGTTCTTGTTCTACATGGATTCAACCCTTACTTGTGGATATTTTCCTGTCTATYCATTCTTAAATACTCCTAATAATTTTTATCTCAACAGTGACCTGGGATTTCGAGAGTAATTGCAATTCTGGCTTTAAAAATCCACTTTTATGTTTACATCAGCCTTTATCTCAAAGTGGGTGGGGGATTCCTTGGTCTTCTAGAGTGAGGCAGGGCATTAGAAACACCTGTCTGCTTCTCTTCCCTTATTTATTATATAATTTGAGTAATGTTACTGATCATTCATTCTTCTTTGAAGCTTTGTAGTTCTAACCAGGGTTTCTTCTTGTACCCAAATCTCTTCAAGTCTTTAATTTGTATTGTTCTTTTCTGCGTCTTTTCTATTTGATGTATCCTTTTTCAGATGGGGGTGACCAAAACTGAACCCAGAATTCAAAAGTGAACACACACTCTTCAAGGTGAGGGAATATCACTAGTTTTATATAAGGCATAATATTTTTTATATGTCTTTGTCCTTTAGAAATAAATACTGATATCCTGATTATTTTTGCTCCCAATTGTAAAATATTTTTCTTGAGTAATCTGTAAAGTTGTCTAGACTTTTCATTGAAAAGTTGGTTAATTTATAACATAATTTCTTCTGGGTAATTAATTAATTAATGAATATGGTACATTAATTTTCACTATGGTTTGCTGTACGCCATGTATGCTCTACTTCCTGTTGTTGTGCTGATGTAATTGCATATTTGAAATTCCTTCTGAAGACCAGCACGAATCCACTGTAGAGCCAACTGATCTTCGTATCCTTCATCATTTCCAGGTTTTGTCATTACATGGTTCCTTCCCATTTCATCCCTCAGCTTCCTGAGCTGTACTTGCCGGGGAGTTGTTTCTGGGTGTTGCCACCTTGATTCTGATCCCTCCAGCCAAGAGTCTTTCCTGTGTTCTTGCAGATCTTGAAGAAAGGCTTGCATTCCTTCACGCACGTGGTAAAGRCTGGTAGCTGAAGAGAGTGAATTGTGCATGAGAAGACTCCTCAGAATGCCCTCTGCCATCTCTCATTAACTCACTCACTGCATTGCTCCTTCTCCTAGGCCTCCTTTCTTCAGGAGAACAATTGTGCATCTCACAACCCATGCGTGGTCATTCCTTTCAGGAGGGATGTGCTTGCATTGTGCTCATGGTGGCACCAGGGGCAAACCCTGCTTTTACTCAGGCTGGTRATCTGGTTTGACTTTAACTCTTGCAAACTGGATTCATTTACATCAGTGGTCCATACCAGGGCTTTCAATAGGTCATTAATAAAAAAAAATTATAAACATCCCACCCTTTTGATGGCTTCCTTGCATTAGTATTTCTTATCATTGTGTTGTGACCAGAGTAGGTAATTGATAGGCATTGTCAGCACAGTGTAAATAGAGGTAGTAAAGTTTGAGGGGAGGAAGGCTATTTCTAAACTGCCCACTCTGGGGAGCAGCAGGTAAATAAGCCCGTGCTGTGATCAACAGTTGGTACATTGACCCTCCCACGCTGCCAAAGAAATAGAAATGAAAATTGCTCAACCTTTAGTCTCACTTCCTTGATCTCTGAGGGGGTATGTGTAGTGTGACTGTGTTACAGAATCTTCAGTGGGAACATATTTGAGAAATTACTCCTGCATTCAACTGAATTTTTCATGAAAGTGAAGAAGGGAAGCTGCTGTTCTTATTGTCTTGTTCTGTTCTTCAGTTGTTACTTTGTACAACGACTGCTGGGTTTTAGCTTTTTCATGTAGCTTCTGTTCTAAATTGGATTTTTAACCAACCATTTCTAGGTGATGATCATCTGAAGTGGTTTGACTTCTTACAGATTTTTTTATGACTTATTTTTGTAGGATGGGTAATTCTTGCTCTTCATTCTTTGTTCCCTCAGTGTAAGGGTTGGAAGAAATTTTTTGTTACTATGTGCAGTTTTGAATTTTTTTAGCAAGTTTTTCTTGGGATTTGTTTTAAATTTTTTTTCATCCTTCATCAAGGAACTATCTCATTTTTCTTCAAATTTGTTCATTTTGTTGCTTTATTCCAAGCTGGCTAACATGCTGAAGCGAAACTATTTTATGAAATAKTCTAGTCTTTGAACAAGTTAATGGAACAAACTGTGTGATTTATTTTCTCATAAGCTTACAAAAAGTTATAGGATAGTATATGTATATATGGCCTGTGATGTAATAAATGGAAATGTGACTATCCAAACAAGCAGCTGAAACAGGTACTCATTTGTCTTTCATCTTTTTAGAGCTTTCTAATTGTAAAGTCTAAGCTGTGCTGTTTTATGATAACATTTTAAATTAATGTTTAATTAACACTGGTAAGAAGGAAATAGGTGCTTTCTCTCTAAAAATCTTGCTTTTAATTGAAGTACACTTAAGTAAGATTCAGTGTCCTTAAGAAGTGTAGAAAATTCTGGTGTTCTCCTTGATGTCTTGGTCTGGGATAACAGGTGCTGTTTGCTCAGGGGGAGACTGTGGTGTGTTCTGGTGCACTGAACATCTTGTGATCTGCAGTAAAAACCAAGCAGCAGTGTGTGTGGTGCTGTTTTGAGAGAGAGAAATGCTTAGTTACACTGGTTTTTGAGTAATCTGATGTTAGAGGGGCTGTTGGGACATCTGCAGTTCCTACCACGCTCATGTCTATGCTTGTAGTTTGGAAAGGGAGTATCTTCCTTTCGAGGTGCATGGTGAAATGTTCCTTATAGGAGAAAACAGCTGTGGGTCATCTTAAAAAGAAAAATTGAGGAATAATTCTCTCCACTYTAACACTTTTCTCTCCAGCTCTCTAGACAGATTTTTAACAGGAACTTTWAAAAAAGGAGAAAAAGAAGCAGGTGTTTTTGAGCATGGCATTAACAAACTTTTGTTTAACAAAAATGTTTGAGCTGGTTWAGACCACTCCAAACATAGTCAAACTTAGTTACAGTTTTGCTGCAACTTAATTTGCTGTGAGAAAGTTGCTCCATTTTAAGGACTAGCATGGTGTAGGTGCCATTGGCCCTGACAGAGCAGCAGCTCTTCATCTTCCTCTCTTCAAGCTGACCTGCAAATATTTTTTGAGGAAGGGCGCAGGTAGCTGTGCTCAGGAGCACATCTATTTCCTCTTCTTTCTGGATGGCAGGTCTGGTGTTGGCAAGTGAGGAGCGCTTCTCCTCTCCTGAAACACCTCCCTTTCCCTTTGACTTATTTATTAGTGATTTTCTTTGTGGAAAAACTACCAGATTACTGTATTTTGAAACACAGCAAGTATTCTGTCTTTTTTTTTTTTGGCATTGTATCTCCCCTCATCCTTCTCTCCTTTGGGATCCTGTCTCTCCACAGGGACAGCCAGACCGACGGACTGCGGCTATTTTTGCACGGCGCACATATTAACCATTGGGTAAACCTAAGAGGTTTTACAGAGCTTATTTTAGCAGAAGCACTTGTTAAAGCCCCTGTATCCATAGGCTGTGTGTATATTCATTAACTATTCAGGGCTGTAACATAATACAACAAAAGGAAGTGTATTTTAACAGRGATCTGTAACAACCATAGGCAGCCTGGCACCCAGCCAGGGGAAAGGCAGACGCTTCTCGCTGCTATTTCTGTCTTGTGGCATCCAGAGATGTTGAATTGATTTCTTGGATAATGAAACTAGCTAAGACTTACTGCAGCGTCAGGATCCTGCATTGCAAAAATACATATGTTTGATCCCCAGAAGTTTATTGTAGTCAAATCTTTGGAGGCAGTGGAAAACTGAGCCTCTCCAGTTTCACTGCCAGCTTGACAAGATTTAGCCTTCATATAATCACATCCAAAATGGTTTGTGGCAAGGATGGGGAGAACTGAAGTGCCAGCATGAATGGAAAGTACATAATTATTTAACAGAATATCCTGTCCTATAGATTTTCTCATCTAAAAGTGTTGGATTTTCCCTGTGGCAGAAGGCCGAATGGCTTCGCTGGTCAGAGATGGGGCAGAGCAGTGGGAGTCCTTTCCCTGGTGGTGAACATTCATCCTTGGAGCTTGAAATATGTCTGTGTACAGCTTSTACCAACTACCCCTTGTGAAAGGGGAGGGAGATGCTTCAGCTCTTGGTCTGCTCTACAGCTAAAAGATAGCTTCTCTGTCCCAAAGTACCATAAAAATAGGAATTTGTTCCCTATCCAGTACATGTCATTAATTTAAAGAATATTTTGATAAGGGTAAATATCGGGGCAGAATGAGATATGTTGGTATTTACTATGATCACAGTCTGTTTTGTGTGTTGAATGTCAGTAGACTATGTCAGGATGTGCTGAAGCATAAGATTTGGGAGCTTTTCCCCAGGTGAGAAATCCCACGTTTCCTGGTCAGTTGGATGTTTCCATTCTGCCCAGCTGCACTGGGAATTACCCTCTTGGTTTTAACCAGYTTCCTGCTCTTCTGTGACATGCTGAGCAAACAACAGCTTGTCTGCTTTAAAAGTGGATCCCTTCATAGTGTGATGTKTGAAATGATATTTTACATCTCCAGGCGTCTTTCCATATTAGAATGCAGATATAAATTCATTCTTTTTCCTTTTGTTAATAGCTTRAATGAGCTGGGAGGGAAGGTTTTAAAAGGACAGATACAGTGAAAATGGATATTTGTGAAATACTGGAGTTCCATTCCACGTGAACAGAGATGTTAAAAGCCCCTTTAGCAGCTGTGTCAATACCAATTTTTCTGGTTCTTGAGTGGAGACATAAATTCAGATGGTGTTGGTTAAATAATTCACATTTGTTTTAGGTGAAAAATAACACCTGCTCTGTTTAGCAAATGCAGTGCTTTCATTTAAGTGATTTAAAAATTGATCACATTCAACTGATTTGAGTACATTAAGGGATTTGCAGTTACATACTTAAATTGATATTTTAAATAGTTTTAACTGTACTGTACAGTTGAGAAGTGTGCAAGTGGATTTTCAGATAAAACTTCTAGTTGGGGGTTTTTTTTGAGATGAAAGACTGATGTGTTTGGAATGTAGTTACAGACATATGACATTGAGTGGACAACTCATTTGAGATATAMTAGAGGAAAGGGAAAAGTTCTGAATCAGGGATATTCTGTTTTCTAGGCATATCAGTTATTTTCATGTATATAGCAAACTGGTATTTGTAGGAAAAAAAATCTCAGAGCTGCAAAATACCAGCATGGGTTACTTAGATAAATAAAAATGCAATTTCTGATGCTGTGATTTTACTGAAATAATTATCAAGCAACAGATTGGTTTTTTATTTTTTTTGTTTGTCATGTTGGATTGTTGAATGAATTGTTTCTTCCCCAAGCAGAAAGCTTCAGTAACCATGTTTGATTTGCAGAGCACCAGAGATCATACTGGGATTGCCGTTTTGTGAAGCCATAGACATGTGGTCGTTAGGGTGTGTGATTGCAGAGCTCTTTCTTGGATGGCCACTGTAC
Source organism: Cardinalis cardinalis (assembly GCA_014549065.1). Classification (NCBI taxonomy): domain Eukaryota; kingdom Metazoa; phylum Chordata; class Aves; order Passeriformes; family Cardinalidae; genus Cardinalis; species Cardinalis cardinalis. The sequence continues at coordinate 1,132,103 of JACDOX010000194.1, forward strand.
CCAGGAGCACTGGAATATGACCAGGTAGTAGAATAAATTTCACAAGCATATGTGCACTTTCTGCAGCTTAAGACTTTCAGATCATTAAATACAGAATTTTAAATGCTAATAATATCCCCTATTATGTGGCATTCCTTCAAGTCTGTTCAATGCTTTTAATTTAGCCTTATTGATTGTCCTAGAAACAAAAATCCTGATTCTGACCCAGACTGTATATTGTGCTTTTTTTTGAATTAAGTTTCCATTTGTCCTCTCCCCTCTATCTTATGAAATAGATGATGATGGAAACCAAAGTTTGCAGCTACCATCACTGCATTATAATCTCTCTTTCATTTGCCATGAACAGGGTTGACTCTGGAATGTCTATTCAGATGTCAGGATTAATTGTGCTCTGAATACTTGCTGATGCTTTCTGGAAATCCAACAAAGCTCAAGGATTTGAGAGCCTGTACTTCACGAGGAACAAGAATGAACTGTCACAATCATACTGTAGCTAGGCAGGGGTAAAGCTTGGAGCTCTTAAAGCTCTGCCCTTGCTTTCTTGGAGTTTTCAGTACTGACACCATGAGCATTAGTGAGCAAACTTAATAAAACTCCATCTTGTTTCTAATGAAAGACGTAGAACATTTTTATTTTAAACACTTAGAAAATAATGTGGAATTTGGGAGCAGTGTAATCAGCATCCTGAGCATGCCCACCTGGTTTTGAACTTTACAAGTGAAGCAATTTCTTGAAAACCCCAGAAGGAGCAGCACTGGCTTCTTGCTAAGTTCTAGTCTTTGTTTCAGCATTTAGTTCAGAGGATGTTGTTTAGGTTATTCAAGTCCTGCTCATGGAGTGGGCTTTTGGCTTCCTGCACTGACAGATCAGCCCTACTCTTCTGAAAATCTGTTTGTTAGAACCATTTTCAGGGGATACATTAATTTTGTGTTGATGTTGGTAATGTTTTTATTTCAGTTTCCTTCATTTACACAAAACTCAGCGTTTCACATGGGGAAGTGAGCTATGAATGGAATGTGGGTTTGATGCTTTGATGCATTTAGAAGACCTTTTTGCAGACTGTTGCTGTTAAAATGGAAAACAAAAGAGGAAACATCTAACAACCCATATAACTCACTATTCTTTTTAAGGATAAAGTGAAGGCATTTTGTTTTTTGGAAAGAATCTACAACACTCTCTCAAAAATTCCCAAAAACACGGCAAGTTTATTTACCTCTTACATATCATTCAAGTTTGCTGGAAGCCTCATATAGCAGCTTGCTTGCTCCTCATGTTGGAGAAGTTGTGGTGGAAGAGGGGCTGCAACCTCCTCTGCACCATCAGGAATTGCCTTGTTTTAACCAGGCTTGTAACTGTGCTCCCGCGGCTCTGCAGAACTCGCTTTGGAGAAAATGGATTCRAGGTTTTTCTGAATGAGTACAGCAGGAGCAGGAGATGGCTTCCAAGGGAATTCCTGTCCTCCTGCTACGTGGTGTGTGTCACTGAGTAAACAAACAGGCTTTGTGCTGCATTTCCCCCTGTCCCCCTGGTGTGTGGCAGCCAACACGCTGGCCCTTGAAAGGGAGCTCTTAGTTCTTCCATTCATTTGTGGTTAGAAGCAGTTACAGCTGTGTTTCTCAGTGGAAAACAGCCCTGGCTTCTGAGCTTTATTACTCATTAGAAACAGGCRCAGGCCCTTAACTGCTCAATTTTTGAATTAATGCTCTGGCTTTTCCCCTCTACTTTTTAAGACTCTTTGTTGTCTGAGGACATTATAAATGGTCTAGAGACATCTCTGGTCAGATGTTGCTCCTTATTCCCTGAGGCTGGGAATTATGGAGGATACTAAACCCCAGAAGTTGTGTTTAGTTCCTCCCCACTTGGGTCTGTCACTTTTCAGCAGAAGCCTCTCATGTTCCTTTTATTCTTTACTGCCCATCAGTTTTTCTCCTCTCAGGTGCTCCCATCTCTCAAGTCCTCTCTCTTCCATTGACTTTATYTTCTCATCTCTCAATTTCTGATTTGGTGTATTTGGCCACTCTCTCCTTTTGATTTTTTCCCCTTTCTTCTCTCTTATTCCCAGGCTGCTGCTCCTTTTCCAGGGCCTGGCACACCCCAGCAGCCCCTCTGTGCTGTGGGACCCTGCCCTTCAGAAATTCAGTACCCTCTCCATCCCGACCTGCAGCAAGCTTGGTTTTCAGTTACTGCCAATTATACTTCCAGTTCCAAGGTGTTTTTAATTTTGAAAGCAGTACTGCCTCTGGGATAACTCCCCCCTTGTAGAGTGAGCTAACATTGCATGCACAGTAGTTAAAACACATCATGTTTCAACAGATTTCTGTTGAATCCTTGAAACTTAACTTTTCTAGGCAATCAAATGATCGCCAACTATGATAGATAATGCAAAATGCGTAGTAAATAATGTAAAATGAATGCATTTTGATCATTTCAGAGCAAAGTTTCTTTTAGGCATAAAGCCAGTCCATTCCCATTACACTCAGTAGCAGATTTTCTTGGAAAACAACACTATCTTTTGCTGCCTGAAGCTTGTACAGACACTCCCTTTCCACATGGAATGTTTCCTTGAAATGCAGGTGTGTCAGATGTGTAAAAGACTGATACACTGGAAACAGCAAATGGGAAGAGTTTTTGTCTAGTTACATAATGAGAACAGGCCAAAAAAAAAAAATCATGGAAATTCTGTGAGCAAACAAAGCACTCCTACTGATTTTCCTGTTTAGAATTAAAAAAATACATTTAGGATTTGAGTGGGTTGAGGAGGTAATGACAGCCACTCTCCCCAGCTCCTCGTTGCTGTGAACCAACCAAAAAAGCTTGCTTATATAGGTCACCTGAGAGGTTTGTTTGTGTGTGGCTTTCTCTAGAGATGGAGAGAGCAGTGCCAGGTGCTCAGGGTCAGCCTTCTCCCCTCCGTAAGATGTAGCTATGGATCTCTGAGCATGGTTCAYTTTGTCATTTCTCAAATGAAATTAGAAATTTTTAACTGTGTGGGGATCGCGTTTTGRAAACAAGAGGTAAATGCTTTTCCCTGTTCTGTTTTTTCCTCAGATTCGTTACATTTCACAGACTCAAGGTTTGCCAGGAGAGCAGTTGTTAAGCATGGGAACGAAAACTGCAAGATTTTTCTGTAGAGAAACAGATGCACCATATTCTAGTTGGAGACTAAAGGTAAACAGTGTAATGTAGTAGAAAGCAGCACAATATTCTGTGAGCAGAGAAAGGAGAGAAGCCAACATTCACTACAAGACCATTATGTCCCTGGTGCATCTCCTGTGGTTTTTAGCAGCTCCTGCTCTTTATCCCTTCCATTTTTTCTGTCCCCCAAGGTGCAGCTGCCAGGCTCTGCTGTGGCCAGTTCATGGCTGCCAGGTGGGAAATTCAAATTAAGCCTTGTATCTCCCGAGGTGCTCAATGAATGCGTTTGGTTTGTTCTCTGCTCTTATTTGCTGTCACTGCTTTTCGCTTCATGTAAGGAAGTTGTCTCTGAGGCCCACACTGCTCTGACAACATTTGTCTAGAACTGGCTTTAGGATCAGAAGTTCCTAAGAGAAAAAGGAGATTAAGAAATAACGTGGCTGTGTACAGCTCATTTCTTTTAGATCTCCTGCTAGAACAGCCTTTGTTGGCTGAAAGCTGCAATACAGTGAGTGCAGACAAAGTTAAAACAAAATGTACTTTTGTGTTCTGCACACCTTGCTTCTCTCTAAGCAACATTACTGCACTCTGGCCATAAGCAGAGCCTTTGCTTCCCACGCAAATAATGTACTTTTTTAGAATTGTGTTTCTCCATGGCGCAGCTTCCCTGGGTTTATGGAGGGCTCAGGCAGCAGTCGGGGCTGACAGGGATCTCTGCAGTAACAAACAGCTGCCAGCTCCCAGCACGAGTTGCATAAGATCCCCCCAGCAAGTTGGTAAATCCCCAGCAGCTCTGGGGTTATGTAACATTTCTGCAATTACACCCACACCTGGTTAATCCCTCCCTCTGCTTTCTCAAGCACTTGGGCTTGAGGTGACACTTTACATCTGCCTTCTCCATGTCAGAGCAAGTTCTTGGTGCCAACAGCCCTCCCCACTTCCAGGAGCTCTTCGTTACCTTGCAGAGGTTAATTAGGAGTTTTGATATGGGCAGTTGCTCATTACTTGCAGTTTTTGTCAAAGTTCATTTTGGAAGCTTTTCTGTAATGTGTGTGTTAAAAGCTTTTTCCCCAAAGTCCCACCTTGCCTCTTGCAGCACCAGCCTACAGGTGCTGTCTGTGTTGAGGAAGGAAAATTGTCACAGAAGGTACTATACCAACTCAGAAACCATTCTCTRGGGTATTTTTGCTTCATACTGAAGTATTTAAAATATTTACACCATTTGTTGTGTATGTAGAGGAATAAATATAATAATATTTAATTTTATATTGTATTTATTTTTATAATAATATTAATAATAATATAATATTACAATAATAATAGGAATAAGTATAATACTAAAAAAAATAAAAGAGAAAACCAAGAAGTTGAACGGATGCTGCCTGGTTTWTGGTCTATTTGTTTCACAGTGATGTGATATTGCTGCTGCTTGAGGTTTAAGGTCTGAGTTTGAGAAAAKTGGTAAAATACAATAATGGAAAAGCTGTGATACATAAAAATACAGGAGTTTCATTAAACTGCTCTGTGCTAGGCTTTCAGCACTTCCTGTTTGATTCACAAACTATCTGTTGTAATCCAGTACTGTGATTTGTCAGATGTAAAACATTGTAGTTATTTTCTTTTGATTTAGAGCATGGAAGTAGTCAGTAAAGCAGCATACAAATATGTAACTGACATACTAATAATTTGGGGAAAGAATAGTGGCTTTTAGGTCAATAAGTACATGAAGTCACTTTGTAGTTATAGGTGACCTTTTTTGACAGATTCTAAACTAAACKTTCCTTTTCTTTTTGTTGAGACATTGGAAGAACACGAGGCAGAAACAGGTATGAAGTCTAAAGAGGCCAGAAAGTATATTTTCAACAGTTTGGATGATATAGTGCACGTGAGTATTAAAGCCCCCTTCCCCTGCAGAAGGAATGTGTGGGAATGACTGGTGATTTTAAAACTTCTTACTGGTTTGGAAAGAAATGCCTTTTAGAAGATTATTTATTGTGTCTCAGTCGTTTTCACTCTTCTCTGCTGCTCTGAGGAAAATGTCTGGCTCTGTCAGCCCTTTGAGCTTTTAGTAAAGATCTTCCTTTTCCATTGCTTGTGTTAAACAGTGGAACTTGTCCTTGTGCTGGGGGAACCCTTGAATTTTGTGTAAAATGTATACTTTCTCTTGTACCCTATCTGCCACTGTGGCAAAGAATAAACAAAGAATGCATATGGAACCTGCTTTGTTTATTGCTTGATTTCCAGTAWAATTCTGTTAACAATGTAATTCTAAGTGCAGTTTCTTAAATTTTGTTTTTAAAAATGTAACTGTTTCCTCGCTTTTCTTTAGCTTTACACCTCTCTAGTCAATAAGGAAAGGCAATTTTTTGTTGTCTTTCACATCCTGAATAAAGAATCAAATCTTGTTGAAATGTTGACATTAATATGTGCTTGAAATTGTTTTTTGAAGATCAACTCTGTAGTTCGAGTTAGACCATAAAAAGATCTTTATTCCAAATCTTACTTCTTACATTCCAAGTCCCAGACTGGAATAAAGCCTGCAGCAGTTTATAACTGGGGAGGTTGCAAGGGGAGAGTAGTGTGCATGCTTAAAAAAAGTCACCAATTCCAAGCCAGCTGTTTTGGGTTAGACAAATCCACCATACCCCTCATGACAAAAATGCTGAATATCAGTACTTCATAGCAGGAAACAATACCAGAAAGAGTTAAATTAATATGCATATCTTCTGTCTGACTGTTTTGTTCTGTGCCAGGTGAACATGGTGATGGATTTGGAAGGAAGTGACCTATTGGCAGAGAAGGCAGATAGGAGGGAATTTGTCAGTCTGTTGAAGAAAATGTTGCTTATCGATGCTGATTTAAGAATCACTCCAGCTGAGACCCTGAACCATTCTTTTGTTACCATGAAGCACCTCCTTGATTTTCCTCATAGCAACCAGTATGTAACATAGAAATCTCTGTTGTTGCAATTCATTTGTATAAAAGTGGTTTTTGTTTCTTCTGCTATCAGAGAGAAAAAAATCTTCCACCATTTTTGCAGTGTCTTAGAAAATTCTTTCAAGTGCTTGCAGTATTAGATACATCTGTTGGGTCAAGGAAACTGCTTGAATAACTATGTTTTTCTCTGAAAGTAACAGTTAGGGCAATAGATTCCTAAGTTGGTTTTATGTATGATTGTTAAAATTCCAGCACTGCAGAAACTTGGGTGTGATTCTTGGAAGTGTGAGGAGCCCTGGTTCCTGTCAGTCTTTGAGGGCTAGGGTAGGCATTTCCTCTTGAGGTTAACATCTCAGATACTTCCTTTCATGTATTGATTAGTGTGGAATATATTGAARGTTTTCTTGCAGTTCTGGAGTTGTATATTTCAGCGTGGATTTCCTAAAGCTGCAAGCATTTCACTGAAAGAGCAAGCTTTTCCCATCTATTTAATTTCCTATCTTTCCTGTTTGTAAAGAGCTGTTAGAAAATGGTGTAAACAGCTGTTAGATGGAAAGAGAAAGAAACAGCAGTATTTTTCTTGAATTTAACATATGCATCAGAGAGGCTTGATGTGACCATAGTAACAACAGTGTTTCTGTTTTTCTACCTGTGTGGATGATCCCATTCTGTGAAACTGGGAAATAGGGGGTTTGAACTAATTTTTTTCCCCGTATTTTGGGGAATTGTTTTTTACCTTCAACAACATGAAAAGGTGATTAAAGCAACTTATTTTCTGGTTCTGATAGAGTGAAGTCCTGCTTTCATATCATGGATATTTGCAAATGCCGATCAAACCTGTATGACTTAAGCAATTGCAATAAAACATCACTCATGAGATCAGTTGCCTCAGGCAGTGCAGCCAACCTGACTGCAAGCTTTACCAAAATTGGTCCAGTAAGAAGTCAGGTAAAATCAATGGTTCATGTTTTTCTTGGTTTGCTTTTGTTTTATTTTSTTTTGGTTTTAATGTAAGTTCAATTAATGTAGTTTTTCTAATTAATTTAGTAATTGAAAAAAATACTTCTGTTAAGTGGAAAAATCTCCTGTCTTTTACTCTTGTTTTTTCCCTAATGTTTTCTTAGACAAATAATTTAGAATATGTTCCAAATTAAGTTACAAGTTGGGATTGCCAGTGCTGTATTCTGCTGCCCTCCAGTGGCCCAGTGTGATGGCTTCCTGTGAAATGGATTTGAAACGTTCATTTTTATAAGTTTGTTTTAGTTATTTACTGTATAAAGTGGTGGGACAAGTGTGTGAGAGATGCAGTTTCACAGTTATAATAACCTTGCCTGTGCTGAATCTGTTCCCATAGGCATTAACTGCATCTGCCCACTCAGTTCTGCACCAAGGGATTCCACTGCAGGCRGGAACTGCTCAGTTTGGTTGCAGTGATGTTTTCCAGCAAGCATTGATTATATGTCCTTCAGCTATTCAAGGTATATTTATCTGTAATTGTCACAGTTCCTAAAATATGAGTGTTACTGCCTGGCTGTTAGAAATATTTGAGTTTTCTGTTATATCCACTTCAGGTTTATATTTAAACCAACTTAATTATGTCATTAAAAATCAGTGTGTGAGTCAGATGCAGATTCATGGCACCTTTCTGAAAGAAACAGCAAATCAGCACCTGCAGAAAATGATTTAAGCAATCCAGAGCCCATCTTCATATCCTGCACACACACGGAGATAAATTTATGTCTTGGATAAAATAGGAGAAAAAAGTGTGAAAGGAGAAGCAATAAGGAGGGTGTTCTGAAGTAAAATTGGAGAGGAAACAGGAAAGATGGATTGAGTAGCAGTGTCTTATCCTAGGAATAGTGATTTATGGGAATGGGAAGGCAGTTTATATTGTTTGCTTATTGACTTAGCTTGATTATAGTCTTTGTTCCAAAGATGTAATTTATTTATCTTGATGATGTTACAGCTTCATGTTGAGATCAGGTCTTGAAGTTATGGAATTTATAGGGAATAGTTTTTTTAAGAATGACCTTAGTTTTCCCTCTGCATTTTAAAGCTTCAGAAATCACCCTAGATGCACTCTGAAGTGAAACAAACCAGAAATATTCAATCTAAACTTAAAGCCCAGGAAGTCTTAATCTCTATAGATAAAGACAGATGCAGCACACTTTATCAGGAATATTTTTTGTGGTAGCTGCATTTACCTTGGGTTCCAGAAACTCAAGAAAGGTTTGACTGTTCACAGGCTGCTTCACACAGATTTCCTTCTGAGCAGTTAATTAATTGTTTAAACTGTGTATGTTCTTTACACAATGACATTCTCCATAATAAAAAAAACCACTATTGTTTTCATTATTCCCAGATGAAGGAAATGATTTATAGAAAAGGAAACAGCACAGGCTGACACTTTATCTGTGATTTGTATACTGTATTCTTAATATGATGATAACTTTCCAAATTTAATTTCTGCTACAGCTGAAGTGGAGGGGATGTATTGTTTTCATCACRTAGGTGACGAGTTGCTGGCACAGATGAAAAGGGATATTAATGGTATCTGGCACTGCTTCAAAGTTTCCCAGCTTGGCTGCTCTGTGGAGTATCTGAAGTGCTAAAACTCTCTACTTCTGTCAGAGTTRAGATGCTTCTCTTCTAGATGGCTGTGGGGAAAAAAACCAGTCAAGTGCATTTCAAAATGAAAAGCTTTGAAGTGCGTGGTTATAACCGAGTATTGTGTTATGACATGAGAGAATTGCATCAGATGAAAACTTTCTTTCATCCTCTGCTGTAAAGATGAAAAAAAACCCCAGCCAAAGCACTTACAAACTTCAGTGTAGTAATTCTTTAGTAGTTACCTGTGAACACTGGTGCTTAATCTTTGAGTAAAGCACGAGGCATGAAGTGCAGTTAGAAGATGAGATCAGGGATATCTTTCCTATTTCCTAGCCAGTATTTTCKTCAAGCATGGCTGTTCTGTTGCAATGTCTGTTAAGAAAAATTCCTCTTCCATTATAGTTTGGCATTATTGTGTAAAAAAAAGTTATTGTAGTAAACATTGCAGCATTGCTATGCGTGTGTTAGTTTCCTGTAACAACAATGAAATCTATACAAGATACGAGATGCATCTGTTTTGTATTATGCTCTGGTGGGCAGTTTATATTATATATAATATATAGTATATATAATATGTTATACATTATAGTTTACTATAGTTTGCATTATTTTGATAAAGAGAGGAATAGGAGTATGGATTCTACTGCAAATATTTGATGAGGTAGACAGAAGATTTTACATTGTTTCCCACCAAAGAGATGGTAGCAAAGAGGGACATTATACATTGGCATTGCCAGCTATAAAAGCTGAGAAGAATGTGTTTCAGCCTACTGGAAATACAGAGCATTAGGTGTGCAGGGGTCCATTCTGAGAAGCTTTGAAATTCAGTTCTGCTTACTTTTCCCTGCTTCCCTTCAAATTCTTTTAATGTAGTTTGTGATAAGGAGTAAATGCTTGGCTCTGCAGAACTTTCTGCCAAAGTCATTCCTCTTTGCAGTAGTCTGTTTCCAACTAGTGGCTATTGGCAGTTTTTTCTGGAAACTACAGCTCAAATATTTGTACAGATAAGTTATGGTACAAAAATCTTTTAGTTGTTAATTTGTTTGGCTTGGAAGTCTAAATTATGGAATTAGATCATAGACACATTTTAARAACCGGTAAAATGTTTTAAAATTGTCCTCTATGTTTGCTCACAAAATACATGCAAGACTGCTGTTTGCCTGAAGCCTGTGTATGTGTTTTTCTCCCTGCCAGGAATTCCTACAAGCCACAGCAAACCCACCAGTTTCTCCCTGAGGGTGGATAATGCAGTCCCACTGGTGACCCAAGCCCACGCAATTCAGCCGCTACAGATTCGAGCAGGAATCCTTTCTCAGGTTGGCCTACTGTAAAGCAAAACTCTTACTTATTGAATTAKTGAGTGTTTTGAGCTGGTCTGTGCTGAACTCCAAGCAGCAAGTGTGGTTTCAGGGGTTTCCTGTGCCATAAAAGCTCTGTGCTCCCCAGCAGGCGTGGTCCAGCCAGACGCAGCAGATCCTGGTTCCTGCGTGGCAGCAGGTAGCGCCCGTGGCAGCTCCACCAACATCTCTGCCCTCTGATCCTGTGGCTGGCCCACAGAGGCTTGGGGAATGGGGGTGAGTCCTGCTTTTGTGCCACGCCTCAGTGGCTGGGATTTAACAAGGAATGGGGGGGGGCTGGTGAGAAAGACCTGCAGTATAAACCTGCCTTTCCTTTTCCTCAGGAAGATGATTACCCAGGGCACCCACTACAGCTCAATGATACCACAGCCTCTCTTAACACATCAGATAACCTTGTCTGCCCCTCAGCCAATTAGTGTGGGCATTGCACACGTTGTCTGGCCTCAGCCTGCAGCTACCAAGAGGAACAAACTGTGCCAGAACAGGTCAGTAGARTATTTCTAAGACAGAGCATTCAAAGACAGTGTATCGSCAGCTGGGGTCTGTGTACAAGTCACAAACAGGACAGGACTGCTGGGAGCCTGCCTTGGGCTGGTTTATTTGCCAGCATCATCCTCATTCCATGGTTATGACAATGGGAAGATGCCACCAGCTCACATCCCAGGCAGCAGACAAAGAACTTAAAGTTACAACTGAATTTAAAAGTTTTTTGGCCAATCACACAAAGCAGAAGCACATTGACAGTAGTTCCATCCGAGCACTATAAGCACACGTACCTTTGGTTAAAGCAATGCTTGCTTATTTCAAACACAATACCTGCTTGTAAGCCTTAAAACACAATGCACAGAGCTCCATTATTAAGCTTGGAACTTCCTAATATCTGGCTAGATAAACTTTTCTGCAGCTTAGGGAGTTATTCTAGACAAGAATTAATACACAGAACATTGTTCTGTTTGTCCTTGCTTTTCTACTTCTTGCATATTTTTTCTGCTGACCTACCTCATGGCTGCTGCTCAGCTCCAGTCACAGTTCTGCTGTCTCTCAGGCCTGTCTTTTGCAGCTTTCCCAAAACCCACTGACTTTATGGATTCCCACACCTGTTATTGCTGTTTTGTGGGCAAGGGAACAACTTCTAGAAGTGATTTCTTTGTTGGACACAATTCCTCTTAGTCTTTTGGGAAAGTGTGTCCTTTCTCTTTAAGTTATTTTGATGGTAGACTAGATGGAACAATACTTGCAATGCTATTTAGTTTTAATTAGTTTTGATTAGCATGTGCCTATCATGGTAGAATGTTGTCTTTGCAGACTTTGGGAAGGTGTAAGAATGTCCTGAGGTAGCTCTAATGAGATATTCCTAAGTTTACATGAAGGAGGACATACCAGGTTTAGACAACTAAAAATAAAGACATGCTGTGTAACAGGGTTGCTGTGTGCCTTTCACTGATAGCCAAAAATACTTCAGCTGCTTGCTGAAGAAAATATGCCCCAGTGCCMTGCAAAGTAATGGCAAAGGTGTGAGATGCTCCATGAGGGGGGAAAGTGTGTGGGTTATGTGGGCAGTGTCAGCAGTCCTGTATTAAGCACGGGGTTCATCTGGAGSCTACCAGCTTTTGTTTTCACGGAGAATCCTTGCAGGAAATCCAGCTGGATTTTGTTTGCTTGTTTTTCACCCACATGGGATTTTCATTTGTTTTTACCTTCATAAGAACATRGAATTTTCAGTATACTGTATATACTGTAATGTTGATGTCTTTGATATTACATACTTGGTATCTCTTTTGTCTGAAACCTTCCATGCCAAGTATTTTTGCCTGTATTTACTGTTCTGTGTTTTTCTAAATTGGTGGTTTAGCCTACATTTCCTGCTTTTTTCTTTAATTAGGGATTTAGCCTACATTGCCTGCTTTGGTTTTGTTGAAAACAGCCCAGTTTTCACAGGCTGATATTCACTAAATGCCAAATTGTTGTTGTTTCCTCCTCAGGAGCAACATGCTACAAAACACCAATATCCAAAATTCAGCCTTTCTCTCTCCAAAGATCCTCAACCTGAAGGCTGTCAAGAGGCTAAGCTGTATAGAAGCACAGGACAATCTGAACTCGGAGGGGCAGGAGGCCTCTCTGAGGCTGGCCCCTGAGCCCGCTGTGCCCAGCAGCCCCCGCCCGGCGCTGTTCCTGGGCGGCTCCCCCAGCCCCGTCAGCGTCATCACCATCAGCAGCGACACCGACGAGGACGACGCGGCGCGGGCGCACGCGCTGAGGGAGTGAGCGTCTGCCTCGGGCTTTGCTAGGCCTCACTTAGATACAGCTCTCCCAGCCATTCAGCTTCTCTGTTTTTCACACTCTGTGCTGCTTTAGKGGGTGGGTCTGGGCTCCATATTCAGGSATGGTGAGCTCTGTGCRCAGAGCAGGGAGACAAAACAATTCCTGCTCCAGCTGGGCACCAAGGACAAATGATCCMAATCTCAGCCCCAGAGCACAAASCCCGTGGGCTGCAGAGAGAAAAACAAGCAGGGTGGGACKGCAGGGGCTAAAGCTGGGATGGGACAGTGAAGTGCAAGATGCAAATGGAGCAGARCTGATGCCAGGGAGAGAGCCCGGGAGCGCTGGTGCATTTTGGGGCCATTTTGGTTCATCTTGGGTGCAGCCCTGGCTGGGCTCTGGTGCTGCCCAAGGTGGATCCCTTGAAGGCCGTTTAATAAATCCCTACTTTAATAAATCCCTACTTTATTCTTTAATTCTGTCCAGCCTCTGTCCCAGGTAGACTCTAGGCATCAGCGCAGCAAATGAATCTGAGTTAAAGAAGGACAAACATTTCGCTCCTAATCAAGTTTCAGCAGAAAGTTAACTCTGTAGCACTCTGTTACTGAAAGGGAACAACACTGTCAAAAATCTACCACATTATCTGTGTGTGTTATGCCTTTTCAAACCACAGGTTTTTTACGGCTTTTTTCATAATGCCATGCCCTATTTATTTATTAAAGGACAGTATTCTTGCTGTATATACTTCATGTTACCATTCTAGCAGTAGCACCCAGTAGATACTATTACATACCTGTGRGTAGAAAATACTTCTCTAACAGTGAGAAAAGGTGAACCTTTGGGTGCAAAAGCAGGTGCTGGATATTGTCCTCCAGTGGAGTTTTCTTTCATAGAGCCATCACAGAAGCATGCAAGGCTTAAAAATTTAATCTTTGTTTGACTTCATCCTTACTTGTAATAATTCTGAGCTGGAGGAACATGTGTGTTAAATCTGAGCTTTGTCAAAAGTTTCAAGGCTCTGAGCTGCTGTGGTAGAACATTTTAATCTACTTGTTTTGGTATTGATTCAGTTAAAAAAAATTACCCATTTAGTAGGTTTCAAAAAAGAACACTGTAAAGGTTTAAAACCTGGTTTGGATGTAAATTGGATGTTAGTTTACATTTTAGGGGTCTTTTGTAGCAATGGGCCCTTTTTTGCTGCACAGTTTTGCCTAGGTGAGTGGTGGATGTGTGTTTGCTGACTGTGTTTCTGTGCTTTTGTAGCAATGGGCCCTTTTTTGCTGCACAGTTTTGCCTAGGTGAGTGGTGGATGTGTGTTTGCTGACTGTGTTTCTGTGGGCAGGTGCGAGGGGAGCCTGGAGTGCGAAGCCTGCCAGAACACGCTGACCATGGACCGCGTGTGCTCCCTGAGCAGCCCCGACAGCACGCTCAGCACCAGCTCCTCGGAGCGCTCCAGCCCCTCTCCCTGCAAGAGATCCAACAGGTGAAAACTCACCCTCCTCGCACCAAAAGGAGACATCTTCGCATACAGCGGGCCCAGTTGATACTAAAATTGCACAGGTTTTGTTATGTTGCCAGCTGGTGAGGGTAAATGATCTGTTTAAAAATTGATCTGCTGGCCTGCAGTTGCACAGCACAGACTGCTCTGTTCTTGTTCCTGACAGACCTGTCTTGCTGCAGTGGAAGCTTTCAGAATACTGAATGGATGGTGCTCACACCAAAAATATAAACGTGTTGCATGCAGCTTCCTTTGGAATAAAAATCTTCTGGAGTTCAGGATTAAATAAGCCTAAGTAGTATGTGACAGATTTGGTCACCATGTAGTTTTGGATTTTTGCAGTCTCTGATTTTTCCATTGTGTATCTGTAATTTTTAATGAAACTGATGCCTTTTTTCTTCTACTAAAAGTAAGGCTCACTTAGGTGAACAGTGTTGCTGTGAACAGCTTTTAAATGTTTTTATCTTCACTGCCTCATGTCTAGCTTGAGCCTTCAGCAGTTTCATGGTGCAAAATGAATTCTAATTAAGGTCCTAACGAAAGAAGTTTGTTTAGAATAATTAAAGATTCTATCAGAGCATGTATTGATGAGGAGGTGGAACTTGGAGTCTGCATCAGGCAGTCTTACTGGTTGGTAGTTAACACTRTCAGTCTTTTGATATTCTTTAATATCAAAACATTCAAAAATTCGGGTAAGTTTTTATAAAGATCTACTTGATTTTAGGGTATTTTCTTGGAATTGTAAGGAACTGATCTGTAATTTAATTCCCCTTGCTAATTCAGCTTTGTCARTAGCAGAGGAGCGTGTTGGATTCTGGTTTCAGTAGCATTCTACTTATGTTAAGTCATATAATTAGCAATTCTAATCAAAAGTTAATACAATTAATTGCTCAGTAGTTGTCACGTTATTACTGTTTGTTACTTGAAAAAAACTACTCAGAATTACCTGATTCTTTTGGTTAAATCTTCAGACTTTTGTGCTGGCCCTCATAGTGTCAAAGTACTTTTCACAAAAAGTTAATTTTCACAAGTGGTTTTATTTGTGATGCCCTGTTTTAAAGAACATTCAATAAGGACATGCTGCAAGAGCTGTAAAATCACTAAAGGCCTTGACCATGCATTTAGGCATTAGTGACTTCACTGCTGTTTCTTGTATGCTTGAAGTTAATMATGTATTCCATCAATTTTTAATATAAAGGAGTTATCTCTTTGAGCCTTGCAATATATGGGTAGGATGAATTTGAGTATGTGTGCTTGTTTAATTACAGTGCATCATTTTTATCCACCTTTGAGCAATTTCACTTTAAATTATACTTATTTCACTAGAAATTTAATGTGTTAATTTAAGGAAATGTGCCTCTATCATGAAAATCTCTCTGCTTCATTGCAATACTTTTATTTTTTGACAGTATGTCAGATGATGAACAGGAGAGTGGATGTGATACAGTGGATGGTTCCCCAAGCTCAGACTCCTCAGGACACGACAGCCCCTTTGTGGAAAATGGCTTTGTAGCCAATAACAATAAAAATAAGGAAGCAAGAGCCTCAGTTAACCCTGAAACCAAATCAACTGTTTGCACAGTAGTGGTACCACCCATGAGACTTGAAAACAGGTTACATCTTGAGGAACAGATGGTGAATACAGGTAAGTTAGTTCAGGTATTTTTCTATGTCATGGACATATTTTCTGAAAAATCCTTTTGCTAGGGTTKTTTCTCCTGAGAAGCTGAGAGGCCTCAGGAACAAAATGTAACCAATGGTTATCTGCTGCTGTRGAATGCAACAGGTGCATCTCTGATTGGCTCATGTGGTTGTTTCTAATTAATGGCCAGTCACAGTCCAGCTGTCTCGGACTCTCTGGTCAGTCACAAGATTTTATTATCATTCCACTCCTTTCTATTCCTTGCAAGCCTTCTGATGAAATCTTTCTTCTATTCTTTTGTATAGTTTTAATATATCATTTTCTTTTAGTATAATATATATAATAAAGTAATAAATCAGCCTTCTGAAACATGGAGTCAAGATTCTCATCTCTTCATGGGATTCTCGTTCATCATGGGACCCCTGAGAGCACCACCACATTTCTTTGCCAGTAGATAAGAGCAGAAGTTTCAGTATTTCTTCAATGTATTWATTCAATATATATATATGAAGATTTTGATCTACTCACTGCTAATCTGTAGTAACCACTCCTAGAAGGTGCTAGGGTTTGACTTTAATTGGCATATTGTATTATTATTTCTCCCTGCATGCTTAAGCAAAGGCAGCCTTGTCTAACTTTTGCCAGAAGAGAACAGTGCCAACAAAAGCCTAACGTTGTTCATTTCTTCCTTGGAAGATGCTCGGTGCCAGCCGCCGAGGAAGGGCCGCTCTGTCCCGGGGAGGACAAACCCGTCCGGTGTGGCGGGGAGCCGGCAGCAGAAAGCGGCCTCCGCCTTCCATCAGCACCACGGCGGCTTCAGTCAGGTGCGTGCCCTCGCGCCCAGCCAGCCCCAGGCTCTCGGGGGCCGAGTTCCAAACTGAACCCTCGCAGCTGCACTTGCTGTCCGTGGCAGCTGCAGGTTTTCAGCAGCTCGATTAAAAAAGTGTTCAAATCTTGAAAACTGGATTTCAGCTTACTGGGCAAGTCATAAGTATTTCTCATCTTTGGGTAATTTTCTTAACACAGCTGACCCTATTAAAAAAAAAATAACAGAAAAGCCACGCTAGGAAAATTGTCAATGCTTGCACTATATCAAAACATGAGGCAAAAAGTATGTTAGCATGTATTACTCCTACATCCAAATGCAAAAATACTCCTAGTGTGCAGTTAAAATCTGCAGCTGTATGTCAGTGTTGTTCTGTCAGTAGCGTGCATGAAAATCTTTTAGTTTGAGTATCCAGAGGTGAGATAGAGCTCAGCAAACCCAACTATTTCTTACCTTTGCTGCCAGGTAGTGAAGCTTGAGGGGAGATGAGACTGATTGTAGTTCCATCCAATGTTAGAAGATATACCTAAAGCTAATTTAAAAGTTACTTTTATCATTGCCCAACAACACAGCAAATGTCTGCTGTAGCTGAGGACTGAAGTTGACACATGACATCAAGCTTAAGCCCCTTTTAATTAATTATCTTGGAGCTGTAGCTGCAYTGAGCTTTTGGCTAGATAGCTGGARGTGCATTAATGTTAGAGCAGTACCTGTTTGTGTAAGTCTTGCAGAGAAACTGTGAATATTGTCAGTTAAATGCTAAATGAAAGCATGCTGTATGTAGATAAGAGGATTTAGCAATAATGAGTTGAATAGTTTAGATTGAAAGAAACATTTGGGTGGGTGACACAGTCTCCCCTTCTGCATGATTATGCAAAAGGATTGGTTTAATTAATTCTAAGCAAACCTTAATATGATCAGCGTGGTATTAATTTTTAATCTCTTCAGTGTCTGCAGCTCCTCAGCCTCTTGGCAGAAAGCGTAGAACGTTATTTTCATTACAAAAATTTATGCTGATCCTTCCTTCTTTGGTAGATGCCCTGTGTAGTTTGAAGTCTGCATCATTTAATGGGAGTAATTGATTTTTAGTCTTTTCTCTTTATAACTGTTAATGATTGCCGCATCTTCCTGTGATCATAGACCTAGACTTCTGTTTGCCTAGTTGTCTCAGATATTTTTCAATCCGTTTATTATTTTTCCTGCTCTCCTCTAAAATTTCTCTCCTATTTGTCCTCTTTGTGCCTCATTATGGTGCCCAAACTGAATGCAGCACTTCCAATTGATGCCAAGCCAGTGCTGAGTAGAGTGGAATAAGCACCTTGCTCATGTGATACATGGTATTTCTGTTAAAACAGCCCAGCATGGCATTTTATCCTTTTTTTTTTCCCTTTGCAAGAGCATTAAAATAACTTGTGTTCAGTTTTCCATCTCTTATTGTCTGTGCTGCTGCCTAAATAGCTAATGTATCTTTTTTTTGTTCTGTCGAAGCATTAATAATCCCCGTCTCTATTTTCCTCCCGATTTTAAGTTGACTAGTTTTAGTGCATTCTCCTCCATTTTTCCCCTCTCTGTGCTCCGTGGATCTCTAAGGAAGTGTGTCTTTCTCTCTGTGTGTGTGTGGCCAGGTCCAGCACTTCTCCTCGGGGCCGCCGGAGTGGAACAACGGCAACTTCGCCCCGCGCCGCCCGCAGCAGCAGCAGCAGCCGCAGCCCCAGCAGCCCCAGCAGCAGCAGCAGCCTTTCCTGGTGGGCACCGTGGCCAGCCACGCCTTCTCGCTGCCGCAGGGCAGCCCCAGCCACCTGCCGGGCAGCTCCCACCTGGGCGGGCAGCCCACCTTGCTGCCCTTCGCCTCTCCGGCGCCCGTGGCGCACCTGCTGGCCTCGCCCTGCGCGTCCCGCGCGCTGCTGCAGCCGCCGCCCTACGGCCTGAGCCGCCCTGGCAACGGCATCGTGCACCAGGTGCCCGTGGGCATCGACCCCCGCCTGCTGCCCTCCCCCAGCCTGCAGCAGACTCAGTACAAAGCCCTCCTCCCGCCCCACTCGTACGTGGCCGCCTCGCCCGCCGCCTACGCCGCCTTCCCGCTGAGCCCCAGCAAGCTCGGCCAGTACCCCTTCATGTGAGAGCTCGCCCCGTGCTCAGGAGGTCTGGCGGGAGGGGAAACGTGGTGTTTGTTACGTATTTAGCCATGGCACAACAGGAAAATTATTTTTTTGAATCATGTAGACTTGGGTGCAATTTAAACAACTCTGAGCTTTAAAAAAAAACAAAAACAAAACAAAAAAACCACAAACTCACTTTTAATGTGTTTTGCACATTTGGTATAACTTGTCTTTGGTCATGTTATCTTCTTATATAGTAACTTTAGACAGGTGACTTATGGGAGCAGAAATCTGGTTTTGCTCCTGCTATTTTTTATAAAATTGCCTTCTAACTAGTGCAAGACACGTCTACATTTGGGAAGCCATTCAGTGTACAGAACTAGAGCAACAGATGCACATGTGTCAGCAGTACAGGTGTAGAAGTAAACTCGTTTGTGTTGCGTATCTTGGTGTTTAAATGTTGAGTCACTTATCTAAAAGTTGAGCTGTTGTTCTTCACATTGCATGTGTCTTTTGCATGGGCAAAGAAAAGGCCTAAACATTGCTCTTAAATGTTGTTGTCCTAATAATCTCAGCTGCATTGTAAACTGTTCCCACACATAGTGCCTTAAATATTTGAGGTTGTTAATGTTATTACTTATATATAAATGTTGAGGACTGCAGCACTTAAAAATTCAGATCTGCTGATTTTTTGATAGCGTAATGCTCATTTTGGGTTTTGTGTGGTATTATTTTAGTATTGGGTGTATTTTCCTGATTGAAAAGGCAGCATGTTTTGCTGTAGCTGAATTTTGCTGTCTTTTTTTCCCCCCCCAGAACGATCTAGCTTCAAGACAGGACTTTAGTAGTGCTTAAGGAAAGTTGATTCAGTAGCTATTGAGTAGAAACATGCAAGACAGTATTTCATACTGGTAAATGGAACTGCAATWCCACCTAAGTAGTTTATTTTAAGAGTGTTTGTCTAATTGGATATAATAAAATGTTTAGAGGTGAGGTAGGCATGACTGACTAGCTAACGAAAGGAGAAGCCAAGTGCTCGTTGATCCATGATGTGGTTTCATCTTAGCTTGAGCAAACCATGCAGTATTTAATAACTAGTAGCAGAATATTTACTGTTGAAGCTTGAAAAAGATGTGAGTTCTTTGTGTGCAATCTTTCATTTATGCATGGGAGAGATTTTAGTCTTTTTACATGAATAGTATTTGTTTTAGCCTGTTGTGGGTGTTTGCTTATTTAATACATTCCGTCAGGGACGTAAATTACATGCTTTTTGCATTATTACTATTATTTTATTTTTTTYTCTCTCTCTCCTTAGGAAGTGTGTCTTTTCGTTTTTTGTTTTGTTCAAATGAAGTTGCTTTTGCAGCACCAAAGACTTAATCATCCATTTCCTATAAAAGGTAGCTACTTTTTCATAGACCTCAAGTATACTGTAGTGTAGAGATGGGATTTATGGAAGGTATTAAGCTGAGGCTGTGTTTTAGCTTATGGGCAAGTAATAAATTGTATCATTTATCTTGAATGTATCATAGATAAGCTGCTATATAATGATTGCCACTTCAGATAGCTGTGAAATTAGGTGATTAACTAGTTCTTTCTTAGCCTTCTAATTTCTGTACAAGTCTAATTACATGAAATAGAAGCTGGGGTTTGGGTTTGGTTTATTTTATTTTTTTTTTAATTTTTATTTTGTTTTCATGTTTGAAGTGTCGTAACTACTATACTGTAAATGATGGAAGATGATTGCATATGTTTTTTTGGGGTGTGTTATTTGCATCAGTATTTTATCTCCATTAACTTTGAGCTCATCACTGCATATAAGTGGATGTATTAATGTAACTTAATTTTTTTATGTTTTCATATTGGCATTGTGTAGACACTTAAGCTGCATCTTGCAGGCTTGACTTAACTTTTTTTAAAACAAAATCTGGAATACAATCCTTGCAATGTTGACTGGAATAAGAGTGCAAAGCATTTGAGTTTAACTCTGTCAATAAGCTAATAACTGGTAATCTTTTTCTTTACTCCACTAACACAAGCAGTGTTTTATTTAATGAATGTCTGAATGAAATAAACGTGCCTACATTTGATTTATTTTTTAAGTAATAACTAAATTACAACAGTATTAGAACAAAAAAAAAAAAAAAAAAGAAAAGAAAAAAAAAGAAAA
>JACDOX010000194.1:1160007-1257758 GCA_014549065.1 Cardinalis cardinalis
GCGGGGATGCGGCGGGCGGCAGCGCCCGGCCCAGCGCCCCCGCGCAGCGCCCGGCCCGCGGGCCGAGGAGGAGGAGGAGGAGGAGGAGGAGGAGGAGGAGCGGGCCCGGCCGTGCTGCTGCTCCTGGCCCTGAGCGCGGCCGGACCGCCGAGCGCCCGCGCCCAGCCCGGTAAGCAGCAGCAGCAGCAGCAGCAGCAGCAGCAGCGCGGGAGATGCGCGGGAGATGCGCGGGAGAGAGATGCGCCGAGCGGCATCACCCGCACCGGGAGCCAGCCCAGCCCGTGCCGGAGGGATGCGGGAGAAGGCGAAGCGTGCCCGGGAGCAGCCGGGAGCGCCGGGCGCTGCTCTTTGTCTGCCGCATCCCGTTCTGAGCGAGGCGCTCTGCGCGCCGGGGATGCTCGGGGTTTGCGCCTTTCCCCGAGACAGCCAGCGCTGCCTGGCGCATTTCCGATGGGACGGGATCCTTGGCTCAGGGCTCGTTCCTTGCACGGGAGAGGCTTTTGTTAAATCGATTCTGGTGATTCTGTGTGTGTGTGTGTGTGTGTGGTGGGGAGGAGGGGAAGATAAGGAGGGGTTAGCAGAGGGCAAGCTGTGCTGAGATCTGAGCGAAAATCTCAAATGCAGCTGAAAGAAAGCTCCGACAATTTCTGTTTTTTTTTTTTTCCCGTTTCCCTGGACTTTTTGAGCCGGGCAGTGTCCTGTGCTCTCCTGACTTCTCGCAGCTGTGGAGGTAACTCGGTGACCTCGATGCAGAAATGGTTACTGTGGCTGGCAGTTATTGTGTGTGCCAGAAAGAGATGCCAAATGTAATCCCGRGGCGATGCTAAAAGAGGCTAAAATTGATATAGGGCTCGATTATTCCTATGGATTTGAGAAAGGGCTAGGTGTGTGAGCCCACATTTTGAAGCTGTTGACAGGAATGCTCAGTAACTGTATACAATTGGTGTCAGCTTTACAGCCATAACATAATAAGGTTTGTCATCTGCAGGTTGTAGGTTGGTGGAACAGTGCCTCTTACTGCATTACTTGTGCTGGGCATGTGCATGCCACAGCCTGATTTGCCTCTGTGACACAATGATCAGAGGGATGCCTCGTTTCTTCCCTTTGCTCGCCAAGTCCGTCTGGATTTCACAGGAACTCTCGCACCACGCCCGGGTTATGAGATGTGCTCCTTGCCTTGGAGGCAGCCAGGCTCTCYGGGCTCAGCTGCCAGAGCTGAGGTGTTTCTGACAGAGCAACAAGACACCTCGCCACGCTCCAGGATGAGATTCAAGAGCAGGATGAAAAGTGTTAACARTATTCTGTTTCTTCCTTTGTGCTCTGCATGTATTTATGGCACAGCCATGATCTCATTTGTAAGTGAAGGAATCCAATAGAGTTAAAAAACTCTGTATTTGTAGGTATCTCATAGCCAACAGCCTGATAAAGAGAAAAAGGGTGAGAAGCAACAACAGCATCAAGCCAAAGTACATCATCACAGTGTACACAGCCCACACAGTGGRAAATACTGTCACTGAGAGCCTTTGCCTGGGAATTTCAGATTATTGGGTAGTTACACTAAGATACTAAACACAATCTGTTGTACTTGGTAGCTTTGAGCTTTGCAGCTGAAATTGCAAATAAAACTTCACTGCTCCTGTGCCGTGTGGATCACTAGATATGATTGCTGAGGTGCATTAATTGGATGTCAATTAACCTTGAAAGCTCTGCCTTCTAGAGCACATGCAGTGCTGCCTCCCGTTGAAGTCAGGAGCAAAACGTGGTGGAGCCAAATTTTCAGTCAAGAACATAATTTGTGGCTAAGAATGTTTATAAAGAGCAGCCTAGGCCTGGGTTTCTTTTAAGCAAATGTGCTTTTATTCATTTTGGTGATGACCACAGGAATGTGTGTGATTAATCRAGCTGATCTACTGCCATGGAGTCCAAGTGGTGACACAGGATGCAGCAAACACTGGGAGCAGCACTTGCCATGCACCATTTCTACTACAGCTTCCTCCAGTGGGTAAATTCCATGTGCACAGATGCACCCACTCGTGGACAAATGCTCCAGTCTTCTTTTGGGTCTGTGTGCAGCACGTGGCTTTGCAGTGTGCGAAGAGCARAGCGGGGAACCAGGAGCATGGAGGGGAAAACCCGTTTGACTCTGGTGCTGCTGCTTCAGGAGACAACTCAAAATTTTCCTGATCTCTGAGATCAACCATGTTACCTTAGACTCCAACAAAAATTGAACACAAAGGGCAACAGTCTCCTCGAAGAGAGATCCTGGCAGGATGAGCATTCAGTTTCTAGCTGTTGGGCTCAGAGGGATTGGGTATCTCTGTGTGAGGGACTCAGAGCCAGACCCCAGTGCTGCTCAGTGCCCTGGGACACTTTCACCACGGACTGCAGGGTGATAGGGTTTCAACCATCAGATGAGAAGTTTTATTTGTAGTTTTACAGGTACTTTKTGCTCCTTTAGCTGGGTGCATGCCGTACTGCCCAGTGCCATGCAGAGTTAATAATGAACTCCCRCAGTGTGTCACCCCCAGGACAGCTGTTTGAGTGCAGGTTGAAAACAAGGTTACAYTGCCCACCATAAATCAGGATTACAGAATGGCCAGGGCAAAAATGAGGTCAAAATGAAGATAATCTGTCAAGAAACAAAAAAAGTAAAGCACCAGAAATGGAAGGAGGGAATCTGAGGGTTTGGGCTGACTCCTACCATGCTCCAACCAGGTAGAGCGCCCTCGTGACCCAGAAGTGTGAGCTGTGGGAACCATTTTCCCTGGGAAAAGGAGAAGAAGGACACAGGTTTGAATGGCAGCTGTTGAAAGCTGATCTGGTGGAGCATCTCTCACCCAGTGTCACCATGGTTTGGGTAAAACGGAGGGAAAGGCACATTGTTCATGCTTGTGC
Source organism: Cardinalis cardinalis (assembly GCA_014549065.1). Taxonomy (NCBI): domain Eukaryota; kingdom Metazoa; phylum Chordata; class Aves; order Passeriformes; family Cardinalidae; genus Cardinalis; species Cardinalis cardinalis. Next base: position 1,162,903 of record JACDOX010000194.1, read on the forward strand.
TGCTCATGAGATTGATCAGCTAATCAGAGGGACTGCAGTGGGGGGCCTGTGGAAATAAAGTTTTCAGAAACAATAAACCAAACCTTTTACATTTTGAATCACCCTTTCTGCTCGCTCGTGGAGGCTGTTTGAATGATAAACTTGTCAGGGAAAGGTCCATTTCCCCCTGTGCTGGCTGAGCACCAGCACAGCGAGATCTCACCTTAATTAACAATGATTTCACAAACAATAAGGACACCTCCAGCGCCAGGGCTGCTTCTCCCAGCTGGAGCTTTGATTGAACAACTCACAGAGTGCTCTGTGCCAGCTGCTAAATTGCCAGAGCCACCTCCCACAGGCCACAGCTCCCGATGGATGGCAGCTCCCTGAGCCCTGACTCGGCGCCTCTCAGCTCCTGAAACTCCCCAAAAAGCACCAGAATTGGTGCATCTGGGAGTGCAGGGGCTGCTGTCCTCACTGCCCGAGGAGCTGCTGCTGGGCTGAGGCTGGGAGCACAGGGGGCACCAGCCCTTCCCTAGATCCAGCACTGCGGAAAGGGATGAGGACACAGGAGAAGGATGAGGACATAGGAGAAGGATGAGGATATGGGAAAAGGATGAGGACATAGGAGAAGGATGAGGACATAGGAGAAGGATGAGGACACAGGAAAAGGATGAGGGCTCAGGAAAAGGATGAGGACATAGGAGAAGGATATAGGAAAAGGATGAGGACATAGGAAAAGGATGAACACAAAGGAGAAGGATGAGGACATAGGAAAAGGTTGAGGACACAGAAAAGGATGAGGACATAGGAAAAGGATGAACACATAGGAGAAGGACATAGGAAAAGGATGAGGAYATWGGAAAAGGCACCCTCCATCTCCTGTGGTCGCTCTCCACAGTTCCCAGCCCAGCATTTTGGAAGATCAATGATCTCAGACTGGTCATGTTGCTCTTTCAATGTTCTGATCACCCCAAGAGAGCAAAATGCRCGCAGACACCTCAGGTGCCCTGTGAAAGAGCAGTGAAAAGTCCCAGTTCTGCCTCGTTTTAGTCAAAGCATCAGGGAYCTACAGCAAGGGCTGGAAATGGGCTGCCAGGGGCACTCCAGWAGGTGCTTCTTTGGCAGGATTTGAGATTTCATGGATGTGCTTGGCACAGTTRCCTTCTCCCACTGCATTCCTGGATCTGAGCTGATAATGAATAATTAGCTGACAGTAAATAACTCTGTCCATATAGCCAGAGGATGCTCTGAATTCATATGTACTGAAACCATTCTGATCAAGCTCCAGGACGTTTTCTGATGCTCTCCACAGATGAAGACAAGCAAGTAGCTCAGAGCAGATGGAGGGGTGTCCATGTTTTTCCTTTGGGGAATGCTGAGTGGCTGTTGAAGGTCTATGGTAAAGGGACTTTTAAATCTTATTTTCTGACATGTTCACTCACCCAGGAGTGTATTGCATCCTCCTAGTCTTCACTGGGCTGGTTTTTGTAAACATTTCACACTTGCTTGAGGTCAGGCTGATGAACAAGAGGAAGGGGACTGTGAGTARTTTTCTGTTTATGGTATTTTCTTAGGCATGTGGGAAAGGTTGTTTCTGCTGCTGATAAATACTGGGAATGTTTGCAGATGAATTTCATTCAATGTCCAAACATGTCAACATTTCAYTAAAAAAGAAATAAGCATTTTGGTGACTGTTTACAGTTCCCACTCCCTTCTGCTGAGGCCAGTGGAGGAGCTCCTGCACTTCCTGAACTGACCTGCCCTTTACTGCTGAACCAGCAAGGGGGACAGCACTGAGGGGCTTTGCACAGGGCATTTCTCAGCTCAAACAGCACACAGAAAAACTCCCAGGGAAGGTATTTAATAGATATGAACTAGATATTAATCTAGAATATATAATAATTATTTAATATATAGTTATACATTTTAATGTAATATTATATCATGTCTAATTAATATGAATAATATATTTAAGTAGTGATTACTTTTTGGAGGTATATACAGCATGTATAGCAAAATGTAACACACGTATTTCTACTTGATCTGGAGGTTAAATGAGAAGAAATACTTTTCTGCATTCTGAGAGCAGGAAGAAAGAAGGAAAAATGGAAGAACATTCAAAGAGGAAAACAATAAAACCTCAGACTCATAAGACAGTGCCCTTTCCACGTTTTCTCCACTGTGCATTGCTGTGGAATAAGAAACTGTCTGCAACACCTTGTCTGTCATTTCATCCCCTGTCAGCAACCCGTTCAGGGAGCTGCTCCAGCTGATTCCTACTGACTTTGAACGGGAGGAGCAGGTGGGAGAAAYGACAGCGAACTCGGGGTAAGGCTGGAGGCACACAGCCTCCCTCTGGCCTCCCATTTTCAGGTGTTGCCATCAGGTTTGGTGCAGGGGAGCAGCTGCAGCTCTTCTCCTGAAATTCCTCCTGAATTGCCCTCACGTGCCCGCATTTTCCTCCTTGTGGCCRGAAGGGCTCTGCGTGGGCTGGGTTYGCTCTCTGGGAAAGCCTTTGTGCTGGGACACCCACTGGGCTGTGCTCCGGCAGATGGGGGCAGACAAACCCTCCCGGAGGGATCGTCTGCGATCCCAGGGATGGAAACAGCAGCAGCAGCAGAAGCATCCTGCGCCCCTCTGCTGCCCCGGCATGGGATGGTCTCGCTGCAGTGCCTGCAGCTGGAAAGGTAAAAACAAAATAAAAACAGCAGCAGCAGAAGCATCCCGCGCCCCTCTGCTCCCGGGCATGGGATGGTCTCGCTGCGGTGCCTGCAGCTGGAAAGCTGTGAGGAGGCTTTAAGGAGACTGCTGCCCTGCTCTTGAGAGGTATGGATTCTGTAAATCAGCCCTGGTGTCACTCCTGGCTGGGCCAACACAGGATTGGTACATAAATGCACATCATTCACAAGGTTAAGAGACTGATTTTTAAGTGTTACCAAGACAAGAGAAAGGCTAAGCATTTAAATGCATGGAAATTAAAATGTCAAAAAAGCCCCAAAACCCAAGTTCCAAAGGAATGGGAAACAAAGATGTGTTGGTTTTCTGTGCTGTTTCTYATACAATGAAATAACTGACATCAGCATGATATTTTGGCAACTGATGTAAAAGTGGTAAGAGTTGGAATATGGAAGTTTGTCTGAGGAAGCAGTTTCTTACCAGATAGTTGTTCTTTGTTTGGAAAATAATGAAAATTATTTCGCTTCTGTGATGTTCTTTGTCACTCAAGTTCTGAAAACCTGATTTAAAAGAAACCATTACAGACTTGATGAGTTCTCCCTTTGTGTAGTTTTCTTTTAATCTGACGAGAAGCTTTGGCAGATGAATGTGTCAGTAGTGAAAAATTGGATTTCTGCAGGGGTCATGGCTAATCAGGAGAGTTTTCTGTCATTGTCTTCGATGAGAAACTTTAGGGGTAGTTTTCAAAAATTCTTGAAACGGATGTTTTTGGTTTTATTTAGCATATTCTGGTCTGGCTTTCCACAATACTGTAACTTTAAAGTACTTCTGTGATCTTGTGGTCTTGGCTGAATGTTTTTAAGGCTGCTACAGGTTTGATTGTTGTAGCTGTCCAGTATTCTCTGACAGGTTTTGTCTGAATTTCCTGGTGCTCACCAGTTTTGAAAGTCTCAAACCTTGAKGTGTGGTTTTCTTTGTTTATTTGGTTGGCTTCGTTGGGGTTTTTTAAAAAAAAAGTAGTTTTTTGTTTGTTTGGTTCGGTTTTTTTTGCTGAGTGTAGCTGCTGAATTAAATACGCATAAAAGTAGACTTGCAAAAAACCTGTGTGCTGTTGGCTGACAGTCCAGACACAGACAAGAGCTCTCATAGTGGGCACTGCAGGGGTGTTTTCAAAGCTCCAGCCTCCTGAATTTATCAGTGTGTTTCCCTGTGCAAGATTTGGTACCTAAAATGTGTTTGTTGCTGTTCAAAACCAAATGTTTGACTTTATTGGACTAATAGAGCTTGACCTCTAAATTGTCTACAGGCAGTGATCTCTTGCTAAGTAAATAATTGGGAGTTTTGATTAGACATTTTATGAGCTGTCCTTTGTGGCTCTCCTGCTATTAAAAAACCCATTATTTTCGATGTGTACCTTTCTTTAGGCCATTGGAACACCATAAAGATCATGAACTCCTGTCACGTAATTAACATGAAGTTAGTGAGTTATTTTCAGAAGGAATTTCACCAGGTTATCACCTACCAAGATCTCTTTGTGTTGTACTGAGAGTGTGAAACATTTATGCTTTACTGGGAGTACAAAAATGCAGCTGCGTGTCGCAGACATCTTTCATGGAAAATCCTTTCCTTGAGATTTTTCCTCCYGAGAAGCTGAGAGGCCTCAGGAACACAATGTAAACATTGATTATCTGCTGCTGTGGAATGCAACAGGTGCATCTGGGATTGGGCTCATGTGGTTGTTTGGAATTCATGGCCAATCACAGTCAGCTGGCTTGGACACAGAGACCGAGCCACAAACCTTTGTTATCATTCCTTCCTATTCTATTCTTAGCCAGCCTTCTGATGAACCCTGTTCTTCTATTCTTTTAGTATAGCTTTAATGTAATATATATCATAAAATAATAAACCAGCCTTCTGAAACACGGAGTCAGATCCTCGTCTCTTCCCCACCCCGAAACCCCTGTGAGCACGGTCACAGCTGGCCGGCTGGGGTTAGTCCTGAGCACATGGAGATTTTCCTCCAGTAATCCCATATCCAAAAGAAYAAAGAGGTGCAGGCTGGAGAAGGGTACTGGTTGGCCGTAAAGAAGGAGTCCAGAACACAGGAAATGTTCTCTGGTGAAACATTTCCAGGCATTTAGGTCACAAAGGAGCCATGGTGCCAGATTTGCCTTCTGGATAACRTGAGGCACAAGTTTTCTCCCTGTTTCAGAGACTGGTGTGGCACAGCTGATGTGGTCACGCCAGGCCTGTTGCTTTGAGCTCCCAGAGGGTTCCATCAAAGGTTATTTCCCACAGCTTTCTTCATCCTGSTGACTCTTTGGGGTGTTTCCTGTGACCGTGCTCACAGGGGTTCTTGGATGAGGGAAGAGATGAGGATCTGACTCCATGTTTCAGAAGACTGGTTTATTATTTTATGATAGATATTACATTAAAACTATACTAAAAGRATAAAGAAAAGGTTTCATCAGAAGGCTGGCTAAGAATTAGAATCAGAAAGAATGATAACAAAGGTTTGTGGCTCTGGCTCTGTGTCCGAGCCAGCTGACTGTGATTGGCCATTAATTACAAACATCCAACATGGGCCAATCCCAGATGCACCTGTAGCATCCCACAGCAGCAGATAACCATTGGTCACATTGTGTTCCTGAGGCCTCTCAGCTTCTCAGGAGGAACAATCTCAAGGAAAGGMTTTTCCATGAAAGATGTCTGCGACATTTCCAGCCTGGGTCCCTCTGGAGCTGCCGCCTCCCAGGTCTGGTGTCCCTGGTCAGATSTAAGGGGAGTTTTTGCTGTAGTGCTGATCTCCCCACATATAAAAGTTGAATTAAGGCTACTTCTGTGGTGCTGCCCATTGATCTGATTATTCATCTCTGTTTCCAAGACTTACTTTTTTTTTTTGGAACAAGCCTATTCTGCAGGCTTTGTAATTGAGAGAAGCAAGATGAATGACCCTGCAGCCCAAGTGCTTCTCCTCATGGAGGCTGCTCTCCACCACAGCTGCCCCCACAGACTCTCCCACCCTGGAAAATTGCTCTCCAGCCCTTGGTTCCACATGTGTGGTCTGGTCCTTGGCTGCATCTGCTGGACCTYGTTGTTCCTCAGCTCCCCACTTGTCATCTGGGAGCTTTTATCAGATAGTTTTGACTTCCCCCTGACAGGAATGTTGGCTGCAAGGCTGTGAATCAGTCCCCACGTGAGTCTATTAAAAGCACTGCTGCTCAATTTAATCATTTAAAGTCTATTGCATAGGCACTGTATCAATTTTATGTTTTATTAATCAAAATGTGAGATATAAAGTCAAATGCTTGCCTGAAATTTAAGAATACTAGATCAAAAATTTAGTCTGATAGGAATGTAAAATGAATTTAAAGTGGCTCATTGTCCATAAAAATTCAATCCTGGGCATTAATTATTCCATCTTCTTTTTGTTCCATCATCAATCAAATCCTTTCTCTGCTAATCCAGTCTATCATTGTCATCAATATCAAAATCTCTATCTAACAGTTTGCATTTACCCTGTTTAAATGTCACAATATTAGAGAACAAAGGTAAATACTGTTCTTTGTTTGCTTTGTCTCCTGGCACTAGCAATGAGGAGACAATCAACAATTGAGGAAAAAGCCCAACAAACCCTTTTTCCAAACCAGTCAGTGATGCTTCACTCTCCCTCTGGCTGTAGGACTCTTCCTTTTGTGATAGTTTTTTTTTTGTTTGGTTGCTTGGTTGGTTTTTTGTTTTGTTTTTTTTTTTGTGATAGCTTTTTTCCCTCTGTTTTGCAGCATGGGCCTTGGTGCCCTGGGTAGGAGACCAATGGCATCTTGATATTCTTCTCCTTTTTGTCCTCCAAAAGGCCCCGAGTCAGCCTCTGCAGTTAATGGAAGCCTTGGAATGCTGGAAGGGAAGCACGTTTAATGCTTATCTGAAATTACACTCCAGCCCTCCAACATGCTGCAGAACACTCAGCCCTGCTGCATGGGCTCTGTGGGTTCTCTGAGAAAATCAGAATTACAAGTAATAGATAATGGGAGCAGGACTGAGATAATAGTGTGTGCAGTATTCAAGGTTTATCAGATATTTCAATAGAGCTAATATTYCCAGTTTAATGCAGATAATTAAAGTCACCCCAAAGAGATCATCATTACAGGAGCTTCTGTTCTCAGAATTCAGTGTGTTTTCAACAATATTAACTTTAGGCTACAATAATGTAGCACATTTTGCAGAGTCTGTAAGGACAGATTTCTGCAGCTATTATTGCAACTGTCCAATCAAAGAAATCCCTCTSTATAATTCCTACAATTATTTAACTGCTAATTTGGTTCTAAAATTGTCTTTCTAGGYAATTATTGCTGAAATCAATGCCATCTACTTGTGCACACAGAGCAAAATTCTTTACATTGCAGCCAGCCTGGATTCACGGCATTGGTGGTGAATTAGAGTGCTYGGGTATTTAATGACTGATTGGGTCTCACCTGGGGTATCTTGGCTGGCCAGGGAAGGGATGGGAGGAATCCTGGGGGCACCAGAGGGTGGGGAACTGAGTCTCTGAGCAGTGGGCTGGGTCTGAGTTATGGGCTAAGTTTGCAGGGGTCCAGCTAGGAGAGGTTTGCAGAGGGTTTTCAGGACTTTTCTTGTTTGTTCTGCAATAATGACCAAGGGAAAAGACGAGACTAGTATGGAGAGCATCAGGTGTAGAAGRTGCTCCCCTGAAGTGCAGGCTTAAACAAACTGAAGCTGCCATTTTAAGGTGCCCAGCAAGTTGTACTGCTCATCTCTTGAACCCTTCAGTGGCTGGCACAATGGGAATAAACCCAGTAAAGATTTACCTGGAAGAGGAGTAGCTGCAGTGTGGTATTGGAGYTGTCTGTGCCTCCTTAAAACTGCTTTTCCCCTCAATAGATGGCAGGTCTTTTCAGCAGATATAATTGTTAGCCAGAAAGCAGAGTGTGAAGTAACCTGCATTAGTTAAACTGCAGTGCTGAGACATCTGCCTCTGCTCTGTGTGTGAYGTTTTCAGGAATGCTGGGAGCTTGATCCCAGTTCAGAGTGGTGCACGGTTGCTGTTGGAKACTGTTGATTTCTCCTTCCAGAAAGAAGAAAGAAATGCAGTGATATGTGTATGAGTCTTTTCAGTCTTTTTTCTGTTGTTGTTGATGTTGTTTTTAAATCCAAATGCATTTTGGTTGAGAGTCAAGACAAGTACATTGATTCATCCTTCTCTTTTTAGGAAAAGTTTGGTCCCTCTGTGGTCCCTCTTGTTTCCTTTGCTTTTGTAGAATTTTGGGAGTAATTAACTTGCAAAGGGCATAGATCTTGCCTCACRTCACCCACCACTAAACTACCAGTTAAAGAGCAGGTCAAATTGTGTGCCTGAAAGCTGCTGTGAGCAGCAAATTCCACCTTTTCAGTGTCTTTGTGTGTATCTGGGTGTTTCAGCACATCTTGATAGAAATAACTCAGTTTTGCCTCTTAAGCACTCAGTGTGTGCCTCTGCAAACAAAGATTTATTAGCTACAGAGCACCTTGCTCTTTTTATGGACTTTTTAATATCAGAATAATGTCATTGTTTCTCTTCAATACTATTTAACATGGGAAATGTTTAAAAAAATTATAGCAATTATGATGAGAAGTGATGTCTTTTATTTCTCTATGAAGTAAGCCCCATCTGAGTAACACTTAGAATTCTTTTGCTATATCAGTACTTTTCCCAGTGACAATATTGCCATTTGTTCTTGTAAATAACTGAAGGATTCCTATTTTAGCTGATGCCCCAGTCTCCTTAGGGAAACAACCTTTGATAGCTATTAACACTGCACCTTTGATTTTCATGTCTAAAAGGGGAACATAATCTCAATTTGGATCACAAAAAGGCTTTATATTTAAGACATGTGGATTCTTATGACTGAGGTGGCAATATGATTTGGGAAACTTAGAATAAATGGAGTTTTATGCAAGAATTCATATTTTTATTCCTAAAATGAATACTGCCAGTGTTGATACAGTGGCATTTAGATGAGGTTTCTGGTGTGCATTCTTGCCAGTGGGGTGCCATAGGGATTATTTTGAAATACTTGCCAACCTGTACATATCGCATTGTGTGCTAAAAATTGTTCTTAAGAGTATTTTTAGGCTCACTGGGTAAGCTGTCTTTGCTGGATGTAGCATTCAAGAGCAGAGGGATAGGGAAATCACTTAAGGAAATGTCTCCTGTGGGTGCCCCAGCATTTGCAAGGGGTTTGTGTTCCTGTTTTGTGTTCCCTCAGCTGGAAAACCAGGGGAAGATCTCCATCTGCTCCAGGAAGCAGAGGGTTCACATCCTGCAGTCACACTGAGCCTGGCCCCAGCAGGGAGGGTGTGGTGCAGGGATCTTCGGGTGCATCTGGAGATTTTCAGCTCTTCTGTGSGGTTTCCATGCTGGAAATTGTGCTCTGTGTGCTGTGCTCTTGTTTTTGTGGGGCTTCTGGTGGTGCCTTGTGCAGGCTGGTCTAGAACAAGACTAGACAGAGCTAAGGAATAAAGCAGGGATTGATTCCAAGCATCTCCTCCATGGATCCACCTTGGGCAGCACCAGAGCCCAGCCAGGGCTGCACCCAAGATGAACCAAAATGGCCCCAAAATGCACCAGCGCTCCCGGGCTCTCTCCCTGGCATCAGTTCTGCTCCATTTGCATCTTGCACTTCACTGTCCCATCCCAGCTTTTGCCCCTGCAGTCCCACCCTGCTTGTTTTTCTCTCTGCAGCCCACGGGGTTTGTGCTCTGGGGCTGAGATTTGGATCATTTGTCCTTGGTGCCCAGCTGGAGCAGGAATTGTTTTGTCTCCCTGCTCTGTGCTCAGAGCTCACCATSCCTGAATRTGGAGCYCAGACCCACCCACTAAAGCAGCACAGAGTGTGAAAARTAGCAAAGCTGAGCCCTGAGGYRTCACTGGTGGCAGGTGCTCCCTRCATTGACTCCAGGCTCGCTGCTCCTCAGGGCCAGTGTGAGTCAAACCCTTCTGGTCCTCGCTGGGGTGTGCAGGAGTCTGAAAGGCTTTGGTTGAGCTCTGCCTGGGCCTGGCTGCACGGCTCCTGCTGGCACAGATGGCATTGTGTACCAGAGATGGCATTATGCACCCTTGTTCATCCCACCAGCTCTGGAGGATTTGTGCGCTCCAACGAGCGTCTGTGCTCACCACACCGACAGCTGTATTCACATCCACTCTGCTCAGGCTTCTGCAATCCRCACTATTGCACATTTTGCTTCCAAAATGTCCCAAATTGGAGGAGCTTCACCAATGCAGAGTAACAATACACTCAGGTGTGGTATTTTTTGAGACCCCTCTCATTGAGAGGAAATGGTGAATCTGACTCCATGTTGTTAGAAGGCTAATTTATTATCTTATGATGCTATATTATATTAAAGAATACTATGCTAAAGAATACAGAAAGGATACTTACAGAAGGCTAAAAGATACTAATGAAAACTCATGAGTCTCCCTTCAGAGTCTGACACAGCTTGGCCCCAATTGGCCAATAAGTAAAAAGAATTCACGTGTTGGATAAACCATCTCCAACCACATTCCAAAGCAGCAAAGCACAGGCTAAGGCAGTGAGATAATATTGTTTTCCTCTTTCKCTGAGGGTTCTCAGCTTCCCAGGAGAGACATTCTGGGCAAAGAGATTTTTCAGAAAATACRATGGTGACACTCCTGGCTCTTGCTGCGTTAACCCTGTTTCTTGATGTATTTCTCGGGAAACAGTGGTCATGGCCAATAGTTCCTCTCTCTAAATCCAGAAGAGAGGGAAGGCCCCAATCCAATTACTGGGATGTATTTCCTTACCTGTGGTTGCTTTTGCTGGGTTAATCTCAGCGTCAAATATCAAATTTTCATCGTCACTTTATTCTGTTAGCTTGGCTTGGCTCAGCTCCGGCAATCTGTGTGGTCCCAGTGCTACATCCCTGCTCCAAGCTCACTCCAAGTGTTTGCCATGCCCGTGGGACAGCACTCTTTGGGGARGGTTTGCAGCAAAGAGGCAACACAGATCTGAGTGTGTTTCTCCCCAGAGCCACCTGCCAGCCCTGATGCTCTCTGGAGGCAGCAGGCCACCAGCCTGGTGGTGTCACACACCTCCAGAACACCCAGGAGGCTGCTCCTTTCCTGGCATCGCAGGGCTCCATCTTGGCTTTGTGTTTGTTCTTTGACTCGGGCACAAACCTGCTGTGCATTTCTGGATTGATGTTTTTATCTAATTGTTTTTAATAGCTGTTTCTTTCAGGCCAGCTGATTCGTGCACTCTCCCGAGCACTTAATTTGGTTTCTGCATTAATTCCATATCAGGGAGTAATTAGAATAGACAAAGAAAGAATAAGTAGGACTGAAGTTATGAAACAAAGCTGCCATGTGAATTTATTGCCTGTGGTTCTTCGGGACCCAGTCATCTGCTGCAACTTCTTTTAATAGCTCCTTCTGACTTTAATGTGATCAAAACAAATGTAGCATTTTGTTCTTGAGTTCCATTCGGATTCTGCTGCTTAGAACCCTCGGAGAGGGTGGGAGCACCGGCCCTGCATCCAGCCTGGACTCCCCAAAGCACAGGGGATGCAGTGCAGAGCCTGCCTGGAGCCCTGGGGTACACACTTCTCTTCCCTGAGGCAGCTCCCTGCCTGATGCTGCTGGCAGAAATCTTTCACAAAAACCTTTCAGGCTTTTCTGCGGTTTTGCGAATACATTGACTTTTGATACAGTTTTATAGYGCAATAAGCACAAGGTAACATTTAGAGATATTTTGGTTGCTTTCTTAGGGAAACAAAACTAAAGCCGTGGATTTTACCTTTCTCTCCCCAGCCCATTTGAAAGATTGACAAAGCACAACCTTTCTCAGGAACTTTTTAATCCTTTGGCCAGTTTCCATCACGTTTGTCAGAGATAGAGCTGTCTGCTGTCTCGGTTTCTTCCTGCTGTCGCACGATTCCGTGCCTGCAGGGATGGAGGGGGGCTGATAACAAATGCTGGGCTGTATCTGCCGTTTCCCGGTGCTCCCCGGCAGCACAGGCTGCGATGGAGCAGCCGGGAGCCTGGGCTGGGGGCTCTGGGGTGCAGTGAGGGGATGCTGGCATGGGGAGGGGAAGCAGGAGGAGGGGAAGGGGCTTTGGAGGGTGTGGGGAGCTGGGTTCCTCTGCTGGGCAGGACTTCCCCGCCAATCCCTGTTCTGTTGTGGCAGAGGGGCACTGCCTGCGCCTGACCCTGRCAGGCAAACCTGAATTTGGCCACAATGCCGGGTGTAGGGACAGAGAGGGGTGACAAACATTGAAATGTTACCTTGTGCTTCTTGCACRACCAAATTGCATCAAAAAATCAATGTATTTGCAAAACCCCAGAGAAGTCAGAAACGTTTTTGTAAGATATTTCTTTGTCCCCTCTTCCTAGGAACCAGCTAACCATGAGTGCAGCTGCAGACACATTGCTGGCACAACTGTTGTTCCATTCCTCCAGCACACAGCACCAAGAAATACAAATTATCTCTTAAAAGGTCTGACCTGTTTCCCCAGGCTTTTCTCATTTGAAACAAAACTCCTGTCAGCGCTTGGTCTTGTTTACACAAACACATGCACACGTGCAATAATCCTCTTTTATTCCATCAGCATCATCCTGCTGAGMGCTCCCTTGCAGCTCTGGGTCCTGCATTTATCACTGGGGCAGAAATTTCAACTTTTCAGCAGTTTTCCACAGTGTGATTGTCAGAAAACCGCCAAAAACCAACCAACCACCCCAAAGATACAAAATTATATTTTGTCTTCCAAAATATCTTGCATTTAAGTTATCAAGTGTCCAACACTCAACAACTTTCTCAAAATAGGCTTTTCTTTTCCTCTGACAGATTATTCAGACATTGTTAACTAACTGGTATCAAGTCTTTGGGTAATCCCATGAAGAGGTGTTGCAAATCGCTGGTGCTCAGCCATTTCTTTGGGGAGAGGGAAAAAAAGAGGACACACTGCAGTGGGGAGTTTTCAGATCAGTGATTTACATTATCACAAAGTGTGATTTAAGTTTTTATGGTAAAACAAGATGAAATTAGCATAAACTTTGGTGCAAAAATAGCAMTATGTTCCAGTTGGAGCTTTCAGAAAATGCTTGGAAGTAAATAGCAAGTTGGGCTCTTGGAAGCTGCTTTTTCCGGCTCGTGCCTGGAATGAAACTAAAACGTGCTCATCACTCCTGGGTAGCTGGGTCAGGGCTTGTGAAGGTGCTCCCATGGTTACAGGGGTGAAGAGGGAGGATCCCAGCAGGAAGTCATCTCTGTTTTGAATTTGCCGGACTCGGCCTGTAGTTCCGTGCATGTGACAACCTAAAGCAGCATCCTGTGTGGCTCCTCCCTGGCTCCTGCTACTTGGTGTTTTAGCTGCTGGAGTGCTACTCCTCATTAGTGCCTGTAATATCACAGCCAAGATTTTCATCAAGGCTTTAGTGAGCCACAAGCTGAGCTTTTACAATCTCCTATTTCTTGTCACTTTTGCCCTTTTGTCAAAGGGAAATAAAAAACCCCAAAACCCCCGAACCATTCTAAGCGCTCAGGAGTTTTGAGCACCTCGGGCAGTCCAGGCCGCAGGGCTCGGTGATTTTCAGGGAGTCAGCGGTACCAGCGCTGCTCAGAGCTACAGAGGCGTTTGGGGCCTGCAGCTGCAGGTGGAGCCTGCAGGATCCCTGGAGGAATTGAGGAATTGCACAGGAATCTCGCTGCCTCTTCGAGGGGCTGGTGGCTTCTCCAGTGAGTAGGTGTTAGCTGGCAGCTCCTGCAAGCCTTAGCAGGCACTTACATGCCTCATTTGTAAATCTGCCCCTGAGGCGCTTGCGATGAATGTTCCAAGCTCTGTGGTGGTGTTTGTTTTGCCACCCGTGCAGGCTCTGGTTTGTTTGCAAGGTTGTGTACTGCAGGTCATTCTCTCCGCAGCTTTCACTCAGCTCCAAGTCTCTTTACTTGCCTTTAGTGTTAAACATCACACACCAGCCCTTCGTGTTGCTGGTACTTAAGGAATTAGAAATGGCTGGCACACACCAGTGTTAATTTTGCAGTAGTTCAGCAGAGTCGATGCAAGGTGCTCGGGCTGTTCAGTGCTGCCTGTGAGCCAAACTGCTGCTTACTTCTGACTTACGGCTCTCAAGAGGCACAAATGCCCTTTTAAAGGTGAAAGAATCTTTGCCCTGTGCATGTGTCCATGTGTGTTTCGTGCTCTTTTATATGGCAAGGAGCGTTTGGTAGCTGTGCTAGACTGGAATATTAAGTAAATGTAWTTTTATGTGAATGTATGGCTTGTATGCAAGTGGATGTGCTTTTCTRAATCCCTACTTTCCCCCCATGTTTCTGTAACGCCAACATCTGTTTATCTGAAGGTGATATCTTTAGAGCTGCTGTTTTCATGAATATTTGATCTGATATAGAGTGCCCAGCTCCGTGATTTATGTTAATGAACCAACAGTCGCTGCAATTTCAGAATMCATGAAGGAAATGGAAACTAACTCTCTCCCTATATTTATTCCCTCAAATCTGTATTCACTCCTGGTTTGCGTTTGGCTCGAGAGCCACCCACRGGCTCTCGCACAGGTCGGTGTAGCTGGGGAGGCTCCGGAGCAGAGCAGAGCGGCCTCCTCCTCAGTGCCCGCTGGGCCGGGCCCTGCCGCACGGGGCGCACCCGAGGGACGGGCCGCAGGATTCCTTCGTGTTGTAGGGCCGTTTGGCCTCGCGCTTTGCTGGCTCTGTCCTCCTTGCAGGCTCCCCTTCAGCTCCTCCCGGCGGAGCTGCATCGGGCACCTGCCCCGTGAGGAGCGGGCAGGATGCTGGGGCTAATCCCACCWGAGAGCCCTTTCACAAAACTGGTGYGAAAAATGAGGAGAACTGAGCGAGGCTTGCAGGCCCTGCTCCCCGCAGCGCCCGGAGCTGGTGGCATGAGCAGCAGCACTGCAGCATTTCCCTCCAAGGCAGTGCCCGGCCGCAGGAGGGGTGTGCACGTTTTCGGGGGTCCTGTGCCCCCTGTCGCTGCTCTCCCTGGTGCTCGGCAGGGGAGTCAGTGTGACAGGAGCATGGGAAGGGTGACATGTTGGTTAGAGCATTTCTGTTCATCCTGTCTGCTCGGCTCCATCAGTGCCTCCATCACTGCCATGCCCGGCCTGTGCTTCATGAGGATGGAGCATATGGAAATGCTTTAGCCTGAAAAAGGTGAATGTTAATTTTGAATTACCATTCATGGAAGTGATAGAGGTAGTGAATAGAGACTCACCACCGGCTCTTTTCRTTTATTTCTATTTATTTGCTACACATCTCTATAAACCTGGGCTTCTGAACTAACTGCTGTACGAGAGCCAGGCTCAAGGGTCGCCCTTCCCCAGCAGCYCCTCATGCTTCTGTGTCCTGCTCAGCCCACTGCTGATGGACAAAGCCTCCTGTACTGCTCTGCAGCAGTTTTCCTCTTCCATTCAACTTCCCAAATTACTCTGTGGGTGTTTTGTCCCATGCAGGCAACACAGTTCCTAGATCAGGTGTTCGGGAATGAAATGTGAGCGTCTTCTGGCACCACAAAAACTGGATTTTGCTCCCTTTCCCCAGACATGCATTCTTTGCTGATGAAAGCATTTGCAAGTGAGAAAATGGGTCTTCCCCTTTTCCTAGCTGAAAGTACAGCCAATTTACTTCAGGGAGCTACACGGGGCATTTTTTAATTAATCCTTTCCCTAAATGTTGACATTGCTTTACATGATTGGGATAATGGGTACTAAACTCAGTGGCTCAGGGTTGTTTTGCAATTATCATTTTGCAAAGATAAAGGAGAGGGAGTGCAGTCAGGTTCTCCAAAAATGCCTCCTGTTATGCCAAGGTCATATTATTCAATCCCACCTCTTCCATAAACTTTCTTCCATTCCCTTMTTTTCTGGCATTTCTGATTTTTGGGAAACTACTGAATTCTACATGGTTATTGTAAAATATGACATTAAGGTAGGTTGCTACTTGTCYTCCAGTCTGCTGGATTAGGGCTTGCAGGGTTGTCAAACTGTATGAACACAGTTTAAATTTTGATAGTGAACAAGGTGCCCTGAGCAGAGTCTGTCTGTCTGTCAGCAGTGAARTGGAGTCAGCATTTTACTACTTAGAGCACTGAAAGCAATTCAATGAAATTAACAGAAAAACCCAATYATATCAAATTGCTACAGCAGATACTTGGACTGAAATTACAGTGTAATAAACTCACATTCATATCAAAATGGAAAATCACATGTAGTGTAGGGCTAATCATTAATTTTTTTGCATTTTTGATGAGCTTGTTTCTAAATGAATGCTGTGATTTCATGGCAGCATTGATTTTCCTCACCTGCAGTGCACTCAGTGTGTTATTAATGCCATTTATGAGCAGCATTGCACAATGCCTCGAGGTGTGCATTGGCAGGGCTCCTGTTACCCATGGTTTAGTGCATCAGAAAGTCTGGCATTGATACACACCKGGTCATTTTTTGTCATGACACAGGATACCTGTGTTCGTGCTCTCTTCTTTGAACCTCTGAGCTCATTTCTCCTCTAAAGAGAATGGAGGGAGGATGTGGAACCTGCAGCATCTTCCATGCAACTTCTCTGCAGCTGAAGTGTGCTCATGATGGGGAGTTTGTGCATTGCAAGCAGAACTCATGTGCTATTAATTTATTGAGAATGGCTGAATATTGCTGRTCAGGGTAGGAGAAGCCTCCATGAGGCTGTTTTTGTTGAATTGCTGTTGCCAGCACTCCAGTTTGGTCCTAGCACTCCAGTGGTGCATCATGATTTGCTAACTGTTACCTTTACATACCTAGCAGAATTCTCTGTTACAGCAATTGAATAAGTGAACTATTATGGAGCCATATATGCYGATAATTAAGTGATGAGGTGACTGGATTTCAAGTTGCAAGTGTAACCAGTACAATTTACAGCTCACACTAAACCTCATTAGTTAGAGCCAAGGTAAGGAGCTTTTAACAGTTGCTTGGATAAATCATCTTTTTTCTTGCTTGGGCAGTATTACCAGACAGCATTTCAGATTGTGGAGTAAAATCATTTAATCTGCCTCTTTATGGTCATATACTTACAAAGAATCTCCCCTTCATGAGTAGTAGCCAGACCTGGGAACCATCTGGGGCTGAGGGGAAGCTGCTGTTGTTGTTGGTTTTTATTGGTGTATAACCAGAGTAAATGCACTGACACAGCCATGATGCTGCAAGGAGTCTGGAAATAGGGAAACCTTGCTTTAGAATACTTACAGAATAATCTTGAATTTCACAGTCTCTTTTCTTACTTGTTTTTCAAGCCCTTGAAAGTTTTTATCTATTTCAGTAAATAATGGATCAAAACCTAGGAATGAACCGGGGCTGTTCTCGGTGAGAGCTCTGTCTCAGCTGGAGGATCTGGGAGATGATTTTTGCTGTGGAGAACAAATGCAGAAAGGGAGAGGGCTCCTGGGACAGGGCAGCTGCCATGGGCTCGGTGCTTCTGAATGCAAAGAGTGAGCACAAGAGGGTTTGTTCTCAATGCCAATGAAAAATGTTTCAAATCAAATTGGAGTTCACCCTTTTCCTGAGTGCTAGTTTGAGGAATCTAGGGCCTGATTTTGGATGTGTGTTGAGAAGAGGGAGTTTTGACAATGCTGCCAAATTCTAACAGGTCTTTAGAACGAGTGAATTGTCATTTTTCAGAGGCTTGTAATGAGTAGATTTGGCTGGATAATCACAGGSACAGTGAATGACACATTTCTGTATTTCACACTCCTGCCCAGAAGAATTTTGTATGCTTGTATTTCTCAAAGAAAGAGCTGCAGGAATTTCTGTGAGGACAGAACCGCAAATTTCATCCTGAATTTTCTTATCTAAAAAAAAAAAAAMCCAACAAAACCCCTTAGTCTGTTTTATTGAAAACCCACATCCCTTTATCTCCAGGTCTGATTTCAGGATCACCTCTGTACCATACGCTCTGTTGAATGTTGCAGTCTAGAAAAGAGGAGGAGATGCAAATAGGGCCTTATGGAGGAACTGAGCGGGCTGAGCTCCTCCCTGTCACACAGAGTGCCACAGCCAGAGCTGCAGGTGAGGTCTGGGCGCTGAGCTCACGCCCCCAGCCCAGCACATCAGCACTGGGGGATTTCTTGCCTTCCCTTCTTTTGCAATCTTCAGTGGGTTGTGATTCATGATGCTTTGTGAGRAGGGTTTCCCAGCATTAGCTCTGGTTTCAGAGGGAAACGCTCGTTCCCCCCTGAAGGAGCTGCCAAGACAGGTACCTGGGGGGATTCAGTCTGGAAATTGTGATAAATATTTACAGCTATTCCTCCAGAGCTCCTTGGTACTGATAAATTGAACAAGTCTAATGAAGGAGTGTGTGTTGAGGCGGTGGTGACTCAGCCCCTGGTGCAGGAAGCAGAGGATGCTGCAGGGACGTTTTCCTCCCCTGCTTGGAAGGGGCTCCTGCTGTGGTTTTGTGGCATGGGTGGCTGGAGTTGGGCTGCCCCTCACCTGTGGACCTCCTGTTGCATCAAAAGCTGTGATCAGCCCTTTTTGAGTGCCCATTAACCTGCAGCCAGGGTTAAGCAGTAATTTCTTCTGTGACTGTTTTGGAAATGTCTACCTCATAGTGAACAATTCTCCAGTGGCAGTTTGCTGTGCTCACATTGGATCACTTTGGTTCATTATGGAAAGAAAAATGAGAATATCACCTGCAGTGCTTGCAGGGGTAGCCCTGGGGCTGATCAAGGCATCTGCCCAGCTGCAGAATGTGCTGTGCAGTCCCAGCCCCCGTTGGTCTGGGTTTTGGAGTGAGCGGTAGCTGAACATTGCTCTTGACCTGGATTTCTGGGATAACAAACCCCAGGAGAGCAGGCCTATAGAATTTTAGATGGGTGTAATTGGTGGGTTTTATAGAAATGAGACTTCCTGTAAAAATCTCTATAGCTCAGCAGAGAGCATTCTGTGAATTCCTCTAGGCTCATTCATGAGTTCCACAGAAATTGGTTGAATTTTGTAGTGTTTCACCATAAAAAATAATTTATAACCTCAGCTTATTCACTGTGCCATTCTCATTGGCAGAAAAACCTCATTTTCACTGTGAGGGTGGTCAAATATATACAACAATATAAACATGCACAACAATATAAACATATACATATATATTACAAACACACACAACAATACAAACCCTCACACGTATTTACAACAGTCTAAAACTCTGTGCTGCAGCGCTGCACAGAGGCCAAGGTGATGGTCTACACAACCCCTTCAGGAAGGAGAAATTTTGTCATGCAGACAGGGGTGGTCTCAGCCATGAGCACCCTGCATGGTGCCAGGATCTCAGTGTGGCTTCTGCTGCCTTCCTTGGAAGAAGGCAATAATGGAGAAACAGCTCCAAAATGATAAAGGAGAGGGAGTGCAGTCAGGTTCTCCAAAAATGCCTCCTGTTATGCCAAGGTCATATTTTCCAATCCAACATCTTCCTTAAACCTTCTTCCATTTTACCTTCTTTTCTGGGATTTCTGATTTTTGGGAAACTACTGAATGCTACATGGTTATTGTAAAACATGACATTTAGGCAGGCTGCTACTTTTGCCTGGGAAACGGCCTCAAGTCTGCTGGATCAGGGCTTGCAGGGCTGTCAAACTGTATGAACACAGTTTAAATTTTGATAGTGAACAAGGTGCCCTGAGCAGAGTCTGTCTGTCTGTCAGCAGTGAAGTGGAGTCAGCATTTTATTACTCAGAGCACTGAAAGCAATTCAATGAAATTAACAGAAAAACCCAATTATATCAAATTGCTACAGCAGACATTTGGACTGAAAGTGCAGGAAAACAGTAGGTAGGGGTAGGAGAAGTAGTTAGCACCTGGRTAACACAAGTTTTTGTCTGAGATGGTGTCCTCTACAGGAGGTTGCATCTGCCAGCAAGGGAGAATTGAGCTAATTGTTCAGGAACTTGGACCAGCTGCTCATTTTTCCTTGCCCTGGCAGGAGCTTTTCCTTCTCCATTGTGGACRTTGTGCCTTCTCCAGCTGATGCACCAAGTCCACCTTTCTGTGAAGACCTGAGATTACCAAATAGATTTTTTCCCCCAAAAGCAGGGGGAGGGAGAGGCACTAAAGATTTCCCAGGAAGGTATGAGTCAAATAAAAAAAGCAAGGTTTCCACTAAATGGATGCACCAATGGGAAATAGGCTTTGAAGGTRTGACCAGATTGTGCAGAATTTTTTATAAGCAGCATTATAAATTACAGTTTGAGTTTAGGTGTCTCTGTTGTAGCTGTGAGAAACCTGTGAGGAGCCTTTGGCACAAAAAATCCTGAAGCACTAGATTGTTCCATTAAACTCTATGAGCATCCTAAATTAAGCAGGTCAGCTCATTTCAGACTTAAATTGGTAACAACACACCTGAAAGCCTTTGCAGATTTGGAGGTCACCCACAAAACAAAATGACACAGAGTGTGGAACTTAAAAATCACAGAATCAGTACAGGAGCTAAGCTTGAAAACCAGGGTACCATGAGAGGGATTTTGAATGTGGAGCAGGTTGGAGGTGCATTTTTAGAACTGCTAGAGTGAAACAGAGATCTGAAACTGGGCATATCTGATTTTGTTATTATGGGCTCAGCTTTTATCCGTGATTAGACCAAAGAAATGTAGAGTTTTATAGCACAGCTCCAAACATGATCAGGGTTTGCATTCAAATTCATCCCTTCAACCTCCCTCCTAATGGTTTAATTCAGCTCACCTTGCATCCTGTGCAGTTCCATGGAGGAAAAATTTGGCCTTGCAGCTTCATTTTCACCGTCCACACACATATAGGAATTATTCCACAGCATTTCTAATTTACACTGGAAATATCCCTGTGTGGTTTGGCTGAGACCATTAGAAAGAAAGGTAGTGAAAAATTAAGTCTGAAACGAGCTGACCTGCTGAACTCCGAAACRTTATATTTATAAGCTCTGACAATGGAACAGTTAAATAAGGCACAGTTTATTGTGTCAATCATTAATGAACTGTTTCCTAATGATTTCAACGTGGGTCATTACATAGGGTGATCCAGTGGCACATGAAAAGTATCATCAGCAAAACTGAGCAGGGAGGGAAGAGGATCTCACTGCTGCCTTGCAGCAAAACGCTTTGCAGCACATTGCCTCTGCTCAGCACAGGCATCTTGTGATGCTGCTCACAGGATCCTGCCCACAGCTCCTTCCAGCCTGCTCTGAAAGGGCTCCAAAGGTTCAGGTGAAGRTACAGTGCAGAAATGTGACAGAATTATTGGCAGGTGAAGCACCTCTGTTTAGAGTTTTGTTGTTTTGCAGTTTCCTGAAGTCACTATTTCCAGTGGCAGTGTGAGCTTACACGGTTTGTCAATGCCACAGCCTCTGTCCTGGGTGTTCTCCTCCACACACCAATGGTCTGCTTAATCAGAATCTAATCTTTACTTGCTGGAACCCTGGTTACTGAGAATTTCAGGCTTTCYGTGCTGACAGGCACTGATCCCCAGGAGAACACTGCATTTGACCTGAGGCCGTGGAGAAGCTTCCAAAATTGAGTGACAGAACTGGGATTGTGGGTGTGGAGTTTGAATAGAAGTGTGTGATATCACAGGGTGGGAAACTTAGAGTTTGAGGGTTTAGAATACAGTAATATATATAGAGCAAGATGGAGGTTTCAGGTGGAGGCTGCTCCTTCTTCCTCACCTTCTTCTCCATGGGTTTGGGTGGGTTTGTGTAATTGGATGAAAATGTCAACATTGTGGGCAGAGGTGTTTGGTTATTGGGTTAAAAGTAAAAGTAATTTAGGTGTYATTTCTTAATTGGACAGTTTATCCTTAAAAGGCCTTGTAGAGAAAGAGATGCAGCTCCGTTTTGTAGCTTGGTAAGGTACTGTAGTGGTTTGTCAGACTGTTACATAGATAAGAACCCATAAACATCTGAGCCCCAACAAGAAATTCCACCTCACTCATTTAATCCTGACCTTGGCAAARAAGAATCAAAGAATGGACATTCACTGATCCAGCACACTTGGCCTGGTGGAAGGTTTGCATTTTCACTGTCCTTTTCCTTGGCTTCCATTTCTCTTTCTGTCCTGCTGTCCTCCTTTGCACGTCGAGTGGTATCAAGGGTCTTGCAGCCYGCGGGTCTCCCAGCTCCAGGGGCAGTGAAGGAACCTCCCTCTGGTGTCTTGCTTCCTCGTTTGACTTGCCTCAAGAGCCAAATGCTTTTTGACAAGATAAAAGATGTCAGCTGTAATTCTTAACTCAACTGAAACATTGAATCAGTTGGTATTCAGGAGCAAAATTACACGAATGGGCAGAAGAMCTCCGGCAGATGACAGAGAAAACATGAGATCATGTTGGCCATCATATGCAATCCTGCAGCCTTATCAGGATGCCCTTTTCAAGCTGCACCCAGAACTTAYCCAGTTAGACTTATTTTGAAAAGGCCTCATAATTCTGTGGTGGATAAGGCAACATAATTCCTATGATTCGTTGGAGTTTTCCTTGCATACGTCTGAAAGTTTGCAATTTATTAGAAATAAAATTCATCTATTTGCCAGTGAGAGGTGATGGCATTATTTCTGGCCAGGACTGATTACCCTGCAGCCAGGCACAGTGTGGATGTGTTGCCACAGCCTTGTCACTCCCTATCTCTCACAAGCACATTCCTGTGCTGCCACAGCCCCGCTGTGAGTGAGACCTGGCTGCACCAGCCAATCTGCTGGCTGGGTAAATGTCCCGTGGACTCCCAAGCTGAGACCATCACCATCACTCTCCTTTCTCCCATTTTCCCCCCTCAGTCTGTCAATAGCTACTGTGCTGCTTCAGTTTCGGGCAGAGCTGGCTGAGTCACACCTGTCACTTGTTATTTACTTGTTCCAAAGCCGAGTGCTCTCAGATGACCTGTGAGCAGCAGGAAAACTCCACAGGCAGGGCTGTGGGAAGAAGCATTGAAACTTGCAGTACACTCAACTAAATGTTCTCTGGGAAGACTGGTCTAACTTGTTAACTGTTTCATGTAGCCCAAAATTAAGTTTTCCCCAGGTGGTTCACATGTTATTTCACAGTATTTGCTGACTTGAGTGTGGGGATGAGGTGCAATAAATTTATAGCTTCTGTAGAGCTTGAGAAATCCTTGACTGTACTTCACTGTCTTTGCCTTGTGGTGGAAAATCCTTTTGGGTTGATATCTTCTGGGAGTGAATCAGTACAGAACCTCAAATCTCCTTCTCCAGGGTATGTAAAAGTGGTGATTGTGTCTCAGTTTGTTTTTGTGAAATGGCCTGYAGACATTGCAGTCTGATTCAGTCTCAGTTACTCTGAGAGCTTTGCAGAGGATGTAGCAGTTACTCCTTACTGACAAAGGAAATCCTGATTTAATAATTTGATACTACTCATCCCTACCCATTAGTAGATACATTTATACATTGATGTCAACTSTTTTTAGATTTTTATTATTAGTAAAATAAGTTCCAGGGAAATCGGATGTATTTAAATGAGGAATAGAAAAATATGGCATGTAAATTATAGTGCTGGAAGAGGAGGGATCTCTCAAGAAATTCTGTGCTGCAAATGCTTTCTAGAAGCTTAAACAGTGCTGGAAGTGGAGCAGGAAGAATGGGTAAAACTTGGACCTGTAAAATGAAGCTGAGCTGTGTTTAGTATACCAAAAAAMCAGACTGTAAAAACAGTGTGTTATAATCTTAGCTTAGGTTATTGCTTCTATTCAAATACTTGTTGTAGCTGTTAAGTTTCCTGGCCTTATTTTGTGCTTTATTTTATACATGTATGTATTTGTTTCCAGTGYGGCCTTGCTGAGTGTGTCCCAGTCCTTGGAGAGACACTCAGTGCATCCATTCAAAGCATTTCTTGAGTCCTAAGATTTGTCTAGGTAGGAAAAAATATTACTGTGTCCTGTCTCCTGCTTTTTTTGGGGAGATTAGCTTTACTAAAAATCCTTTGCCATGGGAAGAACCATCTCCAACACTTGCTGTTCTCATAGCTCACGAGCTGACAGGAGCAGTGCATCTTCTGGAGGTTAACTCAGAAGTTATCAGGAAACAGCATCTGGGAGAGGCAGAGCCTGTTAAATCAGCCCTGCAGATACTCCACAGCATGAAAAAAATTACAGATAGTGTGTATATGGAGAAAAGAAAAGGAAATAAATTTGAATGTAATAGAGAGGGAGCCAACAGAGCTGCTGTAAGATCTGGGCAGTGAAGAAAAACATGAACGTGCAGATATATTTCTTTTTGGATAGTGTGACAAATGCACTGCATTCTCTGGACAAAAACCCCAGAGCTTCTCCTGCTGCCAACATATGATGAGAAAGGTGCATTATTATTATTATTATTTTTATTATTATGTCTGAGAGGGTATTGCCTAATGCTGCTTCTGCACTTGTTGCCTGTACTAGTAATTTTGATAATGTAGAGAGGCTGGAAGAATGAATCAGTGTTTGGTAACAGAACAAGCATTTTATTTATTGCTCCTGACTCCTGAGCCCTTCCTCAGCTCACTTTCATCTTCCAGATGCATCTTCTGTGCTGTGACCAACAGGTTTCTCCATCCCACTGTGGGTAGGTGCCAGTGCACCACAGAATGCAGATCTCTGACTGCATGGTGATTATGTTCTAGCCTGGGGACACAAGCAGAGCTCTAAGTCCTTTGGGGAAGGCTGACAAAGTGTAACCAATGTCTAATCTTTGCATTACACAGCTGCTGATGGAGCTCCTGTGGCACATCCACCAGCTCACTTGCTGCTGCCTGCTAGGCAGCTTCCCACTCACCAGCCTCACTAGCTGCTAATCTGTGCTCCTGGGAAGCAGAAAAGTCTCTGTTAGCACAATTTTTTCCCTTTAAAGCCTTCTCTTGCTGCAGATTTTTTTTTTCCCTGCAATGAATAGATAAATACAAATTTGTTCTACCTATATCCATGGTATTGTTTAGTGATATACATGCTGTTGGTAATCTTCAGACAGTATTTGCCAGTAGGGAGGCTTTATGAGTCGAAGGGCAGCCAAAACCAGCTCAGTGGTGTCGTAAAACTTCCACTAATCCGTGGGCTAGGACTCCCTGGCTTTGCTTCCTTACTCACCAGTTTAAACAATGCCTTGCRAGTGTTGTGGCAGAAGGGCTGAGAGTGCTGGTGAATTGTGGTTCCTTCTCTGTCTGAGCAGGAGAATCCTGCTGCACAACTCATCTCAGGGTTGGTGGGGCCCAGACTCATTTCGTTTCATTGCCATTTTCTGCAAGGCTGGCTTGTGCTGAAAGGGCTGAAACCTCAAAGCTCTTCCCCCAGAATGGCTTACTCCATAAAAACATTTCCTTAGCCATGGGACAAAGGCATGAAGATYTGCATCTTCGTGACAGGAGTGTTCRCTCCATCTCTAGGTAGCAGCAACTCAGCAAAACGTAACAATTCAGTAAAAATGACATTACAACAAAGTCCCCAAAATARCCATTTCAGAGTTGCTTTGGAAATTAAATCTAAAAAGGGTTTATTTTCTTCACTAATTCAGTATTTATTTGTTTAAGGCCATAAAATAAATCATTGCAATTCTGGTTGGATCTTGCATGCTGCAAAATKAATCCTTTTGCGTCTTCCAATTCTAAATTATTACTCCCTTTCATCCAGAGCATGGAATATTGTTGCCTCAGTCACAGCATCAAGAGTTCAACTAAAAACTGATTTCTACAATTTCTGTGTGTTGCAGTTTCTATACCCTTTGGTTAAAAACCAGCGAGGTTCATTATAGGAAGACCACTTCAAAGACCAAATTTACATTTTTTGACGACAGAAATGTTCTGAGCAMAGACCTAGGCTGTTAATCCCATCAGGATAGACCTCCTGTAACCTCCTGCAAATCTGAGATGCTTTGGGCAGATTCTTTTTTGGCTGATGGGAGCTTTGACTGTTTGCAGTGGATTTATACCAGCAGCTGTAAAGCTGTGTGTGATGMGAGTGAATTTCCTGTAAGATCTGTTTACTTTGTGCCTTATTCAGTGGCATGAGCTGTTTTCCAGGGAACTGCATGGAAGTGTTTGCTGTGCTAASTGATCATCTGGGTCACTCTGGGAAACAGAAACCTTCTGGAATAAGCAGATCACTGTCTGAGTTTTGTGCTGCTGAATTTTTATGCATCCGTGTTCCTACAGCATTTTTGAAAGCTAATTACTTTACAGATTTAGGATTTTCCTTTTTTGCCTCTTTCTCGTTTGGTGTGTCTCCCTGTCACAGCCCTGGCTGGAGGGGTCTCCAATCCACCAGGCAGTGAGCCTGGCTGGCAGAACCCGCTCCTGTCAAACCCCCAGTCCTCTCAGAAAGGCCTCACTCTCCCACCTTAGGTACAAGTTTGCCCTGAGGATGTATGCCAACCCCTTTATTCATCCCTGCGTTCAAGAATTTCACTGAACTTCTGTAAATATGAAAATAATTCAAATGAGACCACTGCCTCTCACATGATCACTCTTTACACCTACTGCAAGTGGGGCACAAAAGCATGAAGAGATTAAATACTGTCCAGAGGCTCACACAAGGAATTATTGTCCAAAGCTGAGCCCTGGAGTCCAAAATCCGTTTCAGATTTGCAGGAATCTCTCACGCCATTCCCTTGGGTGCTGAGAACACAGGATACACAAAATGAAAGTACCTTTGATCTCTTGATTTAACTACTACACACTTAATTAAAGCCTGTTTGTATTTCATAGAAAAGGTATCAGAGTTTTGATTTATGAGTCTCAGATTTGTAGGAGCTGATGTAACAGGGCAGGGTTTTATATTTGCAGAGGCTGTTCCAGTACTGAAGCCTTCTGTGACTTTGATGCAGGAAAGTGAATTTCTAAGACAGTTAAAAAACACCTTTTGAAGTGGAATATAATTGCAGCATGTGCACTTTTAGCTGGCAACATGCAGGTGAATATCTGCTTGCTCTGACTAGCAAAATGAAAATGCAAGCCAAGCTGCTGCCCTGAAAATCTTCATCTCACAGCCTGAGAGGAAAATCTGAGTCTCTTCACATTCTGATTTAGCTTGTRTTTCTCTAATGAATATTTTAATAGGTTTTTTTTTTTGCTATTATGTCTGTGCATTTTGTGGAAATGTCTACTTCCCTCTAGAAASACTTGGAGTTTTTTAAAGGCTTTCTCACGTGCTCTGTCACCTGCTTTTTAAAGGTGCATTCAATTCAGTGCTTTCCATTAGTAACAAATCCATCACCTGGTGTCAGGGAGCACTCCAGTTGTTTTTCAGCTTGCCAGTCTAAATCTTCCTTCTTTTTTCACTGTAGTGCAGCCGGTGAGGTTGGTTTCAGGGCTTTAGTGTCGTGGTGCATGCAGGAAGGGTTACTCCAGCCTGTGCTCGAAATTATTAGGATAGAATGTGTGGATGCATCATTTCTGAGCCCACTGCATCAGTTATTTTCTCACACTTCCCCTGCCTGCACGCAGCACCCACGTGCTCCTTCTGCCTGCCTGTCCCACCTGCTTTCCCCCTGGGCACAGCCTCCTTCCCTTCCCTGGGAGGAGAAGAGGGATCACAACCTCACTGGCCGTGCCATCAGTGCTGCTCAAAGTCCTGCAGGCAGGATTGGCTCCAAAGGAATCCCTCTTGGGTCTTTTTAAAATAAATTCCAAAGAGAAATCACAAATTCTTCTCTTAAAATTAATACTTTTCAAGCAAGGTGATCACAAGTAACAKCATCATTAAAGTGCTGGATCATTGCAGCAGAACACGATGCCTTTGCTTCCATGAGGAATGTGTACTCTTTAAGTGATTATGAAACAATATTGGAGTGGAAAGGTCTTTTCTTGGCATGCTTTGACCATCAGCGGGTTTTACACTGATTTATGACAGATAAAATCTGGCCAGTATTACCTAGAGAGAGTGACTAATACAGCAGCACTGATCCTACCTCCCCTGATCTCAGTGTGTGGAGCAGAGGTAGCTCTATATTCAATTTAAAAAAAATTAAACCTCATCTGGTGGCCCCAAGACAATTATAAACAAATAAAATGGGTACATTGATTAAAAGGAAATTAATGGAAATATAAAGCATTAGTAAGTGTGAATAGCTTCTCCCATTCTCACATAGTCCAAACGTCCTGTTGGAATTTTACTTGTTTACTTCGTAAACACTTGGTGGTGATCCTGAAGTGGAAGAATTGCTTGGACATGTGAAAGTCTTTTGAAGGGAGGGACACCAATCCCACYTCCTGGTGTAAGGCTGAGCATGGGTATGAAAAATGAAGCACACACACCAAGTCAGGCTGCTCTAGGAGAGCACTGATTGCTGTCACTGTGGGCAAGCCAGAAATATGGCTATGCAGAGGCACATCCAAACCCACTCTGGAAATTAATGGCCTTTCCTAAAAATATGCCATTTGTCTCACTTTCTTCTGCAGAGAAATCATCTCTTACCCATGAATATTTCTGCTAAATGAGATATTTGTTGCATTCAACAGGAACAAAGGAAATACAAACACTAATGGGTTTTGAATCACTTGACTTAGCTATTTTTAACCCCTTGCAATCAATAGCTGACTTTTCCCTAATTCAGCAGAAATGTTTACAACCTTCCCATGTAGCACCAACTTCACTGCAAATAGCTCTGGAGTATATTGCTCTCCATATTTACAATTTTAAGGCTTTTTTTTTCCTTTTTTTCCCCCAAAGGATGCAAATCCAAAGATCATTTTCAATAAGACTTTGGTGTTTWGTAATTCACAGACCAAGAGTGAAACATTTTTTCTTTGCTGTCTGTACAGATCTGGATAAGTGGGAGTTTGTATATCCCTTCCCTGTGCCTTTTTCTTTTTAGGGTTTAGGGTTTATATGTATTCTGCTGGTGCTTTTGTCCATAAAAACGTATGGACAAAAAAAMCTCTGATGGAGATAAAAGGATGGAGGAAAAAAGATCATCTCACAAACTCTTTTTTCTGTGTCATGATCTTTGTGCTTTTTAAACTCCCCTTGTTGGTGTCACCAATGCAATGGGGCTGCTGTAGGGTTATAGGCAGGACCTATAAATGTTTCTAGATGAGGTGTTTTATTGGGARCAACTTGCAGAGCTGACAGAATTCCTGTTTCAGATGCACAAGCCTTCTGCATCTTTTATATGTGAAAGAAGAGCAGCAGCTTGCAAAGCTAAATGCATGAATAGAGGTGCTCAGGGTATATAGTTAGACAGGTATGAATTAGAACATCTTTCAGGACCTTACAAGAGAGAGAAAGGTGGATTGCTCTTTAAGACATGAAAAATGTACAGGGTTTGAGTCCTTTCAGTTTCCTGATACCRTGTACTTAACAGATAAGTCAATTACACTTCTATTTATGTTTTCCTGTCTTGTTTTTCTTTAAAAGACAGYATAGAGAATGAATATTTATTATCTGTTTTGGACTGACACCCCAAGAGCAAAAGACTTGGAAAAATCAGTTTCTTGGGATTCTAACTTTATGTCCAAAAGCAGCAAGGAGACGATGAATTTTGGCATTCATTTTCCTGTGCCTCAGATTCTTGATGTGAAAACTCCTTTTTTTTTTTTTTCCATTCAGGGAATGGCTGAGACAATTTTGTTAGGCACAGCATCCTCAGTGATAAACAGGAAACAGGAACTCATGACTGAAACATGGTGCAGGCAGCAAATATGGCAAACGTATGGTGTGAAGGGGATGATCAAAAAACCATGAACTGACATCTTAATTCCTGATTGCTATCCAGTTCCTCTGCTGAATGAGGCAAGGATTCGGAGGAAAGGGTCTGCAATCAAAGGCTGTTGTAAGAGGAACATTTTCTAATTTTGGAACACTTGACTTTCCAATTTGAGTAACATTTATAACATCAGGTTTCAGTTTTTGATGAAATGAGATATTCAGCACTGTTGTACAAAATCTTTGTCGTGCCAGTAGAAATAGCAGAAAGGGAGAAGGAGGCATTGAGCTGCTCAGACCCAGGGCTCTGAGTGAAGCCTCAGCCTTTGGTGCTGCACGTGCTGTCCTCTGGCTTGCTGTGTCACATCCTGCACCACCAAATAACAGAACTTTGTAATTGTAGTTCATACTTTGAAATGTCACTTCATGGAAGGGTCAGCTTGATGTTGCATACAGAGGAAAGTTACTGGATTAACCTCTGCTGCAACATGGTTGTTGAGTTCACCACTCCATCATTTTCTTTGTGAGTTATCATTGCAGGGTGTGTAAAAAAGAAAGGAACATTTCTGTATGAATTATGGAACTATTTCTGTTAGGATGCTGAAGTTTCACTCATTTTTTTTACCTACCTTAAATGTCACTGGTTTTGTTGTTTATGAGGATCACAATGTATTTTTGCTGTATTTATCAGTTATTATTTTTTTTTAATGTTGAAACTGAGTCTGTTGCTGCTGTGTTCTAAAGCTGGGATTACAAGTTCAGCGTTTGACTGGAGATGTTCCTTTGCCATCGAGTGCTTTGCTCTCCTCCAGGCTTCCTATATATTAAAATTATTGCCAGATAACATCAGATGTATTGTTGTGAGAAGCTATTCACACTTACTAATACTTTATATTTTCATTAATTTCATTTTAATCAATGTACCCCTTTTAATTGTTTATCATTGTCTTGAAGACACCWGATGAGATTTAAAATCCACTTTTTATCAGTGAGGGGAAGGCTGTTGTTAGCAATCTGCTGTGTTTCCACAGAAAACCTGCCTCCATGTGGCCTCTGAGTCTGGCAGGCCATTAAATAAGTAGTGATCAATGAAAATCTCTAAAGTTCATCTTGTTTTGACCTAATTGGCAATCCATTTGTAAGATACCTGGGGAAGGGTGATGTGATAATAAATTACTCACTTGAGTTGCTCATTCACCATCACTGTTCCTTCGTGCTGATCTTGCTGCCTGTTGTAGGTGAGACACTCTGTGTGATGATGAGAGGGAGGGGGAGAYTGTGAGATGGTCAAAAGAATCCAAATTTATTGTGGAATACCTATGCTTATATACAATTTTAGGAAGGCTAGTAATGTCTTACTACAATGATTGGGTTAATCATCACATAAACTTATGCATTATACAACATCTCTTGCTTGCAGAGTTTGATTTCATTCTCTTTTTCCAGTAAATCAGTCTGATTTAATCTTCTTGCAATCTTAATTTAGTCCTCAAAGTTCTGCTTGCTCTTGCCAAGGCATCTTGGTTATCAAATCTCTAATGCTAACCAGGTCCAAAGTCCATCATCTGTCTTGTGTGTCCCAATAAAACACCTCCTAGAAAGCTCCCACTTGTTTGGCATTTCCTTCCCTTTTCAGGATTTGTGTTGGAAAAAGCATCAAGCRAGCTCAAGGGAAATGTGTTAAGGAATATTGTGTAATGGATATCACAGTGCAAACTGTAAATCTGGAGATATTTTCGTGGTGCTCTGTTGGTGTGAGTGTGGGGGCGTCTAGGGGCAGAAGGGATGGCAGAAAAAAGGGGCTGGAATGAAACCCATCTCAGGAGATACCAGTGAGGAGGGATTTACCCAGACTGAAACAAAGGATATGCTGCAAACAGGGAGTCACTGGGCTCTTTGTCAAAAGGTCTTCATCACACTCCTCTGGGCACATGTGGGGGTTGAGTTTTATTCTCTTCTGCCTTGGTCAGGGTCGGGATTAAATCGCGAGACAATTTTTTGTGTTCAGACTCAGATGTTTATTAGTTCTCATCTGTAGCACAGTCACACACTGAGTTCTACAGCATTTCACTCACAAACTACAAAATGGCCCTGAATCTCTCTACAAGTTCTTTTAAGGATAAACTATYCAGTTAAGAAATGACACCTAAATTATTTTCAATTTTAACCCAATAACCAACCACTTGTGCCCACAATGGGGACTTTTTATCCAATTATGCAAAACCACCCAAACCCAAGGAGAAGAAGGTCGAGAAGGAGGACCAGCCTCCACCCTAAAACCTCTGTCTTGCTTTAGATACATTACTATAGTCTAAACCCTYAGGCTCTGTGTGATATTACACACTTCTAACTTATTAAAAACTCTGTGTGATAGTACACRCACTAAACCTAACTCTGTGATATCACACACTTCTCTTCAAACTCCACACCCACAATCCCAGTTCTGTTATTCCGTTTTGGAARCCTTCTCCAYGGCCTCAGGTCAAATGCAGTGTTCTCTTGGGGGTTGGTGCCTTTCAACAGAGAAAGTCTGAAATTCTCGGCACCCAGGGCTCCAGCACGTGGCAGTGTGGGTTGGAGGATGTGAGGGAGTGAAAGGAGCTGTGTTTTCAGATAAAACCGCCTTGCAGTGGGGCTGTGTGCGGCGCTGTGGTGGCTGAGCCTGGTCCCTGCAGTTGTGGCGTCCCCAAGGTGCTGGCATGGCACGGCTGGGGGAGCAGAGCATTTGTCACATCTGGGGCCGTGTCCTGGAGAAAGAGTTACTGGGAGTGGGTCAGATGTGTGAGGGAGTGTTCCAAAGGTTTGGCAGGGCCTCAGCAGTGGGTCTGAGTCACTGTTCCAGCATTTTGTAAGTATTTTTAGCATTTGCTCCTTATTTTCTCTCATTCTACAACAAAGAAATGCACTCAGCACCAGTTGTCCCTTTTGCCTTTTGCAGAGCTGCTGTGGAGAGGTGGGGTCTTGGGAATGGGACCTGTCTGGTCTCTGTGCTYGGGAGAGGAGGGCAGTGACCCCTCCCCAGCCCCGCAGCTCTTCAGTTCCTTTGTCCTGCTCAGAAAAACCTTTGAGATCTTTCCCCCCTCTCTCCAACCATCTCATGGAAACGTGAGGTGCAGCTGCTGGAGGACCAAAGCTGTAGCTCCTCCAGAATTCCTGGGAGTCAGGCTGGAGCTGCGAGCTGAAGTGCCTGAAAAGAGCTGGTGGGGTCCATGTGTGGTTCTTTTGAAGGAGGGAGAATCAGGCAAACTCCAGCATCACAGAGGCTTTAGAATTTTCATCCTCTCCTCTCTGGAGATGAGAAGACCTGCTCTGTTGTCGTGCAACCCAGGAATAAAAGGGTTATTATTATAACCCAGGGTTATCCTGAAGTCAAATCACCATTCCACCTCACCTTACTCCTGAAGTTTTTATATGTTGCTATAATTACAAATTAAAAATGTGGRAAAATACTATTTAAAAGAGCAAGCCACGTTTTTGTATATTCAGCTCAATCAGGCATGAAACAGACCCTCCCTGCACCACAAGGTGTGTTTGGTGCCGTGACTGAGAGCTTCAGGCTGCCTGCCTGAAATGTGGCTGATACCCTTTAAACTCCCAGTGACACTTGAGCACTTCAGGGATCATTGGTCTAAGCACAGAAAATAGTTGAATTTCCCATTTTTGTTTGGATTAGTCCAGTGAAAACTCTTCCTGGCACTGCAAGAAGCACCTGTGCCCTGCTGCAGAGTTTCTCTAGAGGCAAAAGGCAGAGGGGCTGCTCTCGAAGTGCTGGCAGTTCAGATTCTTACAACCCCTTCACCCCAGGGTTTTGTGGGTTAGTTTGGCCTTAAGTTGTGAGAAAAATGTAAACCATGGCCAAGATGTACTTCTGCTTCAGAGGGAAATGTTCTTAGGCCTTTGAGTGTGCACAGCACTCACTGTGTCCAAAATTAAACTACTTCTCTCCAGAAAAGCCGTTTCTGAAGTATTTCCTACATTTTTTTATTTTGCCAATACAAGTGGCAGATGATTTTTAAATTGCTTATAATTTGCTAAGGAATCATGAACATGTATTCTTGATGGTGGGAAAACAATCTTACTTCTGCCTCATGGGTTGGTGGGCTTTATGCCTGGTAAACTGAAAAGAAAGAACCAAGTTTTAACAATTTTCTTTATAATTTTTGATATGCTTTACTTATTTTCCTGATTTTATTTTTTGAGGAATTTGAGGTGTTTTTCTCAGGATGTATCGATCTGCAGTTGTCTGTGGATCCACAGTAAGGTGTGCGAGAAATACATGAATTACATTTGCTTTTGAATAAGGTACAAAAAATTGTATTGCCATTTAGGAGAAAAKAGAGTATTGTAGTTGGTATCACTTTGCTCTTTGACTGATACTAGCTTTTGATGAGCAAACAAAGAATGGCAGGTGATAAAYATAAATGTATTTTACCTTCTCAGTTCCTAGAGGTTAGACCTGTGAATTTTCTTTGTCTTGAATCAGAGGAAAATTTGGCTTCTGGCTCTTACAGRTCCCTTTGATGTCGTTTTGGTGTGCTTGTTCTGTGGCACTCTGCTGTGGGGTGCTCTGTAGAAGCAGGTGTGTGAGCATAAATGACTCGTTTAATGCAGATTTTTATTGTCCTGTGGCTACTTAGGTGGCTTGAAAAATAAAATCATGGTTRTTAACTAATTGGAAAAGTGTGTTTTCTCTGTGCCCTGGGACTTTGGATTATAAAGAAAATCCCTCACACAGAAAATCTTTTTAATAATAACCTCCTAAACCTATTAGTGAGCTTCATTGAGGCAAGAAGGTGAGTCGCCCCCTGAGGAGGATTCACCTCCAGCTTATCCCCTCCCATAATTAGCTGCCTTGTTGTAAATATTTGCCATGGAATTGCTGAGGACAGGGCTGTAAATCAGGAGAGGCAGGAGCTGGGGCTGCCCTTCCAAGGTGACAGCAGCGCTGCTCTGAGCTGCTGGGTGTTGCAGACAGCTTTCATGGAAAATCCTTTCCTTAGGATTTTTCCTCCTGAGAAGCTGAGAGGCCTCAGGAACACAATGTAAGCCATGGTTATCTGCTGCTGTGGGATGCAACAGGTGCATCTGGGATTGGGCTCATGTGGTTGTTTCTCATTAATGGCCAATCACAGTCCAGCTGGCTCGGAATCTCTGTCCGAGACAGAAGCTTTTGTTATCATTCCTTCCTATTCTTAGCCAGCCTTCTGATGAACCCTTTTCTTCTATTCTTTTAGTATAGCTTTAATGTAATATATATCATAAAAYAATAAATCAGCCTTCTGAAACACGGAGTCAGATCCTCRTCTCTTCCCCACCCCGAAACCCCTGTGAGCACGGTCACAGCTGGGCTGGGGGTGTCTGGGGTGAAACTCCTCCCTGGGCCACAGTCTCCTCTTGCCCCCTCAAACACATGACCTGGTTTTAGTAAAGGCTGGATTTTCTGCAGGATTGAAGAGATCAGGTTGTGAGGACCAGACCTGGAGTAAAGGCAAGGTTTTATTGGGGTGACCTGATTTTCCTGACTGTTTTCTCTCCAGGTTTCTGGCTGGTTGWCTCCTGCTGGGGATGTGGGACCCCCAGGTTTTGGCCAACCTGGCAGCTCACTGAAGAGCTTCTGTGGCTGCTTCAGGAGCATATGTAGCATTTCAGACTGGAAAAGTGCCTGTCCTGGAGGAGAAATTTGTTTTGCAGCATGAATGAGCAGSGAAAAAAATGGTCATTGCAGGGTGAAGCAAATGCTGTGACAAGGCTGGGCTGTGTAGGGGAAAAGAGCTCCAAAATGTTTCTCTCTAGAGCCATGTGAGTTGTCCAGCTGTGACTTCACTCAGGGCACAGTATTGGTTGTAAAGTCAATCAAAACCTGCACTGGAGAGCCGACAGATGAGAGCACAGCACAGAAAACAAGCAGAAAGCCCCTTAAAGCAGGCAGAATGAGCAGAGCTGGTGCTGCAGGGGTGCAGTGCTCTGTAAGGTGTGYTTGGGCTCCCTCAGGGAGACATCCCAGAGGGCTGGATGTGCATGCAGGGCTCTCTCCTTGGCACGTAAAGAAGACAATWTTTTTTTGCCCCCACGTGGTCCTGGGTAAAATAATTATCTTATTAAGTTATCAAAAAAAAAGAAGCGTTTGGATAGGTAGGCCGGGGAATTACCCCCTTCCCCTGCTGAATCCTCAGCAAGCTTGGCCATGGACACTGAAACCAGATCAGGACTGGCACGGGATCCAGATATCGGGGCTGGATCCAAATCCAAGGGTGGATCCAGGATGAGGATCCATGCAAGGTCAGGTAGGGTCAGCAGAGTGGAAGCAAATCCTGTCCTGTTTGTGTTCCAGCTGTGGCTCCTTTTTCTCTTGAGTGAGATCCTGAGAGGCATTTCTTCATCTTGCTGGCATTTGAAGAATTTAGGAAAATGTGTGTTTTATGCCCTCTCTATTGGTGCTGTGATATTTTAATGAGCAGCCCCTGGGAGTTGGTGCTGTGACATTAGTTCTGGGTGAATGCTTGGTAAGATCTTGCCCCTCTGTGTGTGGAAAAGGTTGTTCTTGGTCTSATTGGAAATGCAGCAAATTTGTTACATTACTGAGAGAAATAAAAATATTTGTTTTCTCTCTGCTTTTTGAAGAATGGTCTGCTTTTATTTCTGGTATACAAACGCATCTGTTTTCATGGTTTGTGCTTTTTTAGTAAATTGTATCTGGAATGAGCATCCCAGTCAGAGTTTAGATATAGAAATAAGTGTTTGCCCTTCTGTGAAGGAAGGAGGGAAGGGTGAAGGGGAGGTGTTTTTAAAGGTTTTTTTGCTTCTCATTATCCAGGTCAGCTTTTGTCAGTAATAAATTCAGTTAATACCTCTAATTTGAGCCTGTTGTGCCTGGGATGGTAWTTTGGGGATATCTCCCCCAGACCTTATCTCAACCCTTGGTTGGAGTTTCTCTCCCCTGTCCAGCTGTRGAGAGGTTTCAGTGGGTGCCTGGCCATGTTCCTTGGCAGCTCCACAGCAGGAGGAATCTCTGAATGTCCCTTCTCTGGGTGACATTCGTTATTTACATTAAGACTACTTATTCTATAAGCAGGTCTAAAAAAAGAATGCTTTATTTGAAATTGAAAATTTGAAATACTCTATTTTCAGGAATATTTCCTTGTAAGCTGATTTTTTTTGTTGTTGTTGTGGGGTTTTTTWAAAWTTTTTTTAAAATCAAAATGCTCTAATGGCTTAGGTAATTTACCTGCCTTTTATGTCATTTTAAGTAGCTCCATTAAAAAGGCTTTCCTGTTTTCTTCATCTGCATTGGAATAATTCTCTGAGGTTTTTTTCTGCTCTTATTTTAATTCTAGCACCATTTAGACCAGCATATGCTTGGAAATCAGGTGTATTTGTTTCCACAAAGTGGCACTCAATGTTAAACTTCAACTTTCTTAAAAATACTCAGTTATCTACCCAAAGTAGTAATGTCTCCAAGACTTTTTTTTTAGGGTAAAAATCCCCATAAAATCACCTCGAAGGGGTGATTTTAAATGATAAATTTTAGTATAAAAATTTTTATAAAATTTTATACCTAAATAAATTTTTATACCTAAATTTTTAGGTATATAAATTTGTATACCTAAAATTTATTTTGAATTTACTTTTAATTTTAGAGAGGGCAGATCACAGAGGGCAGATGTCCAGACTCTGCATGAAAATGTTGATTGCCGTGTGCCTGGCAGCTTGTAAATGCCAAGTGCTTATTAGATGTTTATGAAATTATTTTCGGGCACTTCAGCTGATGAGAAGCTTGCAAACTGAGCCTCTTTTTGAGGAAAAAATAAAAAAGTGTGTGTGTGTCTGTGCACGTACATAAACCCCAAAAAGAACTTCCAAAGCTCCTAGAAATGTGACAGGTCTCTGAGGATCCTTCATATTGTGTTAAAGTGTTTATGTATTTCAGAAGATGAAGACCAAGTTACCATGTAAATCTTTAATGCACAGAATTTTAAATTACTGCTTAGYGAACTCATTGTAGAGGGAGGTGAGAAGAAACCCCACAGGAATGCAATATTGTTAATTTTAGCTTCCTCTCCTTATATTTTCATTTTCTTAGAAGTTAAYGAGTCTCTGCTCAGCAGCATATATACTTTAGGCCAAATAGCTGAAATGCAGGCATTTGGGGGGTCTTGTTTGAGGACAGGAATCACAAGTTTAGCTGTCTTTGTAAATGATTCTTGAAATTTGTGGTCCCTGGGTAATGAGCAGATGCACAGCTCGGGAAAACAGGTTGCTCTGTTTTGGTGCCTGAGCCTGGAATTTAGTCCACCAAGCTTGTAAATGTTGCTATAAATAAATAAAACTGCAGAGGCAGGCTTTGGGCAGTTTCCCTCTTACATGTCACCCAGCACTGTCCCTCTGTGTCCCAGCCTGGTCCCTACAAGCTTTGGGAATATGGGAGGAAGGAAGGGAGGCTGGCTGGGCACAGAATTCAGTGATGCTTCTGCACAACCTCCTACTTCCCACAGAGAGAATAAATATCTTCATGGAGAGCACTGCACAGACCTACACATCCCTTCTGAGGGAACGTGTCCATGAGTCAGGAATTGTGGGTGAACGTGGAGATGGGATTTGCCCCAGCAGAGAAATKATTTGCAGCAAGAGTGGGTTTGGTACAAGTGTCCAAATCGCTGCTCCAAACTTGCGCCTTGGTGGGGTTTGTGGTTCAGAGCAGCTTTCCTTGGATGCCTGGCAGGCAAAGCTGGGTCTGAAACCCTTCCAGAGAGAGCAGGGAAGGTAAAAAGGGAAAATCAGAGGCCACAGGAAAGTAATGTTTGGGTGCACAGTTAAAGATGATACTTGATATGTTGGGTAGAAACTTCTTGGCGATGCTTAGACTCACTTGGATGTTGATGAGGTTGCACTGCAGTTTTCCTRAACAACTCTGTCTATATTATTCAATATATAATAAAAAATCAAAAGCAATGTTATTAATTATCTACCTAAAACTGCAATGGTGGGTTTTTTTCTCATTTTTTAAAAAAAGAAATGGCTTGTCTGCAGAGAATCCTGCTTGTTAAATTGTGAGGTGGTTTGTAGCCAAGCAGCAGGTCATTGATCACTGAACGCAGATTCTTCCTGTGCCTGGTTTTCCAAGGGAGTGGTATTGTCTTAAGGATATTTGTCTAAATGGTGTGCTTTTGGTTTTGGCATTATTTCTTGCAAGCAGGGAGCAACATTATTCTCAGCATTGGTGCAAACCTTACTGTGATGGTGTTCACAGGGSTCCGAGGATGAGGGGAGAGACGAGGATCTGACTCCATGTTTCAGGAGGCTTGATTTATTGTTTTATGATAGATATTATATTAACACTATACTAAAAGAATAGAAAAAAGGATTTCATCAGAAGGCTGGCTAAGAATAGAAAAAGAATGAATAACAAAGGCTTGTGTCTGAGACAGTCTGGACAGTTGGACTGTGATTGGCCATTAATTAGAAACAACCACATGAGACCAATCCCAGATGCACCTGTTGCATCCCACAGCAGCAGATAACCATTGGTTACATTTTGTTCCTGAGGCCTCCCAGCTTCTCAGGAGGAAAAATCCTAAGGAAAGGATTTTCCATAAAAGATGTCTGTGACACCTTACCCCATGATTTATTTGTCTCTGCTTAAAGAGACCACATTTTCCTGGAGAAGCAGTGGGCCAGCAAGGACYGATTTTGTAATTAAATCATTGGTGGCTCTTCCTCCAAACCCCTCAGCAAATGTGGCTCAGGTCAGCTCAGAGGCTGAGTCAGTGCAGAATGCCTGAGCTCTTACAGAAGACTAAATCTACCAATATATTTTTAACCTTGGAGCCCCTTGCCACGCAGAGAGGGAGCACTGGAAGATGTTGTTCGCCTCCCAAATGTTGTTTTCACTTAGCTGGCTGTGGTAGCTCTTGGGTGACTGGAGTGCAATGCCTCGAGGCACGTTGTGTGGCACCAAGTGCAGTGTGACAGAGTGACTAATGTGCAGCCACAATTAAATAAAGTTCCCGGAGATTTATTCTTCCATGGGATAGTGCCAAGAGATTTCAAAGACTTTGATGCTGACAGTTGCAGGAACTGTACTGCATCCATTCTGGTGCTCTGGTAAATCAGATTTCCTGAATTTGCCTCAGCAGAGGTGCAGTCTCCCATTTTAACCTGTTGCCTGTAATCTACTCAGTTTCGATCTACTGAGTATCAGATTTAAATTGGGAATTGTTTTTTTCTGACCAGATTGCTTGCAGGTATAGAATAAATTTCATTACTGATTCTTCACCTATCTCATTTCGTGCCTACCTGAGAATGAAGATGATTAACAGAATAGCTTACAAAAAGGCTTGTGAAAAAGTGGGGAGAAAAAAGCTACAGACAGGAATTTAAATGAAAATTAATTTATTTCTCAATGGAATTCAGAAAGTGAGACTTGCCTGTAGGATTATCCATTTCCTTTGCTTTTGCACCTCTTCTGACTGGGTGAGCTGCTGGGTGATTTCCCAGAAATCTCATTTCTACTTTCCTCAACAGCCTTCAGTCCCTGGGAAAGCTGGGGACCAAAATTAAGGAGAAAAAAAATAAAAGAAAAAGGGTAAAAATAATAACAAGATAGAAACAGTTGCTGATTTCTGGCATATKTTTATGCCAAATTTTCCAGAGCTGTCTGGATCTGAGTGCTGAAGCAGCAGGTGTGATTCATCCCCGCCCTGCTGCTCTTGCAGCTGTTTGCAGCTGTGAAAAGCAAGATCAAAATGCTGCCAGATCACCAGATGGGCCTTTATTCTTAGAAGGGACAGGTTTTAAAAACAGGAGCCAAGATATTTTAGCACTTCCACTGCCTGCCTTGGATGAGATGGGATTAAGTGACTGCAGTTAAGATGAGCTTTACTAAAACTCAAGTGGTTCAGTAGGTTCAGGGAAACAGGGGTTAGATTTGCCATGTGTGCAGTAGGTTGGAATGTATTTATGTAAATAACTAAAAAAAAAGAGGAAAAAAAAAGTTGACTGAGAAGAAAGCTGGCTGTGTTTCCATTTAAAGAGCTCTGTCCTAAACAAATGGAACTGATGTTTGTGCAAATGCTGCTGTGCARGGCCTTGCTGAGAAGATAAGAGAATTGTGCCTTCATGGTGGAGCACAACAAGTCACACACGGGGAGCCAGAGTTTAATCCCACCCTGGCTCACCCTGCAGTGTGGGCTCCCTTTCTAATCCATTGTTTCTTTGTGATGGGGATAAATGCGTGGCATTAATGTTTGAGCTTCTAGCTAAATTTTACACTGCCAGTGAACCATCTTATTTCATAACAGCGCAGCCTCATTGTGATAGCTGCCAACTGAGGTCCTGTGATTGATGCTATTAAGTCATGTAAAATACTGCCTTCTGTTGTCAAAATGTATTTTTGTTATTGTCAGCATTTTAATGTTTCTGGGCAGAGTTTTAAATAACTGATGCAGTAAAAGAAGCTTTTGGTTGAGAAATATGGTGCCCCGTGGTTGGCAGGAAGGGGATGTGACTGAAACATATTTCTGACTTTGAAATGGCAACTTCTGAGTTGACAAATCTTTGTGGGAAATGGCTGTTATTTGGGTTTTTAATTGGAATTCTGGGAACATTCCTTGTACTCTTTTAGGCAYCACCTGCTAATGAAAAAGCAGTAGCCAGTGAAGAATGAAATTAATTGTTAGTCTTTTCTTAAGATTCAGATCGCTTTTGGTAAAACCATGAAAAAGAAATTAAYGGGAAAGCCAACAAGACAAATCTCTAGACTATGACCAGAATTTRCAACCTCATTTCTGCCCTTTCCTGCAGAAATAAAGCATTTGGCTCCAGCCTAAGGTAATTCAGAATAGCACCTGTCTTTGAGCCCAGATGTTGAGGTTGGGACAAGGTGTGTCCCCCTCTCCTTGTGGGGCCAGAGGGGTCTCCAGCAGGTGAGCWGGAAGAGTGCTGTTCACCATGGTACAGAGCTGCAAAGGAGCATTTTGGGCTTTCCTTSTGCTGCTCAGCTCTGATCTGCTCAYAGCTAGTTRTGGAACCAGAAGCTGTCTTGATTTTTCAGCTTTTGTCCCCCACACCCCTCACTGCTTTGCTTTGCTCTTTGAGGCAGCCCCTTTGGCACTGTGCAAAGCAGACTTTCCCTGTGGCTAACTTTGTCCCAGGGAACTCTAATTCTTTGTAAACTCCTGCCTGGGACCCTTGGAGAGTGACAGGAGGACAGGAAAGCTGYAATAGGTGTGGTGTGAGAGCTGCTGGGGAGCAGGGCAGGTCCCACAGCTCATGTTCCTCTTGGGGCCTGCAGGGAAGGAGATGACCCTGGAGGAAAAGAAGCCCCTTTCATTGGGAGAATTTTGAAAATCATCAGGTAGATGCACCTGAGGCAAATAAATATTTGAAAGAAAAATAATTTAGATACTTTTTTTTCCTGCTGGTGAGATTGTAATGGGCATCTTGTGATCTTTTCATGTCCTGCATCCACACTGTAGCTCTTTACTGTACTCACAGCTTTAGTTCATGGCTCACCCATGAAATCACCAGTGTCCTGATTGATGACAGAAAGGCAGCAACCTTTGGATGGAAATTTCTTCCCATGAGTGTGGTGTGTCACCTCTGTGTTTGCACTCACCRTTCCCAAGATGTTTTCTGACATCCAGGCCAGTAAATCTCGACAGTGAGGAAGAGCATGTGTTGAAAGAGTACCTGAAGTGCCATAAATYTGACTTGAGAAATATGCTGATGCTCTGCCTTGGTTTGTGCAATATGTCACATGTCAGGAAGGTTATGGGAAGAAGCTTTCACCTTCACCTTCTGGAGCAAAGCCTTGGATGGTCAGGGTTGCTTTTATGTAGCATCAGGTACTTGGATCTTAATGCTGATCCTTTAACTGATTAAACTCCTACCTGAGTAAAATGAGTAATAAATGGCTGCATGACCTGAAAGTTTTAGCACCTTCTTCCTTGATGCCTTTTCTCTTCACATATCTATTTAATTTTTAAGAAATAACCTGTATTCTTTAGTTCCCCTGGTTATCCCTATCTCATTTGAATGAGCTCATTTCAATAACAACACCAGCATAGAGCAGATTAATGGAAAACCTTCTTAAATACTACATAGTGCATGTGTTTGACAGCGTAGCAATAAAGCTCCTAAAATCCTGGTTAGGCTGAGGGCTTCAAAATCCAGATATTCAGTTATACTGACATGAATGCAAAGTGTTTCCACAGTGTGTGTACAAAGGAAAAGCCTGTCTGAGTATGGCATCATCTTTCTCTTTTTGTTGGAAGTGACTGTGCATGTCCCTAAAGATTAACTGAGTGGCTGGAAAGAAATTAGGGTCTGCTTTTGTTGGAGGCTGTTTTTAGAAATAGCTCACAGAAATTTTTGGAGAACAGAATCTYCTGAAACTTTAGCAAAAAAGAGCAGCAATCAAGTGACAAGAAATATCGTGGCAGTAGCCAAAGTGGGCCACAGAGATGGGATTTTTGGGGGTTTGGTTCTGAGTTAAGCTRGAAGTTTAAAAGATGGGGTTCAGCTGGGGATCTGAGGGGAAGAGTTTTGATTTCTGCCCTACCAGAGCCRTGTTTGCCATTCAGTGAGGGGCAGTGGGATGGAGCATCTGAGTTCCATGAGCAAGCACAGCAGAAGGCAGCCAAGAAACTCCTATTACTGTGGAGGGGAAAATGCATCTTATTTGGTTTTGTTTTGAACTTTTCTGAGGGAATCTTTTACTTACTGTCTATTTAAAAGCCTCGCATCTTTCTCCTGTACCTTGGAGATTTAAATTAGGAGACCCACCAGCTTGTGCAGTGCCTTTCACCATCTGGAAATGGCATCATCTTTTCTTTCTAATAATGCTCTTTCTTCCAGGCAGTGTCTGATTTTTGAGAAACCAGCTGGTCACTGGATAATCGTTAACCATTTACAATTAAAAGTGACTTCTGCTATTAGTGGAATAGTGTTGGCCCTGTAGCAGTGATCCTGCTTTTTTAAATGYTTTTTTTAGGGCTCCTGTCATTTCACAGGGAAGATGTTGTCTAATGATCTGACAGAAAATGCTTCTGCCTTTATCTCAGGGAGAAGAATCAACTTTTTCACACCACATCACCCATTAGTTGTGACACTGTTGGTGCTTAGGCAGCCA
Source organism: Cardinalis cardinalis (assembly GCA_014549065.1). NCBI lineage: Eukaryota > Metazoa > Chordata > Aves > Passeriformes > Cardinalidae > Cardinalis > Cardinalis cardinalis. The sequence continues at coordinate 1,206,328 of JACDOX010000194.1, forward strand.
GTGCAAGCTCAGAGCTGCTGCCTTTGGGGGCATACACCTGCTTTGTCCCCGTGTTTGGCTCTTCCTGAGGTTTGGGTTTGCTGCTTGGATACCTGGGAATTAAAATCCCAAATGATTCGGACAGATCCATCAGTTTTGCAGGAAGTAGGTGAGGAGTAGGTGCAGGCACCTTGTCCTGGTGTTGGTTTGAGTGCTCATTGCTCCCAGGGGAACTCTCTGCAGCTAAAGTAATTCTGCMCTGTTTTTGGGGACCCCACAGTTTGCCAATGATCCTATTGATTTTTTCAGATTTAAAAGCAATTCTCAAATATTTGCATCTGTGCAATGTTTCTTCTGGATTTTGGACCGAAAAGTGAGATTTGACTGGGCAGTTTTTAACATTTTTGCCACCAGTGGCTGGGCTCTCCCTTGCTGCTTTTGGCCTCTTGCCCTCTGTCCATGAGTGTGGCTGATTTTTTGTTTTGGACATTACAGGTACATTTTTGCATTTGTTTCCAAGAGGTGAGAAAAGGGAATGAGGCAACATATTGTCATAAACCTGAGCTATTGACACTTTTATGCAGCAAAGATCCTGAAAATAAAAACTAATGGGCTGTGCACAGTGAAAGTCATAGAAAATAGAAATAACTTTTAAACAGCTTCATGATAGTTTCTAGCCTGAGCCAAGTCTTTGTTTACTGTAGAACAGACAAGGAGCTTAAGAGTTAATTAGCTAGTTGATATGCACAGTTCATTAATGTGTAAAGGATATTGCATTTTGTGTTGAATATCCACAGCAGGTCATAGCAAAGTTGCAGGTTGATTTGCTGTTCAGGAGAATTTAATTGCTGTGCCTGTCATCCTGACTCGACCTCAGGATGTTCTCTGACTGCTTCCTGGAAGCTGAAATTTGCTCCACATGAGTGTTTTTCCTTTTTTGAGACTGGGCCTTTGCTACATTTGTAAAAGGTAGGAAYCAAAGGGCAATGTTGAACTAAAAACAAAAATCAGATTTTTTTTTTTTAAAGGGATTGCTTTAACATGAATAATTTTTGAAAAGTCTCTATGTAAGGAAGAACAAGGTGTTGTGTATAAGACTTTTTCCCTACTTTCTSTCCTTTTTAAGTGGGGAGAGAGGAAAATCCCAAAGCCTTATAAAGCAGCTTTCAGTGCTATCCCTTACCTTCAGTGCTGTCTWTCCTGCTCCAGAATAGAGGTTTTCTACTCTAAGAAAAAACATGCATTTTATTTGGACTCTTTCCCAGCAACACCTTATGTTTGTAGTCTCATTCAYGGTCATAAGGAGGATTCCCCTCCAAAGAAGAATGGCCCAAAATTCCAACTCAATATTTTTCTATTGGGTCATTCATATGTTCAGTATTTTAACCTTTCTCCCTTTTGGGGCTGTGCAATAGACAGCACTGTTTTGGGTTCAGCAATCACATTGTATGCCAGGGTGGATAAACACTGGTTATTTGGGGCAGATCTTGAAGAGAAAATGGAATTTGGATTTGATTATTTTGTTGCATTTTTAAAAAAAGGTATGTCATTTGCTCTTTTCCCACCCTCTCTTCAGTATGACCTGAAAGCTTTCTAATCTAAAAATCAATATAATRTCTTTTTTTAAGGGCAGAGACTTCTGTACTTTGAAAGCATTATCAGTGGGGCAATATTGAACCCTGTGCAGACAGAGAAAGCAGGATGCTTCTGTGTCTGGCCTACGTTTCTTTCCTGGTCCTCACCTCTTTATCCTTCATCACAGGCAGTGGAAAGAGCAGGGAAGCAGCAAAAGGCAGGTGGGAACCTGGCTCCTTGTGTTGATGCTGTGAGCTTGGCACCTCTGAGATGGCGTCTCTCCTAAGGCAGGATTCACTTCTCTCCTGGTTATCTTGCTGCAACAGAGCCCAAATAGGATCTGCCCCAGGGCACAGCCTCCCTGCCTGCCCTCCAGCTCTTGGCCTGAAACAGGCACTGAAAAGCTCMCAGAGCTCGTGTGTGTGTGAGTGTTACCTCCACAAACTGCAACTCCAGAGCTCTGGAATAGGTTGAAATCAATAAGAATGAGGGTGCTAACCCTGGAGCTCAGTTAGCAGCAGCAGCAGTGGCTGAAGGGGCTGGTGCTGCCAGCGTGCTTGTCACCTCCTCTCTGCTGAGCTGTGGCCCCTCTGGCACCCCAGGCACGTCAGGAACACACGTGAATTTATGAATATACCTGCACATCYCTGTTCTGGTGTCCTGGTTTAGCCTCCTGCTGCTGCAGCCCCAGGTTGGATCTCCCTTCTCGGGGGAGGTGTTGGCTGAGCTGCTCCTGGTCCAGAGGGTCTTCTCTGCTCCTGGGCTGTGGCCTCAAATGTTCCCTTGAAGATGTGCTTGGGTTGGTGAGCAGAAAGCTTTTTGGCTCAAGGGAACATTGAATTGCTCAACAAGCATGTCAGAATATATTGTGTTATGTAATTTGGCCCACAGTTCAACCTTTTGGAAGCACTGTCGTTTCTTTAGGAAAGTTCTGCAAACAATAGTTTTATTTTTTTCCTTTGGAGAATAATCTAAAGGGCTTTTAGCCCGATCTCCCTTCTGTCTCCTTTTGTGCTGACTTTGGTGGGGAATTTAAATTCTGAAAGCTTTATTAAAGGAGTACYTTCTAGTTAAGAAAATACATATTTTTGTTGCATATAATAATAAAGCTGTACTACTATTACTATTATTGGCTTCTTAGGCTCTGCCTAACTCCAGAGCCTAAGAAGATCAGAGTTTGCAACCCAAACTCTTCTCATACTTTTTGAGAATTTGATGCCATCCTTTTAGTCTATCCTAGAAATTTTAAAATGAGTAAATAACTTTTWCCAGTCCTGTGAAAATGTCATATGCTTAAAAATCATGTCATTTAAAAACAATTTAGCTTCCTTTTTTTCCCCACGATTTCAAGAATTCATAATTTTCATGTAAAGAATGAAAAATCAACTACTAACATAGTGTGTTTTACTTAAGATTTTTTTGGGGGGTGTTTCAGTTTTTCCCATGAAAAGCCTCTCAAATATTGTAAAACTCTAGGTARAATAGCAGGAGAACTGGCAGCTTTGCTGTTGGTATGCTCCCAAATGACCTTGAATTTTTTTGCTACATYGTTCATTACATCATTAATGCTGATGGTAGCAGTGTCTACAGCAACTTTCCTGAATAAACACAATTCCTTTGCAAAGGTTTGTGCAAATGTCTGTTTACAAATCAAGAGGTAAGCAGCATCCTAAAGCAGGCTGTCAGGCTCACAAAGGTATTGATCCTGAATGTGTTGCTGAAAAAGCACTAAAAATTCATTAAAATAACAACAAATACATAAACAATAATAACAAACTAATAACAAATAATAACAAATACATRAATGTATACATCGTTTATTCACTTCAATCTTTTGAAAAAACAGATCAGCCTAGGCAGAAATGATCATGGGGAGGCTCAGCAGGCTCAAGGGCAGAGCCCTCAGAGCAGGTTCTTGCAGGAAGTCAGGACTCCTGCACAACTAGCCAATATGATTAAGCAGAAGCCATTTATTGTTTACATGATGCACTATTTATACATTCTAGAACTGCTGCACACACATTTCCTGATTGGTGCCTCTGTCTTGTCCATGRGTTCTGCAYGCACTTCTCAGAATATGTAACTGGTTACAGTCCAGGTGCTTCACTGCCCTCTTTTATCCAGTCCTTGTGGTCTTGGCATTCTGTTTCTCAGCCTCTTCTTTCTTAATTTAGCACAATTTATGTCTTGGTAACCTTGATGCATTGCAGAGGGCTCTGATAGGAATAACTACAAGCGGTTTGGCTGGGGCACAACGTGGCCTGAGTTGCTCAAACACATTGCTGCAGGTTGTGGTTTCTGTGTGGTTTTGTGCAGTTATCCCATGGCATGGTGTGGTGAYGAACCCTCCTCCCTTGCACTCTCATTTCCTAAGGATCCAGCTGAGCATCTGCTCTAAATCCAGTGTGCAGATGATTATTGTATTTGGGTTGCTCCCAACCGAAGGAAGGAATGAATCTGACTCCATGTTCTCAGAAGGTTTATTTATTATTTTATGATACKATATTATATTAAAGAATGCTATACTAAACTGTGCTAAAGGATACTTACAGAAGGCTAAAAAGATAATAATGAAAACTTGTGACTCTTTCCAGAGTGTCGACACTGATTGGCCACTGAGTGAAAACAACTCACAGCAGAATCCAATGAAACAATCATCTGTGGGTAAACAATCTCCAAACTCATTCCAAAGGAGCAAAACACAGGAGAAGCAAATCAGATAATTATTGTTTTCCTTTTTCTCTGAGGCTTCTCAGCTTCCCAGGAGAAAAATCCTGGGCGAAGGGATTTTTCCAGAAAATGTGAATGCCACAGATGATGCCGCTGGGATCACTGCTGGCTGAGTTGTCCCCACTGCCACCAGAGTGTGGTTTTCTCATCCTGGCTGATCCATTGCACTGCTCAAAACCTCCCTCCCACTGCTGGAGTGGATTAAAGCCTCCCAGCAGAGCCCCCTGGGTGGCAGAGGGGACACTTTGGAGCCCCAGGCCAGGCTGGCACTCCCAGCAGCCTGTGGCTTCCCGCAGCAGGGCTGGTGACAGTCGTGGAGCTCCTGAATCCCTGCCGCTGACATTTGGGCTGGGCAAGCCAGCAAGACAGGCCATGCCAAAAGCTTTCTGGGCAAAAAGTGCATTTTCCTTGCAGCCCTGTATTTTAATTGATAGCTAAGAGGTTGTCCCTGATGTGCTGCTGGAGCATTGGGACCCAAAGGGAACTTACTCTGTGAGGGCAAGGAAAGTTCACCACCATCCCAAACAGAAAATTTCTGCTTTGGTTTTCATGTGAAAAAACACAYGGCAGTGCAATTGAAATGACCAAATATTGTGCCCTAACGTTTTTCTGTTATTTGTTATGAAGTCCAAACTTTTGTTTGTTGAGAAGGAAACCTTGTGCAATGTCTCAATCTCCTCACAGAGATTTTCCCTCACAGTAAAACTGTTCAATTTCTGTATACTGCTGGAAACTGTTGGCGTTTAATGGTCTCTAGATGCTATATTAGCATATACCAACAGAATTCTGATAGTATCAGGGAAAAATATTTTTTCCTGGTTGTCAAAAATAAATTAATAAGAGTTTTCAGTTATAATTTTCTAAAATCACTGGGAAAAGGGCTTTTTTTGGATGTAATGGTGCTTTTTTATTGTCTGGCTCTTGTAGACTGATAAAAACCTCAATTGACCCTTAGACCTCCATCTTAGCTTTATATATATTACCATATTCTAAAACCTTAAACTCTAAGTTTYCCACCATGTGATATTRCACCCTTCTATTCAAACTCCACACCCACAAYCCCAGTTCTGTAATTCAATTTTGGAAGCCTTCTCCACAGTGTCMGGTCAAATGCAGTGTTCTCTTGAGGGTSTGTGCCTYTCAACACAGGAAATCTAAAATTCTTAGCATCCAGGGTTCCAGCAGCTAGGATGTAAACAATCTCAATTGTTGGTAAAATAATCTGGGTTTACATCCATCAGGACAGAATTTTGGGTCTAGAAGGTCAAGATCTAATCTGGGAAAGTTACASCTGAAACAAATGTGAGAAGGTGTCTGTTGAACCACTTAACTTTTCCTAGAATCTGCCTGAAAAAAATGGATATTAATGAGAAGCCCACGAAGAACAGGATTTCGTTTTCTGGTTTCTTTACCTTCCCTCTTTTGCAGTTTTCTCTGGCTCTCCACCACCCATTCCTGCTGTYGTAGCTGTGGGTTTGGCAGCTGCCAAAACCACCTTTGTTCTCCCTCCCGGTGTGATCCCGGCGGTCCCTCCAGGCAGATTTCTTGGAGGATGAGCACAACGCACACTGACCAGAGGAGCAGGGCTCAGGACAGGTGGCTTGTAGGTTGGCTTGTTGTCAGGGCTAGAAAACACTTGTTAATTGTTCAGCAGAAAGTGTGTAATTAAGCTGGCCTGTRGAATGATGCCAAAGTGAGATGTATGGGATACCTAGGTTGTGATGTGATGATCTCATCAATGTATAATTGGGATAACATATGATGAAGGCATAGTTTTTGCCATTCTGTACAGTGAGCAAGATTTTGATATGCTACATAGCTATTTTTATAAATGCTTTGCTGAGCATTTGTATTTTCAYTGGTAGTGTATTTCACATCCTTTGGCTCATGAAATCTGTATTTTTGTGCCATTTCTCCAATTGTAAAGTCTTAATGAATAACGAAAAAAATGACAGCATTAGGAAAACTCTGGTGCTATCATCATACAGTGTAGGCTTAATGCTCTTCARTAGAAGTAAATTGCAGAACCCTGTGATTAGGGTGTGCATTTTTTCACTGGTGTAACAGAGATTACTGTTAATTTCTGTTAATTCTGTTAATTTTCTTATCATATCCCCTACCAGTCATATCTGACCTTTGGGCACTCAAGCTCTTGTGGTAAAACAGTAATAAGTGGGAAGCAGTGTAGTTTTGAGAAGAGAAAAAAAAAAGCTTTTTTTGGTATATTAGCGGCATTGTTTTAAAGAGGAGATGTAGTCCTGGGATAGCCCTATCTGGTACTGGATAGGRTGGGGTAAAGTGCTAAAGGGTCTCTCAGCAATACTTGTAGGTGGCTTGTTGTTCTTCTTGAATCCTAGAATCATGAGAGTTGGAAAAGACCCCCGAGATCATTGGGTCCAACCTTTGCCCAAACCATCACCATGCCAACTAAACCACAGCTCCAAGTGCCTCACTGAGCCAYTTCTTGAACACTCCCAGGGATGGGGACTCTGCCACCTCCCTGGGCAGCCCCTTCCAATGCTGGACAGCCCTTTCTGTGAAGCAGTTCCTGCTGATGTCCAACCTGAACCTCCCCTGGTGCAGCTTGGGGCCGTGTCAGTTTAGGAAGGGCCTCTGAGTTTGGGAAGGACGTTGAGATGCTTGGGCACATCCAGAGGAGGCAACAAGGCTGGTGAGGGGCTGGGAACACAAACCCTATGAGGAATGTTTGGAGGAGCTGGGGTTGTTTAGCCTGGAGAAGAGGAGGCTGAGAGGTGACTTGATTGCTCTCTATAACTCCCTGAAAGGAGGCTGCAGACAGGTGGGGTTGGTCTCTTCCACCRGGCAGCACTGACAGAACCAGAGGACACAGGCTCCWGCTACATCAGGGAAGGCACAGGTTGGATATTAGGAAAAAAATTTTCRCCAGAAGAATAATAAAGTACTGGAATGGTCTTCCCAGAGAGGTGGTGGAATCACCATCTCTGGGTGTGTTTAAAAAAGACTGGACACAGCACTTGGTGCTATAGCCTGGGTGAGGTGTTAGGGCACAGGTTGGRCTCGATGATCTTAGAGGTCTCTYCCARCCTCATCATTCTGTGATTCTGTGTGATTCTGTGTCCTCTCATCCTGTCACTGGTTCCCTGGGAGGAGAGGCTGGTCCCCTGGCTCCACCCTCCTGTCAGGCAATTCTAGAGAGTGATAAGGTCACCTCAAGCCTCCTTTTCTCCAGGTTGAACAGTTTCCTCAGCTGCTCCTTCAGACCCTTTACAAGTTTTGTTGCCCTTCTCTGGACACATTCCTGAGGGGCCCAGAACTGGACACAGTGCCCAGTACAGGGGGACAGCCACTGCCCTGCTCCTGCTGGATACTCCTGATCCACACCAGGTGCCATTGGTCTCCTTGCCCACCTGGGCACATCCTGGCTTGTATTCAGCTGCTGTTGACCAGCACCCCCAGCTCCTTTTCCCTTTCCAGTCACTCCTCCCCCAGCCTGGAGCACTCCATGGGGTTGTTGTGACTCAAGCACAGGACCCAGCACTTCACCTTCATGAACCTCATCCTGTTGGCCTCGTCTCATCCCTCCAGTGTGTCCAGATCCCTCTGCAGGGGCCTCCTACCCTCCAGCAGTTCAACACTCCAGCCCAACTTAGTGTTGCCTGTGAACTTCCTGAGGATACCCTTGATCCCCTCACCCAGACCATCAATAAACATAATAAACAGGTTCATTTATTATCTTTCAGTAATTTTTATTTAAAGATAATWAACACTGATCCCTAACGACTGTCCCCGGCTGGATGTGGCACCATCCCCACCACCCTCTGGGCCCAGCCACGCAGCCAGTTCTCAACCTTGCACATGTCCAAGGCATGGCCTGCCAGCTTTCCCAGGGGAATGTTTGGGAGGCATTCTCAAAGGCTTAGCTGATGTGTTTGTTTGCAATAATTGTATTTCTCACAATCTGATTTTTTATGAGGTATCTTTGGAGGCACTCTCCCTTAGGGCTGATTGATTTAGGGCTGTATAAAATCCAGGTTGCTTATGTTTGGATTTCTGCTGTGCTTTATATGGCTACAACTAGTCTTATATTGGTATTATTTTATTCCTAAAATTTAGCCTTTACAGTACTTAATAGCAGTTGGGGATTTTTTTGTCATTTTTTGGGTCTTTTTTCTTTTGGTCTTTTTTTTTATTTTTGTCTCAAAAATGAATAATTAAAGCAACTTGATTGGAAAATTGAAAGTCTGTCCTCTGTATGCTGAAGGTTATGAAAAGTTACATACTTGAATATAATGGGGAAGATGTCTTTGTCAGTCATGCAATAAAATTTCTGAGTGTGCTTTTTATCAGCTTCACTTTTAAATGTTATCAATCCAGGTGATCTTTAAGTAATGCAACCAAAGTTGAKACAACACCAATCTTCTGTTGTTGAATATGCCTTTGAGTTGATATTTTGTATTGACTCAGAAGTGGCAGAAGGACATTGTTAGAGTGATGAAGGTGATGAAAGACCTTGAGGGCAAGATGTGGAGGAAGGGACTGAAGTCCCTTGGCTTGCTCAGCCTGGAKAGAGAAGGTGAGGGGTGCCCTCATGGCATCCTGCACCTTCCTCATGGGGTCCCTCACTTTATTAAAGGGGAGAGGTGAGGGTCCTTATCATGCCTTGAGGTGTGCACWGAAGTGCTCAGAAATGTAGAAAACATGGTTTTCTCCAAACTGGACTGATTTTTGACTTCCTGCTCTGGCGTATTGGAAATGTTCCTCATTATTGCTAATGGGAAGGTCCCTCATCAGTGATGGCTGTTGTAATGAGGTTGCTGCTAGGTGGATTTTGGGATGGTTGGAGGTGGTGGTTCATCACTAGGCTGAGATATGAGAGAATTACAGGTAATCTAGAGGCAGGAGGAGCAGCTGCTGGTGTGTACCAGCAGTGGCTCAGTGCACAATGCATGCTGTGGGGAGCTCGCATTGTGGCTTTTGTTGATTTGAAGTGGTTTTCTCCTCTTCATCAAGTGTGTTCAGCTGTTGATAGATTTAGAAGTGAAATGTTTTCCTGCCTGCCCTTTTTTCCATGGTGAAGTCCTGGTTTGCACAGTTTTTGGTAGGGAGCTGTAGTGCTTGGTGCCATCCTAACAATTCTCAAGCACAGAGCATGTTCTTCAGTTTCAACTCCATGTGTTGTGTCTGTCTGGTTTCTACCAGGACGCTGAATTTATGGCAGTTTGAAACAGATGCTGACAGTCAGTATCTTTCCATAGGCATAGAATAAAAGAAAATCTGCTGCAGTGGATTGCCAGCATCACACATAGGTTGCAGCATATTGTATAATTTTCTTAATGCTTCAGTAACTCAGGAGCTTGACTTCATTAATGGGCATGAATAGAGAAACTAGCAGTTGGTAGGGAATGGAGGGAACAAGAACTGAAGGACTGGAATAAAGAACTGGCTAGAGGATATTTTTATTTGGTGTTTTATCTTMTTTGCAATATTTGAACTTTTTTTCACTTCTTGTCACTATGAGGTAACATCAATGCTTTTTCCAGGTTTATGTTGTCTCTGTGCTCGTAATCATTCTCATTAAACCAATGTGTGAAGAAATGTGTGAAGAATGGTGCAGTCTGTGAGAGGATTGATGCTGACAGGTTTTGCTGTTTTGGAAAAGTAGRAAACATCAACTTGCTTAAGTCCCCTTTAGGACTTTTTGTGCTAGATTAGTTCTAGGACTAAGTGCTAAAGGAAATCCCACACGAAGGTTTTGCAGTCATTTTTCAGTTCTGGTGAAACAAGACAGAGGTGCAACATTTGGGTAATGATGGCTTCACCAGCAGAGATATTTAAGCTGTAGGTTGCCTAAAGTYTGGTTTTTCAAAGCACATCAGCTAGTTCTTAATTTCAGGCACRTTTGAATCCATTCTAGCTGAGCATAATTCATCTCATCTTCTTTCCTACCTTCTGTTAAAAATCTGCYAAACTCACAAGGAAGGAAAAGCCACCAAAACACGTCTAGAACACAATGTGCCTTCCAACATAGGGTGGAGCATGGAGAGTATCAGAAACCAGGCCACACCAATCTTCAGTCCCCTGAGGGCACATCAGCAGCCAAGGCCCAAGTAAAAAGTGTCCCTTCTGTGCTGCAAACCTCTCCTGGTGGGTCAAGTTCCCTGGTGGACTCTGCAGCCTCCTGTCCAGCCTGCTGACATTCTGGAGCAGCTCCATAAAAGCGGATTGGGCTCCCTGTTCCCCTGCTTGTCCCTCCTTGTCATATGYAGCCCTGCGTCTGCCTCCCTTTGGTTTTCTCCCGATCACTTGTGTACAAGTTAGCCTGGGTCAAGTGGAAGGACTGGGGACTTTGCTTGCTTGGAGGGCAGAGCTCTGTTCTGTTGCCCATCCTGGAGCTGCTTCCCTACACCAAATTGCTTCTGGAGACTATAATTATTCTTGCATCTCAGTGAAGGGGATCGTAGTGGCTGTTTTTCACCATGGCTTAAGAAAACTCTTAAATACAAGGATAATATGGGAGATCTCACATTGTTTTGGTTGGGGTTTTTTTGTTTGTGGTTTTTTGGGGGTTTTTTTGTTGTTTTTTTTTGGGGGGTTTTTTTTGGGTGTTTTTTTTTGTTTTTTTTTGTTTTTTTGTTTGTTTGTTTGTTTTTTTTTAAGAGAGAAAATGCTGAACATAATTCCAGGACATTCCTGTGGAATGCACACGGGAGCCTGAAGGAGCTGGTCTAATCATCTACTGTGGCCTGTGCGTATGGAGGATGATGGTGTAAAAACTTAGGAGGAAAGAAAACTGTAGAAAGAAAGAAACTTGGCTTTAAATAGGTGCAGCATGACCCATTCTCCTCCCTTGTGCTGTAAGGTCTCCTGCTGCTGGCTCCTGTCCACGTGGGCTGATCCCAGTTGGTGCAGTTGGCTCTGCTGACCCTTGGGTCCATGGGTGGCTGGASCCAGTGTCCAGCCCATTTTATGTGTCTCAAGATCTGCTCATCTTGCTTTTCCACACCATTATGTTGAGTTATTCACRGGGCTGTGGAGGAGGTTGGCATCCCCTGTGTCTGATCCAGATGTGCTGCAGCTGGAGRGCAGGATTTAGCTCCATGTTTTCCCTCTGCTTGGCTATGCAAGGGGACACAGATTGGCATGGTACCAAGTGCCAGGACTGAGGTTTGATCTATTGTCTTGACGTGGGGGAAGGGAAAAAGAAACCCCGCCAACCTTAAATTTTACCCTTGAGTGAATCTTAATCTTTGAATTAGTACAAATGTGAGTGTTCCCATTCTGTGATTTTAGGATAACTGTAATCATTTCAAGAAAACAAAGCCTAGGAACATTATGGTGTTGAATGCAGAGTAAACTGGTGTTTGAAATGATGTGTTGAGCATCTGCACATGTCAAAAAAAAAAAGTGTTTAATGCCCTATTTTGTTTTGGATCTTGCCCCCCTCTCCTCTTGTTCATCCCTGTTTTATTTTCTCCCTTTTGTGCCCGTAATTGTGCGCGTTATTAGAGCTGGCAGGATGAGCACCTCCAGATGCATCCTGCAGGAACACAGCCAGTGCTGACTCTATTCCCATGTCAGACTGCATGCCAAGGCAGTGAAGCTTGCTTGTCAAAACCCATTCCCTTTCTGCACTGCTTYTAAACCCATCTTCTCACACAGTGTTTTGACACAGGGTGACTCATGATAACCTCAAGAACTGTCCCAGGCTTAAGGATGTGTCTTTTAGTATGTTGAGACATCCCTGGTAAAAGTAGGATTTTGGAATAGCATGGCCAAGGCAGCTTTACTTATTCTTCTGTCAGATGAAACAAGTTGAGGGGTTTAAAATCTGTTGTGTTTAACCTTTCACTGGGTTTCATGTTTGTGGTTTTTTTTTTTTGGTAAACGTTCTCTGAATTTTTTATGCACTCTGAAAACAACAACAAAAAAATTCACTCATTTTACCAAACTTAATGCATTTTGTGTTGGCATTTGTAGCAGCAAGATAACAACTCTTCATTTTGGGGAAAAATATGCTCATTTTACTTATTATTTTACAGGTGTCAGGCAACAGCATGCCAATGATGCTCCTTCTACAGGATCTTTTCCTAATTGGAGATCTATACTATCACCAACACGGCCTTCCACAGAATCCAAGACCCCCTCAGTAGCTGATCTTTCCCTGGGACAGACTTTGGAGAACGCAGACTTGCTTCAGATGATCAGAACAACACTGACTGGGGCCCGTGCCAGGACTTTGGATCAGATGCACCTGTCACCCTCCCTGTACCAGGGCAGTGGGAGCAGTGCACCCCAGGAACCCGCTGAGGTCTCAGCCGAGTCGCCTCTGAGGCCGKCATCTCACGATGCAGATGACACAGCTGCTCTAACAGGTTTGCCTCAGCTTGGTATGTTTGCCACACTGCCACCACACCACCAGTGACACATTGGGGTACAGCTGTGCCATCCCAGCCAGTGCCATTAGAAACCACCCTCCATTTCCAGAGAAAGCACATCAGGATCAGACATGCTTGCTGCTGTTCCATCACCATCATTCTCCTCATTGGTAATCCAGTCACCTCATGCCATTAACTTTTCTAAACCAGCTGTACTGCCCATCCAAGTGCCTTTGTCTGCAGAACCTTAAGGTTTCTTCAGCACAGATTCAGCTAGCTCACAGGTTAGTGAAAGCAGGAATAGTGCTCTAAGCATGGCGCATTCCAGTGTGGTGAATCACAGAAGGGATCCCAACTTGTTTATGGGGGCCATGCTTTTCATTGGATCAACAACAGTGCATTTCACAGTTAGTGGGAAAAGGGTTTCCTTCAGAAAGGACCTCTTTGTCATCTGTATATTCTGATATTCCTGGGTAAAAATGCATCAGTCTTCCCTGAGAGTAATTTCCAAAAGTTTGTCATTGTTCCTTGATGAGAGTATGTAAAATGTCTCTTCTACTGGGGCCATTTAGGGCAGCACTGACTGGCAGAATTAGTGGTACCACTCTGTTGTCATCATCAGTTTTTCGGGATAAAGCAGCTGTTCCCACTCAGTCTTCCATGCTGCAGGTACTCCACATCCAACACTGCCAATGAGTCACCCTCAGCCTTTCACAGCACTGACTAATTCCACTAAGAGCCTCTCACCCTGCACCTTTCATGTCACCAGCCTCCGAGACCTCGGCTGAGGTCTCTGGCTCAGCACAGWGTCCTCCCTTTCGCTGCCAATATCACTTTTTCCAGATGCAAGGCACGCTCGCAGTGCAGTGCTGCCAGTAGGAGAATTTAGAAGCAAAACAGATTTTCTCTTTAGAAATGCATCACACTCCTCTCCAACAAGCCCAAGGTCTCCCTTGCTAACGGAGACAAACGAGGTGTTGACTGGAGCAGCATGCACAGCCAGTCCCAGGGTGGCAGCAGCCAACCACAGGCTGCAGATCCCTCTCGCTGCTGCCTCTGAATCACAACTTTGCAGAAATTGGACCGATGGAACTTAGCAGGCAAACAGCGTGAGACTCCCAGCTGCTTTGGCCCTGCTCTCCCAGATCCTGGTGGCTTTCCTGTGGCAAGGACAGCTCAACAGCCTTTCACAAGAGGAGTGACAGCACAGATGTCTGTGAACTTTAACGCTAATAATGTTCTGCATTATGGAACTCAGCTTCTCAAACATTCTCCAGGTATCCAAACTTGTGCACTCCTCACAGGATCAAGGATACTAGACAYTGTTTTGGAGATGGCCATGATGACTCTTGATCTAGCTGCAGCACCATTAATTACTTCTCCTGTATGCCTTTCCAAACCTGAACCTGCTACCACAAATACTTCTGCCACCACTGCTTTTGTGACTGCACATCTTCCACCTGGAGATGCAGAAAGTTCAGATGTGACTGCAAATGAAGACCRAAGGATGAGAGTACCCACTCATATGACCCCACATGCAGAATATTCATCTCCAAGAGCTTTAAATAATTTAACCTCTGGTCAGGCTTTGCATTCAGTTGATAAAAAGCCACTTCCCTCTGTCATGCCTCCAGCGTGGGGTATGCTGCCATCACTTGTTTCCATGACAACAGTGATGGGCAGCCACAGTTCTGGCTCTTCCAGGATTTTGAATGCAGACTCTGAAAGCAATTTAGATCCTGTCAGCCTTCCTGAAGTTGTAACTTCAGCTTCTACGTGGACCAACAAAGCATTGCTGTCTGCAGCTGGCATTAGTAYTCCTTCGGTAAAAACTTCAGTCCAAGTGGAAAAAAGGGAAGCTGCTCCAAGTACTTTTCCATTGGAAGATGAGTGCTATGCACCATACTCAGTAGTGTCAAGTCTGCAAAACAAAATTAATACAAATCGGCAGCCTCTCTTCTCCACCCCTTCAGCAAACTATACATATACATCCTATAGTCAAAACATTTCAAATTTGCCCTTTCCTGAAAAGAATAACTTTTCAGAATTTGATGTAGATGCTCTTGCACTGAAAACATCTCCTGTTCAGTATTCATCCATTGCTACTGCATTGACAATGCCTGACTCTCTGCAAAGAAAGCATGGAAACAGCTGAAAACATTGCTGATTTCTTCTGTGTTAGAGAGGTTCCTATCAGTGTACACGAGAAAGCACCTCTCCATTTCCACGTGCCTCCTGTTAATGCTGCAGGTGCTCTCCCTAGCTCTCTAGAATCCCAAACAAGTGATGCTGGAAAGATTACTGATGGAAACATCAGGCACAGCACCGATGCTGGTTTTTCAGCTCACTGACAGCTTGACTACTTCAGCCCCAAACAGAAGCAGTGTCACCCTCAGCACACTGCAGTGTCACACAGCCAGCCTAGTCCCCCTTCCCTCTCACCAAGCCTTCTGGTTAAGAAGGCTCAACTCTCAGCTCACTCTCAACTCTCTTGAGTAGTTTTATCTGAGAAGACACTGCTTCTGGGAATTTTCCAGAATTTGCAGACAACCAGTTGAGTCCTCTGGTTATTTGTTTATGGCTGATAAATATCCAGCCACATTCAGTGAGGAGGAGTGGGACACAAGTGCTACAAGTCATAGTCTAGGTCCCAATAACATATCTAATAAAGCTACCAAGGGCATCCCATTGCAAACCCCTACCACCACTGCTCTGCAGTCAAGTCATCATAACTTCTGTCCATGCATCACCAACACAGATAGAGTCTCCTTTTTTGTCAACAACCAACTTTACCCATTCTGTTCTTGCAGTGTTATCTGGAGTATCTTCTGGTGCAATACCTACAGTAGAAACTTCAGAAGCAAAACCACTAACAAGAAAATCATCTCCAGCTTCACCAGTGCCAGCTTCTTCCTTCTTTTCTCTAGGCACTGAAAACACCCCTTTGCCATCCGTGATGGCTTTAAGCACACCGATCCTGACACTAACAAAAAATAACACTGCCACAAAACTGGCACCGGATCTGAGCTCAGTAGGAACACAGGCAGATTTTCCTTTCGCAACAAGAAACGTGACTGCCTCACCTCTGGACACGCCAGCTCTGCTCATAACCCCCAAGAGCAGCACGGCCACAGCTTCCACACGCGCACCCACAGCCCACGTACCAAGGCAGATAGAAACAACAGTAACTGACACCCAGAAGTTCCCGAGCTCAGACATCACCAAAAGGCCAACCCCATCCCCACTGACAATGACAGCAGCTTTGACATCTATTACAGCATCAGCGAAAACAACTAGGCTCCCCCCTCCTGCCGTGGAACTCAGCCCTGCTCCTCCCGGCACCACGGCAGCCGCCGCTTTCGCTAACATGACGGCAGCTCCCTCCCTGGATTGCCGGCTCTCTGCCAACATGATGGTGAAAACAGGTACGTGCAGCCTCTGCTGAAGGGCTCCCCTGTGTCTGTGAGGTGTGAGACGCACACCCCAGTGTCCAGGAATGTGGGGCAGCCTTGATTGATCTGCTGTGCTGGCGAATCAGATGGGTACGGACAGGGTTGTTAGTTGGAAATGGTGTTGGCTTTGCTTGTGGTTGGATTTTGACATGAATGTGTCAAATGAAATGGTGAGATCAGGGGTCACTGCAGGACCACCTGCAGTGGTGGGACAGCCCTGTAAGCTGGGRTGGTTTGGTGCCTGCTTTGCAGTGAGGAGTCTGTGCTGCTGGAGGGGACAGTGCAGTGACCTGCCTTTGTCCTCAGCCCTGCTTATGCACAAAACCCTAATTSTGTTCTAGTATGAGCACCTTATTCTATCAGTACAGATCCATTTGAAAATTGTTTAGCATTTAGAGCTGCACACTTCAAAATGGGAGGATTTGGAGTTTTCCATGTGAACAGTGCCACTTCTGGCTCTGGCTGTTTTTTTTCATGGGCAGCTTGTCCTTAGGTGTAAGAACTCTGAACTAAAGGGGCCTGGAGGGGTACCTTGCCCAGGCTTCTCATGGACTCCTTGTGGCAGCACAGCACCAGAAGATGTGTGTGTCTGGGAGATCTCAGCAAAGAATAGGTGCAGAAAAGAGTTTGTGGCCTTGCATGGTGCAGGCTACAGTGAAATAAGCAGCTTTTAGACCTCATGTGTGTGTGTTAGCTGCTAAATATCCCCATCAGTAGTGTGATGAGTACAACAGCTCTTTCTAAAGATTAAAGTAGCTTGTGTACAGTACATGATTTAAAGTACTCAGGCACAGCTAAAAAACTCTTCCTGAAAATTATAAGAGAAAAATATGAAGATAGTCATAAGTTTATTGAAGAAAGCATACAGATGCTTTCTAAATAGAAAATAATTGCAGCAGTGGAGCAGCAGATTTATTCTATGTAACTGTGGCCATGAAGATGTGAAGCCTGCCTGTGCAGCTCTGGCTCAGTCCCCTGGGAAGGCTGTGCCAGTCTGYCCTCAGGCAGTGAGTGGCCTCACGCCTCCTTGGAGAGGCAGCATGGCAAAGACTTCTTGTTGCTGCTAATGAAATTGCATTTGTTAGACCTTGCTCTGGAAGCATGGAAACAATAGGCTATTGCCATGGGATGAATAGGGAACTCAGGAGCTGCTGAGCCCCTGCAGTTCTTGTCTTTGGAGCTGCTGCTAATCCAAGCTGCTTTGATGATCCCTGCACAGCCAGCCCAATGAAAAACAATTAAAGAAAGCAAACAAGAGCAGTGGTGATGTCTCAAACCACCCTGTGGCTTTTGTTGCTCCACAGTTCTGTTTCTGAACACRCGGAGGATGATGATCAGCAACGCCTTCAGGGAGAGTGTGAGAAAAGGCCTCAACCAAGTGCTGAGACAAGCTTTCAACCAGAATGTCAGTGCTCAGGTAAGCATGCTTGGCTTTCCCTGCTTGCTTTCACCAAAACAGCTCTCCCACCGAAAAACCACAGCTGCCTGCAGCCCCAGTGGTGTCCCTGGATGCAGGAAGCCTCTTGGAGGGGAGCTCTGAGATTTTCTTATGGAGAGCAGGCAGAGGTGGCACCTACTCTGGTCTCTAAAAATATAAGGAATACTCCAAATCTTTTAGTAGTTTWTTTGATGAAAAAGAAGAGAGAAATGCAAACTTCTTTTTAGTGTGCTCTGGGAAATGACTACTGACAGCAGTTTCCTCTTCCCCYTGCAGCTCAGGAGTGACTTCTGCTCAGGGGCAGCCAGGTGCTGCTGTGCTCAGCCTGGATCAATGGCAAGAGCATGGCTGGTAAATGGGATGTCACTGCTGTCAGTCCCCTCCCTGCTCTGAAAACCCAGTACCTGACAGGTGCAATTTCACAGGARCAAGAATCCCAAGCAGGGAGAAAGCGTGTTTTATTGAAAATAAATGGAGGTGATGTGTTCATCACTTCGCAGCTAAACTGCATGAACCTCTGCACTGCTGTGTGTGGGAGCAGGCTTGGGTGGGCTGCCAGGGCCCTTTTCCTTGGGACACAGCTTCCTGTGCACTGAAGCTGGGGTTTGTGTGGGGTCCAAGCCTCTGGGAAGGAAAAAAGTTTTTTTTCTCAGAACAGAGGTTATGAAGTTGGCTTTGGTCCTCACGCTTTATTGCTGCAAGTTTGGAGGATGTCAGTTGCTTTGGGAATTGTGTGCTTCTTGGCAGCAGCAATAAACWCTGCCAGGTTTAGTCCCCAGTCTTTCTACAGATTGAGAGAAGCTGCCTTCTTCTAACAGAGGAAACCAGCTAAAACTTAGTGAGGAGGACCAGTTCCAGGGCTAAAACTTTTTGGAAAATACTGAATTTTGAGGTAAAACTCAGCTCATGTTTTGAGTTTTGACACACAGTGTGTCCATTCTTGTGGTTTGGCATTTCTACTCATATAGGTCTGCTCCTAGACTTAACTATCTGGGACAGTACAGGAGAAGAGGAGATAAGAGACAGCCCAATCAAATGTTGGAAACTTTTGTCTTTCAAAAAGTCAGTGAACTTAAGGCATAGAGTAGGAGCTGGAAGCTCTCTGGTTTTTTTCCATGTATGTGTAAAATGTCCCTGTATCTGTGCATGGATGAAGGGCCAGCCTAACCTGGAGCTTTGTAGCTGTGGTAGCAGTTCTGCACTCCTTTAATTTGGAGCCCATGCTGCATGGGCTGAGCCTAAAACTCTCCGAGCAGCTCTGCTAATACCATGTCTGTCGCTGTTGTGTTGAGGATGGATGAATAAGGTGACACATGGACTACAAAGTCTCAGAAGGAAAAATGCTATTCTAATAAAAACCACACMGTTTTTATGGACAGCTACAATACAGGTGAACCTGATTGGTCCTCAATCAACATCCCTCACMCCACTGGCTAATTAGGCACACCACCCTCTTGTAAACATCTTACGAGAAAACAACACCAGCTGCAAAATTAASAATTGTTTTAATTCCTTCTTGGAACTTTCCCAAAACTTCAAAGAGCAATTCCTGGGCAAGTTTATCTGACTTTCTTCTCTGACCAGTTCTCAGCATCCACACCATGTCTGATATGACACTAACTGATCCCACAGGGTTTACAGGGGATTGCAGGATAAAAACGCCGCAAGGGACACATATTCAGGGTGAGAAACCCATCAAACAGCTGTCACTGTTTAGTAAGAAATGACACAGAGTCGTCAGAAGGCTGAGTGGCATAAAGCACTTGTCTTTACTTCTTTTATACACTCATTATACACTGTTCTGATACAGGTGGACCTGATTGGTCATTCAATCAATCCATACATTTCACCTGACTGGCTAATTAACAAGACACCCATTTATAAACAATCTTATGAGAATAACGAGAAAACAGACACTAGGAAAACAACACCCGCAAGTTGTTTTTAATAATTGGATATCATTGTTTATCTTCAACTCCCTAAAGTTTCCCAGGCCRATTTTGGGAAAACTTATTTAGTTTTCTCTCTCTCTGACCAGGCTGTAACATCCACAAACAGCATCTGAACTGCTATTGGTTTCTCTGGGTCTGGATTGAAGGCACTTGAGACAATAGTTCATGTTTGGACTCAGGTGTTTATTATTCCTTATCAGTAAAACAGTCTCACTACTCTGAGTTTGACAGCTTTTCATTAAAAGGCACAAAATGACCAACAATCTCTTGTTACAAGGTCTTTTAAGACTAAACTATCCAATTAAGAACTGACACCTGGATTATTTTCCCTTTTAACCCAATAACTGATCCCTAACAGCCCACAATGGGACTTTTCTGCCCAATTACAGAATGCCACCCAAGCCCATGAAGAAGAAGGAAGAAGAAGCATGAGGGAGAAACCCAGGGCAACACCCTGTGCCCTCCATCTTGCTTCCGTACACAACATACTAAAAATCCCAGAACCTAAAGTTTTCACCAAGTGATACACCTACATTGCTCTCTATAATCTATTCCACACTTTTGTGGATTCTAGCCTATCAAACAGTCTAGGAAATTTCTCCATGAATGAGGGTCAAAGTCAGTGCTCCCCTGGGGGTCAGCACACCCCAGAAATATTCCCGGCGCCCTGGCTTCCTGCAAACAGTGAGAAATTTAAAAAAAAATTTTAAAACCATGCTGCCCTGTGTGTTTTAGGTTGAAATCCTGGAGCAGTCAAGTAACCTGACCGTGGGTTACTACGTCACACGAGGCAGGCTGGTTTTCACGCCGGCTGCCGTTGCCGAGAAGCTGCTGGCCTACGGCCTGGGCAACGCCACGGCCGACATGAAGCAGCACGTGCCACACCTGCAGGCCCTGGTGGCCCTGGCCCTGCCCTGGCAGCCCCTGCCCGCCTACCACTTCCAGCTGAAGACAGGTGAGTGAGGGAAAGCTGCCTGGGCTGGGTGTGTGCCCATGGTGCCCTCTCTGGGCAGAGGGGAGGCAGCAGGACAGGCTCTGCTGTGGAGTGACGTGTCCTGTGGGCACCGCTGGGCTCGGCTCTGCTGCCAGGGCACTGCTGTGAGGGTGATGCCTTAGGGTTTTTGCTTTTGTATTTTTCACATGTCTGTAACCCTGCAATTCTTTAGTGTGTAACTCTATATAAAAGTGCTAGCTACCTCCCAGTTTGGTGAGGCAGAACAATTCCTCTCCAGGCCTGGGAACCAAGGACACCCCTGAGCTCTGCTGCCGGGGATGTGGGTACTGCTGTGAGGGTGATGGCTTAGGGTAATAGCTTTTATATTATTCATATATTTGTAACCCTGCAATTCTTTAGGGTCTAACTCTAAACTCCATATAGAGTGTTAGCTACTGTTCTCCCAGTTGGGCCAGGCAGAGCAATTTCTCTCCAGGCCTGGGAATCAAGGACACCCCTGTGCTCTGCTGCCAGGGCTGTGGGCACTGCCCTGAGGGTGCTGCCTTAGGGTTTTAGCTTTTATATTTTTCATATATTTGTAACACTGCAATTCTTTAGTGTGTAACTCTAAACTCTTTATATAGAGTTAGCTACTGTTCTCCCAGTTGGGTCAGGCAGAACAATTCCTCTCCAGGCCTGGGAATCAAGGACATCTCACTGTCTCAGATCCCAAGAGTGAGTTAGGAACAGCAAACTTGGAGTAAATGGCTTCATTACCTGAAGCTGTAACTGGAAGATTAACCCCCAATATGCAAATGGACCAAACTTATAAAAGTATGAAACCCAAGACTTGTCATCCATTTTTTTTGGGTGTAGCCCTGAGGGGGGCTTTGTCTGCCTGAAATGTACCTGAAGGCCCTTCAATAAATACAACTGCATCTTTCCCCTTAATTTTGTCTGGCCTCTGTTTTTAGGTAGTTCCAAAAAGGCATCAAGGGGATGTGGCAATGCAGAGTAATTGTGGGGCACTGTAAGATTAGGAGAGGGCAGAGTGCTCTGAAATGATATATTAAATGATAAAAAAATATTTCTTACATGTGTGCTTATAATGTTTGTATACACATACTTACRGCAGTTACAAGTACATTTTTCCTAGAGTGAAAATAAAACAGAATGAGAGTCAATATTATGATTGATTATATTTTGCAGGACTAAATGACCTGCAAGATTTAAGATTATAACTTGTTTTTTAGAATGACTTTGCTTATTGCCTGGCTCTGAGCAAGATTATGCGCAGTGAACAGGCATTACCATCTTATATATCATTGCAGAAGGAATCTCCATTTGTTTGTGGAGAGTATCAGGTCTAACAATACAATTTAATTCTTACATTTTGTCTTAATTAAGGCTAATTTAGTGCAGTTCCTGAGGTGGCATTATCTTCACCTGCTTAATGTGTAAATTGATCATTTTGTTCTTGGTGCTGCAACGAGAATACTTTGTCCAAATGCTAATGCCTTCGTTTTTTCCAGAGCTGCAGTTTGTGGGTCAAACAGACAACATTCAGTCGTGCAAATTTGTTCAGACCATGGAACAGCGGCTCCAGAGGGCATTCCAGGATGCTGAAAGAAAGGTCCTAAACACCAGCAACAACTTAACTGTTCAGGTACAGTGTTGTGTACTTTGCCTGTTGCCAATCTCTCCTGGTTATTCTTTTCCAGGTGTATGTTTTTATTAAAACACAGTGCCTTTGCTAGCCGCTGTGGAAGGAAGTTTATGTTTTCATCTGCAATAAGATCATTTATGCATTGCAGGAAATCTTACAAATGCATGATTTATAGAAGGCTTTTCATGAATTGGAGTTTTACTGCTTGCACTTCAGTCATATAAATGAAATTCCAAGTATAAAAACACAGTCTTTCAAATTTATATTTTTACTGAACATGTTACTCTGACACATTAGTTGCTTTCAGTGAAGCTATTCAGCTATGGAGATGGTGCTAGGCACAGTTGTTTTTGAGATCTGAAAKAATGGGATAGATTTCTTTCTCATGGTATGCATTTCAGTTTCATACTCACAGGCACAAATTCACCACAAATTTTTACACACCTTTATATGTATAGTAGGCCAACACTCTTACATTCTATGCCATACTTCAGAACTAGTGAAATTATCTTCTGGGCAATATTATGATATGTTTTTGATTTTTGATAAAACTCCCTGTATGGATTGTGCTTCTCAGAAGGAGAAAATTTTGCCATCAGCGCTCTGCTAATTATTTTGGTGCTGTTTCTTGTGAGCTTAGGCTCAAAGTAGTGGGGCTCAGAGAGGCAGCAAACCACAGGGCAAGAGAGGGCCTACCACAGTAGGTGCAGGGATTATCAAGTTTTTCAACAGCTGGACCTGTGGCATTGAGGGGAACTTCATGGTGCCTGATTTGCTTGTGGTGGAAGTAGTTTTATGAAGATCTCACAAAGCACCTAAGCAATTTTGRAAAGAGCCCTAGGAGAAGGTAGTGGCTGTTTTTTTGGAGTTTGCCAATTTAAGGAGAGATAGGATGGAGGTCCTGGTGGCAACATATAGGCTGGGAAGTAAGAGGCTCAAGGGTGTGATCTTAATGATAAATTTTTTTGAAGTTRTTCTAGTATCATGCAAAAGACTGAGTCCCTGCAAAATACTGTATGAGGGCTTTAGATTAATTGAAAACTGGGGAACAGTTCTGRAGCAGACAGAGCCAGTTCAGAAAAGCTATTGCTGCCCTAGGAGAGTAGAGGGAAGGTGGGTAAAAGGCATGAAGCATCTTCCATGCAAGGAGAAATGAAATTGGCCATGGCTCTCCAGCCAGTAGGGAATCAGGGGTGGCCACTTGGAGTTTCCCATAACACAACTACTCAAATTTAAGTAAAAAGAAGCATCCTTTCACACACTGTGTATAAAGAYGTCCAGATGTAACTGGAGAAAAAAATATGGAAATTGCAAAAAACATTTGGCCAAAGATATAGAATAAAAAGCTATCCACCCTTTCTAATCCCAGGCATATGATTTATGGCTCTGACACAACTGTGGGATAATCTTACACTGTTGAGAGCCATTTATTCCTCTTGTGCTGTGCTAATTCTCCAACCCTCTGCTCCAGCCATTTGTAGGTGGACCTTGGCTAGGCAGACTTTTGGTCTGACCCTGGGCTCTTCTGATGCTTCTTTTTGTATCATGATTTTTCTTTTAACTTGGTGATCCAAACTATRAAAATGGGGTATTTAAATAACATTCATGGAGGCTGTCAGGCCTACCTATCAGAAGCCAAACAACCCCATCCCTCTTGCCCTTGGGCATAAGTTTTTCAAGAAAACATGTGGGTTTTGTTCTGGTGTTTGAGAATCTCATCCAGTACTTGCTGAATAGAATTAGTCCTCATAACCTAGTAATCAGATTTGGGCTCAGCAGGAGACTGGCACTGAGCTAGAGTGGGGAGGAGTACAGAGATTCATAGGATGTTAGGAACACAAAGACATGATATCCCTTAATTTCATATGGAAAATGTGTGGTTCTATAAACCAGCAGTAGGAAGGCAGCAAAGACAGCAAGATAAACAGCACAATTTGTCTGCATCAAGCACCGGATGGTTTTTCTGATAAGCATCCTCTCCCTCATCCCACATTCCCTGGTAAAAACAGGGGAAAACATTTTCAGTCCTGGCTGCACCTTTTCTGCCTGCTGCTGTCCTCCAGGAACCCTGCAAGTGCTAAAGCAGGGATTAAAGTATCACACAAGTAAAGTTGCATGAGATGTAGCTAATCCATTCTTCAGGTTAACATTTCCCCRGTTTCTTTGCATTGCCTTGGTGGTTTGTTTTTTTATTTAATGAGCTGAACCACAGCAACACATTATTTTTTGCCTCTGTTTCAGATTTTGAACACCTCCAATGTCTCCCAAGCTGTCACTCTGTTGTATGTGGTGAAAAATCAAAGCACAACTCTAAATGGCACTATTTCCAGCAACCTTCTTAATCAGCTGTCAGCTGAGCTGGTGGGTTTCTACCTCACCTACCCACCTCTCACCATTGCTGAATGTAAGTATGTGCTTCCCACCATCAAGATTAGCCAGCACCAGAATTTGGCTTTGTTGTCAAGCTCAGGGATTGTAGGTAGCTTTTCTGCTAACTTTTAAAGCTGTATTTTGTTACAAAAAAAGGGGGGAAGGAGAATTAGATTATTTTTTTCTGCCTGGGTTCAGTGTTTATTTTGGCTGCTAGCAACACTGGCAAAAAACTAAGGAAAAAACATATATACTCTGTCATTAACAGAACAAATTCCTGTGCTAGGTTACACACAAAATAAAATTGTAGTTTTGTGAAAAACAAAGCACAAAAGGTCCCAAAGTCTTAATTTCAGGAGTGCTTAGCACAGCACTGAATGAGTTTTAGCTTCAGCATAGCCCTTTGCTTCMGGGGAATCCTCAGCCCTGGTGGTTGCTCCAGGGCTGGGATCAGGCTGGGAGTGTGTGTTTGGGTGGTAGGGTGAGCTCCACCCGTGCTTCTGTTTTAAAAAGCTGTTGGTGCATTTGTTGAGAGCTGCATCCTCAGTTTACACGTGGTCTGAGCACTTGGGCATCAATGGTTTTCTCGTGTTCCAGTTGCTATGAGGGCTCTGAGGCACAGAGAGCTGGAGACAATTGTGTGGGCAGCCCATGTGGTGCATGTGCTCTCTGACTCTGCCTGCTAATTTCTTTAAAATTATTAAAGGGACAAGACACTTGATTATGGGGATTTCTGTTTAATATGCTTGTTAATGTGATGTGTGAAATTAAACTTGCTGCAGACTGGAGTTCKCTGTTTGCTGGGAGTGAGAAGAGACATGCTGGGTACATGTAGAAGCAGACTGTTGGAAAGTGAGCACTGAGGAAAACACAAATTACCTTTTTTATTTTTGTCAGTCCATTTTGTTTGCAAACAGCCCAACAGCAGAGAAATTACATGGTGCAGTTCACCAGTGACTTGCAGGATGAGCTTTCTGTGGGATAAGTGGTTTCTCTCTGCTGTGAGGCAGTCAGAAATCACAGCTAATTTAGGTGGCTGTGCAAATCTTTGGGAAAGGAGGTTTGTATRTCCTTCTTGAGGCATTACCTAACAAATTACAATATTTGCAAACAAATAGGTGAAACTGCCCTATAAGTTCTTGCACTGTGCTGGTACACTTTTGACTCTGAGTTTACATCATGGGGTAAGAGACACGTACCATCTTCTAAAACCATAAACTCTAAGTTTTTCACCACATGATATTAYACACTTCCAATCAAACTACACACCCATAATCCCAGTTCTGTCATTCAAATTTGGAAGCCTTCTCCACAGCCTCAGGTCAAATACAGTGCTCTCCTGGGGGTCAGAATCTGTCAGCACAGAAAGTCTAAAATTCTCAGCATCCAGAGTTCCAACAGCAGGCTTGTGTTTTCATAAAGTCTTTCCACAGGCAAGGGGAGGCAGAGGGAGAGASGATGTTGGTAAAGAGTGTGGCCATGGACCTAGAAGGGATGTCCCCCATTCCTCAATAGACAGGCTCCTTTTTGATGGCTGGTGTTCAGGGCATGTCTTTAGAGGCCATCCAGGAGCACAAGGAGAGAGCTGGAGGAAGTTTTGGTGCTGGCTGCGCTCAGTTCAAGTGTTTGGTCTCCAAAACAGGCCTGTTGCATAGGAGGAGGATTGTGGTGCTTTTCACAAAGGCAACACAAGCACATTCTTGGTAGTCAGGAGCTGTGCAAGCCRTTTGTCACACAGCAAGTCTTGTGTGGTACTGCAGTTGTCTGCTGATCCCCACAGATGATGAACAGACCTGATAAAGTCTTTAGCTAGTGTTTCTTTAACAACTAATGGCTTATATTTCATTTTGGAGCTCTTGGTTTTATTCCCAGTGCAGCAGCTGTACTGCAAACTCATGAACGTAATGCACACGCACTGTTTACGGCTCCAGACTGAGAGCGTGTCTGGAAAATGTTTCCTTTGAAGAGTGTTTGATGCTTATTCATGTGGCAGTGTAGTTGTCTCAGTTTATCAARCAAATATTGAGGTTGTTCTCTGAGCATGTTATTTCCCAGTAGGCTCCAGTGGCTCTTCCAGAGCCTTTGCAGCCTGTCCTGGAAATGCACAGCTCAGGGCACGCTGTGAAATCCTCCTCAAAAGCAGCTACTGTGTGTAATCAAATCCTTTACAATGTTTACTATTCTGAGCCACTTTGGGGTTTAAAAATCAAGGTGACTCAGYAGCAGCCTATCAACGTGCAGAGCATGAATATTTTCTGAATTAAGTTCCTGGTATTCATCAATTGAACAAACGCTGAGCTGTGGAATGAATTAGCAGCATATTGAGCTTTACAGCCTAGTGCACTTTGGAGATGGAGGAGCTAACAAAAGGCATCACAACAGCAAATATCAGTTTCTCACAGATGCAGACACATATGGTAGTAATGCCTTAAATGGTGCACAGTGAGAGAGCACCACACTCCAAGGTGTGCTCACAGTTTTGTTAGTCTCGTTTGCAGCCTGTGTGGAGTTTGATCCTGGTATATTTTAATGTTATTTTAGGCTGAAACTATATTCTGGGCTACAAAAGGATTAATCACAGAATCATAATGGAATCTCATCTGGTTTTCTGCAGGGGAGAAAGCAGCAGAGATGAATACAATACCTATTACCTATCCTTCTTGGTTCTGGGCATTCCTGGGCTTCATCCCAGACTCTGTCCCAGCCAGTATTTTGGCAACAGGAGATATATGTTCTACTTTGTATGGCAGTGCTTCTTCTGTTTACATTCGGTGTTCTTTCTCAGACAGAAAAGAAATTGTACCCTGAAAATTAYGCTCTAGATCTCCTCTTGGGCCATAGTTCAATTTTATTTACTGTTGTCAGGGTAGCCAGTTTTGGGATGCATGATGTATAGGATGTTGGAATATTATGACATAATTTAATCTTCTATTTTTAAAGCTTTGGAGTATCCAAACCTTGATGTCTCGGAATCAACTAGAGACTACTGGGTGATAACAGGTACTTTCTAATGTCCTTCCCTCCTCCAGGCACTCCAGGTAATAATTTTTAGTGCTCATTTATATCAACACAGCAGTGCAGTAATTTTACACAGAATAAGTGGCTGCCCACTGAACCTGCCTTCAGCTGGGCAAATGCACTTACAGTCAGTCTGTGGCATAAGTGATAGATCATCTTGAATGGTGACATCTCCAGCAACCTACACCCAGCTCAGAATTTATAGCACTTGGGTTGAAACAATTCTGAGAGCAGCATTATCATCCAAGAGTTTTAAGACACAAACAGACCTTTTTTTTTTTTTTAAATAACCTGGGACATGTATTTAAATCTGAAATCAAAAGAGACACATAAACATAACCCAGCAGCAAAGGTGAGGCTGTTACACCAAGGAACTTTTTTATGATTTGCTGACTATGGGTGCAGAGATTTTTTTGCATCTTTCACTTGAAGCTCAGGCTTCAAAACACTTCTTTTATCAAGTCATTTCACAGGTGCCACCTTTTCATGCACAATCATTTTGACTTCAGAAATGATAACTGGGCAAGAAAYAGACCCCTTTCCTCAGAAATCTTTGAATGATACCAAAGCCTTTCTAGTTGGTGTGTCTGTACCTGGAATTGTTTAATGTTCAGGAGAGCAAGAGCAAAAGGTTCTGACATGAAATAGGCTTGGTATCAGTTCCATATTTTCATAAATATAAAATAAAACGTAAGTCTATGGAGAGATGATGATCTTCTGAAGGGAGTGGTGCAGCTCTTCCCAGTATGGACCCTGTGAACCTGATACTCCATTTCTTGCCTCTGTGCACTTGCTGTGGTGGATTATTATTGATATTACAATAGAAACTGTTTTCAAAAAGATCCTGTTGGTCCCAGAAGACTTTTTTGAAATAGTACTAAAAAWCCATTCATATGTATGAATTGAATCTGCATGTCGTATCACTTTTTTTGAACTTTAGAATACAGTGTCTTTTATATCTTGCATTGATATATACTTCAGAGGCCTTCATTTATACTTCAGAAATGTTTATTCAGGTTTCAGTGCTCTCAGACAGGMTATTTTGTTTGAGACTGTACAAAATCCAAACTGCAGAGTTCAAATCCTCAGGATAGAAACAGGTTAACAGGAGCATCTGGCAATAAGCGTAAACCCAGCAGCTCTCAAATAGGCTTGAACCTAATTTTTACATTGAAGATCACAGAGTAGTAAACTGAAGGTATACTGAAGGCCTAGAAATGGTATTTTGAGATTTTATGAAGCAGCATTGACATTATCTGAAATGAGCTGTGCAGGGACTGAAACAGAARTGTTATATCCTCACAGGGAATTACTGAGAGGGGATAACAGTGTAGAGGCGTTTACTTTCCAAGTTAGTCTGCACCTCCCTGTCCCAAACTGTCCCACAAACCACGTGTTACCTCACCTGTGGGTGCATGAAGTGCTGATCTGTGTTTTTTCTGTGTTCCCACAGTCATCCAAGGGGTGGATATTGCTTTGCTGGGGCTGAACAACCAGAGCTTTGCCAGGCTGATGGAGCAGCGCTTGGCCCCGCTSTTCATGATGTCCCACCAGCAGGGAAGGCGCTTCAGACGTGCCACCACCGTGGGCAGCTACACTGTGCAGGTGCTCAGAGTGTGAAAAAAAATGCTTGGCTTGCATCTGTCCTGCTTCAGTTCCTGTAAAAGACATGCCTAGCTGAATTTCTGGGCTGAGATTTCCTGTATTTCTCATGGGCATCAAAGCAGCGAGGGCAGAATGCCTGGCACTGCTGATGCTGCCTTTTTCTGCAGCCAGCCATGTTGGCATGCCTGTCATCCCCCAGAAATCATCATTAGTTAATCAGTGTTCATAAATATTTTCTCTCTGGTTGCTATGAGGATTGGTACAAAGTACATATTTTAGCGTATTCAGCATAATGAAGAGTTCCAAGTTTTTTCTTCTTGATAAAAGTTTCCTAGGTAACTCAAAGCTAGAACTTTTTTTCTCTTTTTTTCTCTTTTTGTTGGAAAAAAATGTAAGAAGCAGCCTTTATTTATACAGGGTTAGTCATCAAATCATGTGGCCCCAGATCATGTAATGAAGTAGAGACTTGAGACCTGAGTAATTTATTAATCATCTTTCTCTTATTTACAGCATTTTTCATTCAGTATTTTGAACTGATCATGTTTTTTTCTCTCACGAATTAAGCCAAATGATGCTGTGGGCAATTAAAAGATTTCTTCTTCAATCTTCAAAAATTATTTATTTTTAAAAAATAATTAAATTTTTTTTCAAGAATTGTTTATTGTAAGATATAAACCCAAGTAATTGCATTTCCCATTTGCCCACACAATTCTTTGTATTGYTCCATGGGAAGGATTTAAAAGAAGGAACACATTTTACTTGCCAGAAGTGAGAACCTTTGTAAAATTTTAGTCCATAACATAATGGAGAAGAATCATAAAACTCCCTTTTCTTCTCATCATTAGAAATATTTGACATTTTCTCCACTCTCAGGAAAGGTAGAGGTACAATGGAAAAACTCTGCCAGTGTTCTGCAGAATAAAATGGAAAAAGCATGATTCCTGTGTTATCAACCTGGGACAAAAAAAAAAGTATGGAAGGAAAACGGGAGGCTGTTTTTCAACTGCAATATGCCATCAAAGTAGAGTTTTCAGTATTAGAAAAGATTATAAAAATTCCCCCCTTACAAAGGACTGTAATGTCCAAAAATTTGATCCTTTCCTCTTTGCTGCATGCTTTTCTTAGTGTAGGGTTTTACCTTAGGATTATGTTTAAATTTTTTTCAAGAAGAATTTTAGTTATTTTTCTGACTGACTGATTTAATAGCCTGGGCTCTGAAGGGGAGAAGCTCTGATCCTATGAGGATATTTGCATGGAGCTTATGCTTGTAGGTGGTCTTGAAGGAGCTCCTTGTGGACACTGCCTCCAAACAGCTCCTGGCAAGTTTTGCAGTGGCACAACACAAAGACAGTTTATTTTTCTCTCCTCATTTATTTATTTATTTATTTTATTTCCCTTAAAGATGGTCAAAATTCAACGTATTCCAGGACCCAAGGAGCCAGCTGAACTGACATATTACACTCTATACAACGGGAAGCCTTTGCTGGGCACTGCAGCTGCCAAAATTCTGAGTACAGTTGACTCGCAGAGGATGGCCTTGACCCTGGGCTATGTCATCCAAGTTCAAGCTGATCGTAAGAGTCCTTTCAAAAATTCCATACTTAGCCATTGCTTTATTCCATGATCTGAACACTATGGAAAGTCACAATTAATTCTGATGCTGACAAAACCATGACGCCAGACACTAATGGTGACTGGGGCAAAGTTGCTATTCATATAACTTGGGCAAAAAACGTAAAATGTGGTGGCTGTTAAGATGTCCCTTATTTTTGACTTCATCAAAATAGTATAGATTCTTTCTACCTCAAAGGGATCATTATTTTCTTAAATAAMAATTTTCACTAAGAAAACTACATGGTTGTTAAAGATATTATTTAGACACAAATCAGAAAAGTAAGCTTGAAAAGAGCTACTTGTGCATATGGGCAGTTTTCACATTCAAGATGGGATAGTGTCATTCAGAATAACGTGGTCAAAAATACTCCATTCTTGAAAAGTAAAGTGTTTTCAAATTTCTCTTTCAAGATCTTCATCAGTTACTGAGTGATTGTGGACACATGTTTCTTTAAATGGTTTTTTTAGATATTCCTATACACTTGGCCCATAGTCATAAACCTGTGGTGAAGCTTGGACTGWTTTTTCATGCAGTTAACATAATGTATAATGTGGACACAGCTTTCTTTAAATGTTTTTTTAGATATTCCTATAGATATTTTTTTAGATTCTCCCATAGATATTAGATGATTTTTTTAGATATTCCTATTTTTTAGCTATTCCTATATACTTGGCYCACAGTCATAAACCTATGGTGAAGATTGGAGTGTTTTTTCATGCAGTTAATATAATGTATAATTATGTTTCATGCAGTGTACAAACCCATGCCTTTTGCTAACTGGATTTCTCCACCTTGCCAAAGTATTTCTTTAGAAGGAATCAAAATTATRTAGTAGACTTCTGCACTGGATCTCCTTACTGGTGAAACGGCACATAAAATTGTCCCTGGTGCAATTATATCTGCATGGAGGAGTGGTGGTACTGAAATAATTATGTAAAATGGTGACAGGAAGAGACCACTATAATAAGTAATTTGTGTATCATCCATAAACATAGGATTGAGTAAGAAGACTGAAATAGGATACAATTTCCAGAGAATGCACCATGTACTGTATCTGATCCTTGATCTGATCATGGTCTGCTTCTGACTTTAATTCAGCTGAACCCAAGGATCTTCGTTCCATAAATTCCAGCATTTAAATTCCAAGTAATTTTGTTTTCCACGAGAATATTTCTTTAATGTATTTTTTACTATAGAAGATATAGATATAGCCGTTTCCTAGCTCTTTGTGCAATGATGTGATTTATATTCATGTAGGGATTTTGGCAATTATGGAATCTACTGCTCATCATCTAATTTTGTATTTCCTTGGTCTGATAAGGCAGCCTCATTCATCTGTAGATTTTCATACCAGCCACGTATGCATAGAACACTGTAAAAATAGAAAAGACAGGAACTGACATTGTGACCTGAAGTAACTGAGATTCTGAAGGTAGAGTATTTGAAATGTAAGAAGTAATTCCATCTTTATACYTTATTATGGAAAAAACACAATTTCTTTCCTTTTGGACATGGTTATTTGTAGTCTGCATTGTCACATAAAATACTTTGTGTGGATTTCATTTTTGCTCATTATAATTTCTGTTCTAGCAGAATGAAAAGTTCTGTCCCAAAATACTGTAAGAAAAGACATGTACCCTCAGGAGCTCATAGCTGGGTTAGATGAGACAGACGAATAATAACACAAAAAAATGGATGTTCCTGTGTTATGAGCCAGAGACTGAGTTACAACAGAATGAAAGGCTTGTTTCAAATTCCACTGAAGTCTTACTGAGTTGAATGAACCATGGGTTAACTTTAGGTCACATTGGAGTCTGGTAACTGAATTAAAGATGCAAATTAGGATGCCTAAGTGTCTATCCTATTAGCCATAAGGTCATCATTTCCTCTGCATCCCTTAGAAGGCAYAAATATAATTTTTAAACCATTGTTTGCTGCTTCCACAGCAGCAGCCTATAATTAAAGTTTCTGTTATTTGTTAAAATTCAGATTCCGTTTCCTTCCCCATAGCCCTTTCATCCCCAAACTAAATGTCAAAGTCAATAATTAAGAATTCTGCAAGTCTGTTGAAAAGTGAACCTTGAAAGTCTCCAACCTGGCCTTTTTGCAGTCTTGTGCTCAGTCTCTGAGCCTAATGGTGCTGTTCCTACATCACCCAACTTCACTGGCTTTGCACAACGCTGCAAATCTACAAAGAGAACAGGCTCAGGCTCCAGCCAGGCTTTCAGCTGGAGAACTGTAAAGTTCCCAGTGCCTGCTGCAGAAGAAGCTGGTTTGCATTTGAAGTCTGATCCTGAGAGATGCTGAGTGCCTCTGACAGCTCATAAGCTCAATGACATTTGAAAGCGCCGGTCCCCCAGGAAATGGGAGCGGCTGCTTTGTGCTGGTGTTCTCACAATTGCCTGCCCACGCCAGCAACCAGTGCCACAGCAAAATCAACAGGGATAGCATGGGGAAGTCCTCTAAATATTCCACTACAGCAAAGTTCAGCATTATAAAGARGTTGTCTGATTGTTTTTCCAGAAAGAAATGAAATGAGAGAACTGGGAATGTGTCACAGGAGACTCTCGTATGTGTGAACAAGTTGAAGGTTCATAACTAAGAGAGATTATTCTGCTGAAATGGAGTCTAAAATGTTTTTGCATTGCTGCATTTCTGAAATGTATCCTTTTCCTGGTGCCATTATTACTATATCTGCAAGTAGCTCTTTTCAACCTCATTATTTCTACTCCTTCAGAAATAATGAATTCTTTTTGACCTTAACTAGGATAAATTATTTCTAGAGCACAAGAGAAGCATCTTCTTATTGCCTTATTGATATTGATAGTAACTATTCCAGCTAGTTTMATTGTTTTTTAAGAAGCTCTGCCAGTTTGCTCCTGCTGAGCCAGTCAGTCTTTGACACCATGTAYGGGCTCCATGTGTGTTCTTTCAACACACATGCTATGCTACTTTGCTCTWAGCTGGGCTTGTGTTTGAAAAATAGTTAAGGATGCATTATTTGCATCTTTTATTTGTTTGTYCATTGTGTGAATGCACCATTGGAGTGGTATCTTATACGGTCTCTATCTTGACTTTGGAGTGGACATCTACTTTTGCATATAACCAGGTAACATAAAACTAAGAAAAGAGAGCCCAGGGATTTGTGAATTCAACAAATCAAATCAAATACAAATTCAACAAAAAGTGTTGCTGATTTTCCCCTTTTTATTCCTACTAAAGTAATACAAGAGGTATTCCCTTGTACTGAAAGCTAGATTACCTAACAGTACTTTTTRTACTAATTTCTACATGGAGACAATTGAAGGCTGGAAGCAGCAGGAGCCTTGCCCAGTGAAGCTCACCACTGCTGGTTTGCCTTTTTCTGCAGCTGTGGTGAAGAACCCCCCAAACAACCTGTGGATCATTGCAGCCGTGCTGGCTCCCATCGCGGTGGTCACCGTCATCATCATCATCATCACCGCAGTGCTGTGCAGGAAGAACAAGAATGACTTCAAACCAGACACCATGATGAACCTGCCTCAGAGAGCCAAGGTCAGTGACCCAGCCCCACATCCAAAGGTCCATTTGCCTGCTGAGGCTGTGGCTCTTGGATAGATGCAGTTGAAGGATGTTTGGAATTGAAAGGGCTGGTACTCACACCTTGGATCAGCACATCTCCTGCAGGACCCGTGGCCTGAGCTGTTCCTGCCTGCTGAAGGTGGGAATGTCTGAAGTTTGGCAGCAATTCAGACCAGGCCCTAACCAAAGTTCTCCTCCCAAATTGCTAGAATGTCCCCTTCCAGAGTGCATTTTCCCTTTCTGGTTTATTTTGAGACTCCATAAAATCCGGAATAGACATTCTTTGAATTTTTTTCTCCTACTGCTGTTTTTCTTTTAGGTGTTTTGGACTTTCTAATTTATGTATATTACTGGTCGAGTTAAAGCAATTATGGTTTTCTTCAAGTTACTAATCCATATCAATTACAATTTTTTTTTTCCCAAATCAAATGCACTTCCAGTTTGATCCTCTGACTGGAAAAAAAAAGTCACACAATACTGTTTTATCTCCATAGTGAAAAAGTCTGCCCTCTCAATGTTGCTATTCAATGGCTCTTGATCAGGTCCACCCAAAGATAGGAGTTTTTAGCCCATGGAGGCTGTGTGTAAGTGAGGCTGTTCCTTTGCCCTTTTAGCTGGCTTTGTTCTTCTCTGTTGGCATGGGATTGAGATGATGAATTTTTTCTTTGGTTTCTTAATGCTACAGACAGCAGGATTATTGAGATTTCAGCTCTGTTGCTTCTGCTGAAAAATGTAGATTGGAAGAAGAGTTGAAGGAAGGCGTGAGGCATTTGACAGCACTTTTCTCCTTATCTTAGGTTCGTTGCAGATGGGTGCAGCTGGTGCCAGTTGGAAACCAGACATTTGTATCAAAAATGATGCAGAAAGGACATTTTCATTTTGGTTCCAGTGTGCTCATCTATTTATCCACTCTTATCCATCCAGTGTTAAGACTAGATCTGCAAAAGTGCAACACACAATATCACAAACACAGACAGGAATTAATATCACTGCAGTGCTATTAGACACCCCATTAAAGCCCCTAAAATGCAWATTATGCTTTATTAGGGGCTGTTGTCAATGCTGTGCACCATTTGATTGGTTTTATGTGTAATCTTGGTCCAGCTAAAGCAAGAAAAAATGAGATAAACCTTGTACATTGTTTTGAACTGCCCATCAATATGGGATGGTTACCAGCTGAAGAAAGTTGCTATGTAAAAAAAAAACAAAACAACCTACTTCTGGTTGAAATTATAGCACAGGAAAAACTTTGAAGTATTTTCATATTTTAATCCATTGTTTTCATTCCAAAAAGAAATACAAAATTGGATTTTTACTGTTCCTGAGAAATCAGATTTAATCAGCCTGTAAGATACACACTCAGGTCTGTTCAGCCAGGTTRCATTTGCATCAGCCTTCAATGCATCAGATGGGAGCTGGATCTGCARTTGCTGGAACAAAACAATTGGTGCTGAGCTCCCAGCACCCACACCACAATCCTTTTCCTGCAGGTTTGTTTTCCAGCTTTTCCTGCAGGTTTGTTCTCATTGCAGCTGGAGTGCAGAAGGTCCCCTTCCAGAGTGCATTTCCCCTTTCCGGTTTATTTTGAGACTCCATAAAATTTAATTTAATTCATTACTTGAAAAGTGGTGCATTTCTAAATGAAAACTAAATTGCTTTCCATTTAGTTTCACAATGATGGCTCCATCAGAAAGGTTCTGCCAGGTCTAGTTTAGAGTTTATGCTGCTATATGGACTGTGGAAGATAAATCCTGCAGTGGGACTGGGAATGGACTGGTTTCGTCATTCCTGATTTCAGCATCTTTAATTAAAATAAGGCTAGAGAAACATATTTTGAGAAGATAAGGAAAGAAGGTAATTTTGAAAAGAAGAGTTTTATTTTTAATTCCAGTGTTAGGGCTAGTGGTAATTGCTTGAACTGTAATTGCCATATTTCATGCAGTTTGGGAGTACAAATGAACACATATCCATGTCACATTTWAAAGGAGTCTGTTGTATTTCATGGCTGAGGAAAGTGCCCGAGACTGCTGATTAATGCTGACTCTGCTCGAAATGGAGTCACAGTGGAGTGATTTGTAGTTTGAGCAGCCCTTTTGTTATTTTGCCTCCGTGCATCCGAGACTGGCTGTAGAATCGCCGGAGCACGTTTGGACCCTTTTTGAGCAGTCAGCAAGCCGCGTAGGGAGCAGAGGAGGATCCCACGTGCCGCCGGCCTGCTGGGATGCCAGGTGCGTGTGCTGGCTCCAGCAGCCCTGCCCCAAGGGCCGGGCGGGGCASAGCAGCTCGGTGCTGCAGTCCGGAGGGAGGGAGGGAGGCTGCGGGTCCTGCCGGAGCGCAGCTGCCACATCCCCGCATCCCGGGACAGCGCCCAGGGCAACGACACATTGCCCTTTCAAGAGCCGTGTGCGGCAGCGGGAGGGGATCAGGGCACGGAGCGGGGCAGCGGGGATGCTGCCGGAGCCTGGGAAGGAAGGCGTGACTTCTGTGTCGTGGCAGGCTGAAGGGTAAATAAATGAAGTTTGCAGAATGACCTCTCGTACGCAGCGTAGTTTACAGGAGCTCTCCTGGGAATTGTGGCGCTGTTCTGAATTGCCTCAGCAGTTAGGGACATCTGGATGCAGTTGCAGGGAAAAGGAAGATTGAAAAATACAATTTTTTTCAATTTTCTCACTAGCTGTAAGATGAAAGAAGTATAAATTCAAATTGGTGAAATTCTGATGGGATTTWATTTTAATGTTTTTATTTCAATGCTGTTTTTATCTTAAGCAACTGTTTTTCCTTTGAGGTTTTGGATGAACGTTAACTTTTGCCTTCCTTACTTTCTAATTGACAGCATGCTTTTTTAAAGTCTAGAMTCTCATTTGTACCCTCACCTATTTTTTTTTTTAAACCATGAAAGAATAAGTTTGCAGGTAAAAGGTAAAGAGAGATAAGATCTGTAGTCTAAGACCCACAAGCAAAAGCAAGTGCTGCAGGCRTGGGAAAACAAGACTTATCAGTTTGATAAAGGGCACAGGAAAAAAAAGTCAGTCAGACTGTACCTGGTATACCAATAGAGGGGAGGGGCTGATTTTCCTTTTCCTCTCTTTCTCTCTCTCTTTCTCTCTCTCTCTCTCTCTCTCTCTCTCTCTTTCCCTCCCTCCTTCCTGCCTTCCTCCTTTCCTTCCTTTTTTGACATTTTTTTTTAACATCTCTAGTGTCTTTTTCATTATTATTACAAGGAAAAAGAGTCCCATAAACAACTGTATTCAGTCTGTCCTTTGCCAGGCAGTGTAATCTAGCAGTCTCTCTCTACCCATTTATTATTTCAAAAGCAATATTAGAATCTCAGTCCTTCAGTCTTTGTCAGTATTTTGGAGGTATTGGACATCTACATTTGCAGTGCTTCAGCTGTGCCTGGTCGTGATTTAGCCTTGCCAGTTCCCTCCAGGGGTGGCAGAACCATCTGCTCCTGTGGGCTTTTACAGAGCAGGGATCCAAGAACAAATTTTATTTAATGCAATATGTCTKCTGATGAGGATGACTTTCTCAGCTCTCCTTTTATTGCAGTTTGTTACTGGACATGGTGGTAAGTAGAACTCTGATGATTAAAAAAATCCTTCATTTTCTTCCTGTGGCAGATCTGAGCTGGGACACTGCAGAATTCTTTAGTAATTCTCATGTCCTGCAGTTTCTGGTTTGGTTTGTTTTTTGTTTGGAGAGATGGGGGTTTTTTGTATTTTTTTAAATAAGAGGTGAAGATGAAATTACTTGACTCTTTCAAAGGCATGGAGGGAGAAATAACTGATTTAATCACCTCTTCTCTCTTGTTACCTTTTTTCAGAATATCTAGGGKTGTCTTAACTGACATTTAATATTTATAATGAGGTTGAAAAATAATATTTTAATTAACAATATTATTATGTATGATGTTGTGCAGAATTTCTTCCTAACTGTCCTTCACACAGCTTCTGCTTCCCTTCCTTCATTTGCTGTTTTGCAATTGCCTGTTTTGTGATACCCTGCTTGCCATGGAGGGGTGACAGTGAATGAGCATTTCTCTGATATATTGCAAGTTCCATGGGGGTGATTTGTGGAGTTGTCTGCTCTCCCTTATCAGCATTAGCCCACTCCTTAATGCACTGAAGCTTCTTATCAGAGGAATGCTGWAGGATGGAAACACATTAGGAACCATTAGCCTCAGTCTGAGCAGGAGTTTGGGAATGCCATGCAGGTCCACASAAAGAAAAAGCATTTTTTATGTTTCAAAAAGTGAAAACCAGCCCCATTCTTTTCAGACTGAGATCACCTGTGAAACGTATCAGAATTTAGAGCTGCAGCCCAGATTTAGTAAGGGACACAAGAAGAGAAAATGCTTTTCAGTGCTTGTCCTTTTTCTGTGCCAACAGCAATTTTTTTTTCTCATGCTGATTTTCTTTTGGAACTAAAATATTCAATGATGACATGACTGGAACCTGGAGTAATCAGTCGTGAACTAATTCCAAAGTAGGCGTGAGGTTTAAAACCTCCACTTTCTCAGCTTTCAAGTGTTTTGTGGTCCTTTCTTAGCATTTTGTCAATAGTCTTTTTACTTCARGAAGAGCAACCTTCCCATTTTTGGTAAGTTAGTTTTATTTAGTGTAACAAGAACACATTTTCCAGAGGTGGTAATGAATTTCTTCGAGTGATTTACTTTTCATAGTTTTTTTTCCAACAGGTAATGCAGGTTGGTTTTGTTGTTGTTGTTGTTGGGGTTTTTTTCTTTTCTTTTTTTTTTCCATTCTCTTTTCCTTCCAACTGAAAATGCAGTTTGGAAAGTCAGGTTTTGTCTAAATGTTTAATTTTTCCATTGAGAGAATCCACCTTTCCTTGGYTCCTTTGCCTAGAAGGCATGTGTTAGTTCTGCTGGGCAGGAACTGCCTTGCTGCAAGGCTCTGGTGAAATGCCACTTCCCAAGAGAAACAAGTGAAGTCAGTAATATCCTTCCCAGTAGGCAACTGGCAAGCCAGGGGAAATCTAATTTCACTGATCTGAAAAAGATTATTTTCTGGAAAATGTTGCCCATGAAACTTTTTGATGTATGCCTTTTTTACTTTGGCTTGACTGGGAATAAATTACTCCCACCCTCTTTGGAAGCACAAGGGTTTTGTCAAAGTTTTCTGTAGGGGTTTTTTTTTCACTCCTAATTTTTTCTTCCACATCCTCGTTCTCCCACTGTCTGTCAAAGTAATTTCTGGGGGTGTTACAGCAGGGTAAGAAAGGTTATCCAAGGTCAATTTTATACTAACTAATCATWTTTAAAATGTGTGGAATGGAGATCTCATCAGAAAATTGGTTTCCTGTTGGGTATTCACATTGTAATCTATGTATTTTTACCTGTCACTTATGTAATT
Source organism: Cardinalis cardinalis (assembly GCA_014549065.1). NCBI lineage: Eukaryota > Metazoa > Chordata > Aves > Passeriformes > Cardinalidae > Cardinalis > Cardinalis cardinalis. Next base: position 1,245,952 of record JACDOX010000194.1, read on the forward strand.
AAAAAGTTTAAGGAGTAGTGCAAAATTTTACATTGAATTTGAAAATGTATATTAAATCTAATACACGCTGGAAATTTCTGTTATTTCCCCTGTTTTTTTGCAGCCAGTACAAGGCTTTGACTATGCCAAGCAGCATTTGGGCCAGCAGGGAGCAGAGGATGAGGTTTTACCTGTGACTCAGGAGACTGTCATCCTTCCACTTCCAGTCAGAGATGCTCCTGCCTCCCAGGAGAGGGAAACGACCCAGGATGGGAGCACCATCAAAACTGCCAAATCCAACGAAACAAGGAAAAGGTATGGGCTGGCAGCTGGTGCCTTTCCACACAGGGGTTAAATAGGATATGTGCTGCTGGTTGCTGAAAGGTTTGGCACTCGGGCTCTGTGTGTGGCAGGTGGCTTCTCTCCATGATGTATCCTTGGCATGACACTGGCCTGTGCTGGGTGTGTAAATTTGCTGTAAAATTTGAGATAAAACTAAGTGAAGTCTTACCAAGGAGGTGAAATGGTTTTTGTGTGCGTGTTGGCGCTCCATAAGAGATGAGCCCAAATGACACATGTAACATGAGCACTGGTAATTTCTCAAGGGACCAACAGACAGGTCCTCAGGCACTGTAAATTGCTGTCACTCCACTTGGCAGGCTCTGCCACTTCAGAATTGGACCCAATGCCTTCACCAGCAGAAGGGGAAACCCCAAACACCCACTAAATTATGGAAGACCTCTAGATCCAAGGCATCTACAGCAGGACAAAACTTCAGAAGTGTGAGAATAGACTAGATAATGTCAGTGTCTAGGGTGAAGTGTCCCAGGTTTGCATTCTCTTCATATGAAGTCTCTAGGCTTGTAGGATCATGGATTCAAGATCCCCAGGGAGCTATATGGCTCCTCTTCTCTGCTGCAGGGTCCAACACCCCCCTAACTCAACTTTATCTACCTTATTTTAAAGTCTTCCACTGGTGGGATGATCACAACCTCCTCCAGCAATCTGTTCTCTCCTGCCTTTCCTGTTAGGAAGTTTTACCTCATGTCTGCCCTCACCCATCAACAGAATAGCTGAATATTCCTTGTCTCGGTCCTTGCAGGCGAGGAAAACAGACTATCCCTTTATCCCAGCTGTTTTGCATGCTTTGAAGCCAGTTTTTCCTTGATCCACTCTCCTTGGTATTAAATGAGAGTGGAGCTGAGGATGGATACTGAAGAGAAGAGAGGAAAACAAACCTGTTAGGCAAACAGCCTGGATAGAGGTAACTGTTGTTGTGTGGCTCACGGGCATTCCACGGGCCTGGCCTCTTGAAGGGATTTGATAACAAACAAGAAAAGCAGCCGACTAATGCAGAGAAATTCTCTAGAAAACCAAGCTGAGTCACCTCATCTTGTCCAATGTTTCCCCCTCTGGAATAATGGGAAAGCTTGGAATACTCAGCACAGTGTTGCTGCACACTGTGACAGGGACATGCTGGAAGGGGAAGATGTCAGCCAGCATGGTGTGGGGCTGGAGGGCAGCAGGGGTGGGTAGATAATCCCCAGTGGTCATCAGCTGAGGTTTTCCTGGCAGAAAAATAGACAGAAGGATCCTGGTTCATCATATTCCTTTGGCTATGTAGTAAATCACCTGGAATTGTGGGAAGGGCTGTCTGTAGGGTGTACCAGCAGAGAAGAGCAAGCCAGCTGCAATTGGATGTAAACTGTTATTCTGTCATTTAATGCCAGTGAGGTGTTGTTCAGGCTCCAAGTCATTGCAATATGAGAGTTAGGTCTATGTGGACCAAACTGTACCTGTCCTTTCCAAAGCCTTCCATCCTCTGAAGAAATGACAGCTGGAAGATGACTATGACASCCACAGCGGTTGCTGGTGCTGGGCAGGTCAAGTCTTTGCAGGAATTGTATTTTGAAATGTTTTGAAGCCTCTCCAAAGCCATGTGTAAATACACACACAAAAAAAGTAAACCAGTCCTATTAATTAATCCTCTAACCAAAGTGACTAAACACTTCACTCAGTCCTTTGAGTGAGTGCAGAAATCCCCCACTTAATCTGCACCAGTTTAAATAAATGCTGATAAGCAAACTTGATCCAAGAAAGTTATTCTCATTATAAAATGTGCTGAACCTTGGTGACCTTCTAAGCAAATAACTAAGAGTTAGTTTTCCCTCCTTCAGGGTGATTACTTGAGTAAGTGAGAACATGTAGAATTTCAGTATTTTTGATTCCCAGGAGCTGTGTCTGGAAATGGAATTTAATGGTTGCTGAAGATGAAGAAATCTTTCTTGCCCTTTATGTATTTGCTCTTTCATTCAGAGTACTTTACAGCCTGGAAAGGTCAATTCAAACCAGACAGCCATGAAGTGGCTGGTAACTGATCAGAGTATCTTTGCTATCACCACTGAAAGAAACTTCTCCGTTAATAATATGAGGACCACTTAAAAAGGATGAATATTTGGATTAGTGTCACCACAGAAATCATTGTGCAAGCTATTCATGCTCACTTCTTTTCTRTGTTCCCAAGCTGAGCAGATTTTCTTCAGGTGTTGGTCTGTCCCTGGATGGATCTTTTTTACTGGGCTGGGATTATCCATTTAGCAGTGACAGACAGGTTTATAGGGAGGAATCCTGCTTCTCAAGAATACTTATTTTCAATAGAATTTCCAAAGGAAACCCTCAGGCTGGACTGAGTGGGTTTGCATGCTGAATTCTCCTAGAGTCCYGTAGCTGGAAAGAGCCTGTCTCAAATTATACATATTTCCACTTAGACTATCTTCAAAAGGGAATTCCCAAGAATTGCTTTTCTCCTATTTGTTCCTTGCTCTTCTGAGCACGGTAAATGCTTTCTACTTACACCGGGCAGGGTGGCCAGACCTGGAGGTAAATGAATGTTTCAAGCTGATGATACAGTATTGGCAATGATTTACAGGATGGTTTTGACATTTGTTTTGTTTTAGTACCATTTTCTGGTTATAAAACCATTGTGACAGCAATAGAATTTGATTTGATTCTTTTCCTCTGTAAATGGAAGCCTCTGTGCCTAGGCCCATTTTTGTTCTCTAATGTGACCTCTTTACATCACCCTGTCACTGCCCATGACAACTCAGTGGTAGATTGCAGATAGATTTGTGAATAGCCACACAGGTCCTGTGGAGAGTTTTCATTCCCTTTGTGGCAGTTTCACATGTGAGAAAACCAAAGTGACTGTGTCTGGATGCAGACTAGCACCAAATGTGCTATTATCTGTTAGTGGCCTGCTTTTGCCAACTTGTGCACTAGGGTTTGAGTGACTTGGCCACCCCAAAAAGCAGAGGAGCTGTGGTGGGAGCTCACTCCCRGCACAGCCCAGAGCTTGCTGCTCATTTCTGCCCTGCTCCTTGCTGGGWCTGGATGCACAGAGGTTCTGCCCTGCCCTCCCTCCTCACCCTGGTTAGGGACCAGTTTCAGGGCAAGGATATGCAATGGCTGATTAAAACAAGCATTTTCTTAGGGGTTTCAGCCAATGAGGGTGCTGGTTAAACYATGGTATGTGCCAAAAACAGAAAAGGAGAAATTTCTTATCACGTTGTGTGTGCATATGTGCAAAGTGAGTGAGTGTACTTTGCATTGTGGCTGACAACAGCTGACTGTAAATGCAGGCTGAATAATAAAAGAATCGATTTAGCCATGCATCCTAAAACAAAGGTCTACTTTATTTGTCTGGATTAATGACCCTGAATTGACAACGGGACTTTTTGTCCTCGGTGGTGGCACTTTTATCATTGTGGGGCTTATGCATGTGGAGCAGTCRCATTGCAAGCCACCAAGATGCCCATCAGCCCTGAACTGATTGGGAAAGTCGTGCTCACCTCCCGTCACCGTGCTCCTACCTTTACCGTGTTGCTGTGTGCTGTGTCTATTCTGTCTCCTTTCGGTACCAAATCAGAGCTGAAAACTCAGTGATGCAAACCGCGCGAATGAAATAACCTTGAAACGAGCTTGAGGAGGGAGAACTCACGTCCTGCCTTGTTGCTATGGTTACTTGCAGCCGCTCCCCGAGCCAGAACGGCTCCATGCTCAGCAATGGGTCGGGAAAGCCCAGCTCCGGCCGGAGCTCCCTGCAGAAAGTGATGGCACCGCAGAAAGCGGCAAAAGACGAGGGGAGGAAAAGGAACGGTGAGAAGGGTTCGTTGTGCTCGCTCCCACTGCCACACCCACGCCGACACCGGCTGAAAACAATTTCTTGTACCCTCAGCAGTCCCTGGGCATTCTGTGTGTGGCTCATTTGTTGGGTTTTCTCCTTCCTCTTTACTGTTTAACTGTTTCTCCAAATCCCATGAAACATCGTGAACAGGTTTTCTTGCTTTTTTGTTCCCCTCCCCCCTTTTTTTTCTTCGAATACCAGTAAACTAATGAAGACATGATGCTTCCTAGTAGCATTTACAGCTTTTTTTCTGTAGTTCCCTAAGATATTAATTTTCTGTGCTGCTGCTGCTAAGCTGGCCCAGATCTGATGAAGATGAATTAATTAGATAAAAATTCATTTGAGAAAGTGTKAAACATCCGGTGCTTTGTCTTTCCTCACATCCTTGGCACACCTGTTTGTCATTAACATTTACTGTCAGCTTTTCCTGAATGCACCTGGGATGTCACACTGGATGTTTCTTACAAGACCTTAGTTGATGGTGGTGACCTTGTGCCTCAAGATGGATCAGTGATGATCCAYGATGGATGAGAGAAACCCAATCCTTTTTCTTCCTTGCTTTTCTTCTCTTTGCTTATTTTTCCTGAGTTATAGCTTTGTTCCCATAGCTATGTTTTCCTTATGAATAGAAAACTGGCTAACAGGTTCTAAGTTTCAAAGGCGTTAACTATTTTGTCACTGTATGAAATGTAGCTCATTTTATAAGACAACAACATGTGTGTTTCCCACAGTTAAAAGCTGTAATTTATGATGTCTTTTTTTCTTACCCACCCAGGAAAGCCAATATTCAAACCAATGCTAAGTGCTATTTACATGGGTAGACAAAATACTTTAGTGAAGGTATTTTTTGTTTTGTTAGGTTTTACATCTTCAAAGAAAATTGGTAAGAACTCAGTTTTGTTTGTTTTAAGAATTGACTAGCACCTAACATCCTTTCTTCTGATCTGGGCTGTAGTGCATTTCTAGAACATACACATGCTACCTAAACAAACCTCTGAATGTAATGGAAGGAAATAGTGACCCTTCATTTTAAATCTTAATTTCGTTAAAATTTAGGAGAAAAAAACATAGGAGAAAAAATTTAGGAAAAACCTGTGCCTGAGACACCTCATCTGCCCTCCTGGCAGAGACTTCAGYTTCTGGTAGAACTCTCTTCACTTGACTGCCATGGCACTAAAAAGGGTCACCTGGTCCCCTGGCAGAGATATGAAAGGGAATAAATACCTTGCTCCCTGGTAAAGAGAGGAGAACTTTTTAGCTATAGGCATATCTTTTAATGTATGTTCAGGAGAGTTTCCTTAAACAACTCTTTCAGAACAGCTTCTGAGAAGGAGGACGTGGTCATGGCAGATGAAATGACCTCCCCTTGTCAGAATTAATGGAGTTCAGTTTGGAGCTATGTGATCCCAAATGCCTATTGAAATTGCAATTAAAATCCAAAGCCTCAAGGCACCCATTAGTTCTCATCACAGAGCTTGCCCTTGGTTCCCCCGTGCTGTGATTACGAACATCATTGTCAGCTTGGACAGTTTGTGCTTTCTGCAGGGTGTTACCTTGACCCAGAGTGTTCAGCAACCACAGAAGGTGGTGTCTGTTCCTCCTTCCAGTTTCAGAAGGAAGCTGCTTTTCTCCCAGTTGTTTGCCTGAGCCTGCTCCAGCTCTCCAGCCTGGCTGGTGGCTCTCACACAAATGTTGGCACAGGCAGCAGCAGATTTTCTTCTCTGAGAAGCAGCATCTTCAAGCTGGAATGAATCCCTTGATGGTCACATGTTGGATTTGGGGACTCCAAGTCAGAATGGCTCATTAGTTGCCATAGTTACAGACCAATTTTAGATTCTATTTCTTGCTGACATTTAGTTGCAGGGAGGAATGACAGCACTGGATGTTACCTCAGTATTTAAATTCTATATGGCTTGTATGAAAATTGACTCCACCACATGGAGTGTGTCAGGGCTGTGAGTGAACARTGTGAAACCAGCACGGACTGACAGGCTTTGCTTCAGGACTTGATGCTTTGGAGGATCAGGAGAACTCTTCAGCTGAGCATTATTTCTACAGAAAACACAAAATAACTACTTGAATCAAACAGTGATAAGATTTTGTAAGATAATGGCTTTTTTTTTTCTTGAATAACAGTGATTATTGTATTAATAGGAAGCTTTCTTTCTAGAAGTTAATGAGTTCTACATTCATTTACTTTAGGTACTTAAAGAAACCCCAAACATTTTTTAAAAAGTGCCTAGTTATGTATGTTAGAGGACTGTAATACGGATGAATCAGCCAACAGAGGTAGTGGCAGTTTCTGAGATGGGTTTGTGAGAGAATGTGGAAGAGAAGAACAGGATATTAGSAGTTCTGCCCATCATTTATCAGGCCAAACATCATTCAGGGAGAAGTAAATGGCTGAACCCACTCAGACCTAGAGAGCTAAAGCAGCCCACAGCGCAACCTTTCCTTTCAGCAGCTCCTCACTAAATGAAGCCAATGAAATTGATGTAGGTTGTTTTTCAACCTTTAAGTGCTTGATCTTGCAACCTTCCCATTAACACCTTTGGAAGASTGTGAGTGTTTGTTTCTTTTTTTGGAGAAAACCATAAGTTTGGATCTGCTATCAATTCTTAATGAAGCATATYGGTGCTTTTTTCACCAAAAGCACCCCACTTTTGGTGAAGCTGAGTTAAGAACTTGTGTAGTTGAGCTCAGGTTTATACTTAAACCTCACCACCACAGGTGGAGRTGTACAAGCAGCATTCCCCAGGAGTCGAACTTCTTTGTGTAAGAAACCTTCCGCAGCTGGACCAATTTCTCATTTCCCAATCATTTGGACAATGTCTTTGAAAACAGAACATTTCAGAAGCCAGTCAGTCAAGGGCCTCACTCCTTTTTAAAATACCAGTCTCTAAGACTATAATTTCTTTTGTCAAGGCAAGAGCTCTCTACAGGAGCAAAGTAGCCGGGAAGAAAATTGTCTGTGTTATTGGTTTAGCTGAAATCAAAGGGATTTTTGGATGTAACTCAGCCAAGCTATGATACATTGCCTCCTTTATTCTATAGAAGCGTGGGCCACTAGTTTTCACTCTGTCTGATGTGACACCTCAGCATCAGAGCCTGTTTTTCTGAATTTCTGAGCAGTTGTCTATGGTGACTCAAAATAAAGGGAAATATGGCAACAGCAATGTTGTCTGGTGGCAGCTTGGACACAGAGTTAGCTGGGGGAGCTGGTGGATCCCAGCAAACATCCAGCACCCTTCTTCTGCCTTTTTTGTGCTGAGTGAAGTACAAATCAGAACGGAAAGGGCTTCTTCCAGAGGGTCATGGCCAACTGGGACAGATCTCTGGAGGTAAGATCCAGTCAGAAAAGAGCCCTGCAYTGGAGCAGCTGTGCAGATTTGGAGTGAGATGATTCCTCTTCATGATGCCTGTGTCTTTGAAAGGCTGAGAAATCAGAGTGCTGGGAAGAATTTGTGGTGTGGAGAAAGGAGTCTACTCTTTTCATCCTCCATTCCCCAATCCTGAAGCATTATTTTCATTTGCCCCCAGATGGGTGTTAATTGGGGATTTCATCTGACTCTTCACCTCCTCACAGCAAATTCCTAGGCTTTTTGGAGTAATTTACTTCATTTAACCAGAGGGGGGTCAAAATCCCAAAGAATAAACAAAATCCACCTGTTCAGCTGAAATCGTGTGCATTGGCACCAGTTGCTATTGAACCTCCTAGAAGCTGTACGCATTGATTCCCTTTTCTCCCAAGATTTCAGCTTGTGTGATACAGACTAGTTCTTCCCCTTACTGTTTCCATTTCTTCCATTGCCCTTGTTTTTGTTGTTTATTTGCTTTAAATAGTGAGAGCACTGTGACCCTGCTAGCATCCTGCTGGTGACTGTGAACCCTTTTTTTTTCTTCAGACTTACTCAATGTAAGTTCTTTTTTTTTTTTTTTTTGACCCTTTTTGGATGCTGTTTTCATGGCAAGAAAATACTGCATGCTGTGTTGCTAAGGTGCCTGTTGCAACAGATCTCTGAGGGATCTGGGATCTGCAAGTGGTCACACAGTTAAATATTTCTTCATTCACGTTTGCCTTCCCCGCTGGATGACTTTGGCTTTGCCACTAATGGAGTCTGACAGGAGTTTTCATCCAAGCAGCAGTGTAAAGAGCATTTAGATGTTCATGCCATCAGACCCAGTGGCAGTCTGGATGGCTGGGATTTTTCACTGATATGTCAGCACTGAAGAAGACAAATGTACAGTTTTATTGTGCAAACAGAAAATTATTTTTGCAAAGGTTTTTAAAACTCCTGGRGCACTATTTCCTTTGAAGAAGCTTCTGTTGTAGGCTCTCATGTCTTCTCTGTCTTTGTGTGTTCATCATCCTTGTCAGTGAAATAATTTTCTTTTAATTAGTGRATGTACCTACTTATTACAGAAGTCTCAGCCAAGAAAAGGGGCTGGTGGATTCACTGGAAGCATTATGAAATTTATGGTCTTTTTTTGAAAGACTTTGATGTTTAGGAAGATGAGGCAGATGTGGTTGGAGAAGACATAACCAGAGAGAGAGAGAGAGAGATCCCTGCTTATAAGAACAGGAAACCTTCTTCAAAAGGGAACCAAACAAGCMGCTAAGGGACAAATACTCACCCTGTGTACACAGTTTCATTGGAAACCTGCAAATACCACTTTGGAGATCTCAAATGACCTGCTCAGGTGGTTCTGCTTCAGGATCCCAGGCAAAGCCAGGACTRCAACACTTCAGGCACATCACCAAGCATTTAGCAGACTTTACACCCAAGGAAATACTGTCCAGGAGGAATCATGAGCTGCTTCCATTAGTCTGTAAGGTGTTCTGCTTCTGAAAACACAATATTTGTGCTGTTTGTGGGAGGTTTAGCATTGCAGTGTCTCCGAGCTGGGTGTAATTGCGGAAGGGTGTGTGTGTACACAAGTGTGTTTTCTGTTACACTGCAATATCTTACAGAAAGATATTTCTGTCCAGATAGGTTCAGATGCTAATGTTGGGAAAGTTGTATTTTACTTTATAGGCCTATAAACTCCTTCAGAAGAAGATTTTTTTTTTATTGCTTAAAACTTCCCTTTGTGTCTTTCTGGAGATAGTTATCTGACCAATGGAATAACTTGGCTGATATAGAAAAAAGTCTATTTTTCTTTGTATAGAGATTTTCTCTAAAGTGAAAATTAGTTCCCCATTATTAAATCATATTCAGGCGTCAGGATTTCTGTTTGAAATACTGGTACCTGGGCTTTTTCCTAAGGAGCTTTTTTAGATAGGTGACACTGCTTGCTCTTTGTCAAACTGCAGGTTGAGTGATGTAAGAAAAGGCAGAGCATGTCCACCTTCTTGCAGGTGTTTCCCAAGTTATGGSTTTATGTGTTTTTCTCTATTGATGTAATTCTTTTTCTGAGGGCTTCCAAAATCTCTCTGAGCAGGACAGCACAAATCTTTCTTTCAGGCRTTTGGCTGGAAGGTTACCTGATTCACAGGCAATTTAAATGTCCTTAATTTTATTTTTTTTTAAGTGCAAGTATTTCAGTCCTTTTTTTTTTTTCTTCATTCTGGCATATTTTGATGAGGGAGAGTGGAGGAAGGACAAGATAGAGGAAAAGAGAGAGGAGACAAGGAATCTTCCACGGCCTTATTGAAATCTTAGGTTGACAAAAGCATAATTTTTTTTTCTAACTCTAAATTATTAACTAGATAAAACCAGAATACTTCACCTGCCTAATTGTTTTTTAACTGCTCAGAGCTGCAGCCCCAGAGCCCCTTTTCCATGGGACCAGCTAGTCACGAGTGGGCAGCACCACCTGCTGGCATCGCTGGCTGGAATAGCTCAGAGCTGCCTGGAAATGGGAGGACAGCATCCCTGGGGCAGACCTCGTGTTCTGATGGCTGCACAGTTGTGGAGACAGAGCTTCAGGGATGCTGCTGCTCCTCAGRTGTCACCGTGATATTTTCTGARAAATCCCTTCACCAGGATTTCTTCTCCTGGGAAGATGAGAAGCCTCAGCTTCTCCATGTTTTGCTGCTCTGGAATGTGGTCTGGAGAGTGTTTATCCAGCAGGTGGTTGTTTGATTGGTTTMATGCGAATTGTTTTTAATTAATGACCAGTCACAGCCAGCTGTGTTGGACTCTGAGGAGTCAGTCACGAGCTTTCATTCTCATTCTTCTTAACCCTTCTAATGTATCCTTTATCTTTCTTTGGTATAGTTTTAGTATATAATTTCTTTGAATACAATATCATAAAATAATATATTAGCCTTCTGAGAGCATGGAGTAAAATTCTCATCTCTCACCTCATCCTGGGGACCTCACAACTCCCCACTCAGGGACCCAGTGCCACCCTGCTCTTCACTGCACCTGGCACTCGACCTGCATCAATGATTGCTCTGGGGAGATCTTCATCATGTGCTGCAGCCACAGAAAGATTAGGAGGAGTAATTCCATCTCAGTGAATTATGTGGCATGAGATATCTGGTACGAGGTATTTCAGAGGTGGGAARTTGCTGTTAAGTAGTGATTAAGTTGAGGTTTGCCCTTTTCTGACACTGGGCTTCTGAGACTCTGCGCTCACACAGTGCAGGCAGGAGTAGAACTCCACAGTAGTCCTGGAATGCATCTGTTTGGAAAMAGAAATTTAAAACAGCACTTTTAAACCATAATTCCAGCTGTAATAAGCAAGGATGATTATTGTGAGTGACTATAAAGAATGTGTGGGCAGTTTCCTGAAGTTTCCCGTGCTCACCCATGGATGGACTAGCCCAGGGCAGGAATACACAGCAAAAACAAACACTCCAGGACTTGTCCAGCATTTCTCTGGACTTCCTTTGGATTGTTTTTCAAAGTTTGGAGGTTGTTATGGTTCAGTCATGTCAAAAGTGGTTGCTGTAAATTCTTTTGGGAGGAGATGGATAGGAGCAAAGGATGRATTTCCCAGTGCTTGCTACAGTTCCCTGCCCTGTTATAGCAGTGTGCCAGTGGCTGCAGATCACAGGCTCTCTTTATCATCTTCCAGTGGAAGAGGGGCAGTGGAGAAAAAACCTACATTTACACTATAAACGAACAAATGCTAAGGTAGGGTAGAATAAAATTCCAGTTTCTAGCCCCATTTGGCTCTCATTTCAATGCTGGTAGAACTGCAGTAGGTGCAGGAGTTGTGCTCACCTTTGAGAGTGCTCTGTGGTGTTAGTGCTCCCCATCAGAATTAGCTGTCATGTGTGGTTTCTGATTCTTTTCATCCTTAATTTTTCTTTTCTTTAATGAGTCCTAGAGAAATTCTCTTTCATTTAGAAAAACTCCTGGTTTCTGCTCCTGAAGCGAGGTCTGAGGGGACACCCCATGCATCTGCAGGAGCTGAGCTCTCTGTGACTACTGGGTTTCAAAATGCYCCCAGGGAAGAGCATCCATGCTTCACCTTTATACTCACTGTGCTGTGTAACACGTGGTCAGTGCCAGGAGAGGATCCCTTCATTCCCTGCTTATGCTGCTGTGGTGTCCTGGTGGTCCCTGGCGGTCTGGGTCACTGTCACTGAGCTGGGCTTGTGAGCTGCTTATTCCACTGAACACACACATCTGGGGTGTTTGAGCAAGCCCAGCAGGGACAGGGCACACACATCTGGGGTGTTTGAGCAAGC
>JACDOX010000194.1:1258392-1300542 GCA_014549065.1 Cardinalis cardinalis
CAGCAGGGACAGGGGCACTCAAGACCCACTGAAGCCTTCATGGTGTTTGGACAGTTCTGTGGAGCTGTAGGGACAGTATTGAATGACACAGTGATTTAACCCATCTATTGCTCAAMAGCTCAAGTGGTGCCAACTCCAGTCACACTGAGCACAGACAGAGATAATGAGCTTACTCAGTGGGTTCATGTTTTATGTTACTGCTGTCAAATATTTTCTTACCAAAATCATTGGCTGTCTAAACTGCTGAGTTTATACAAGTCCATTGTAATTCGTGCAGTGATTAAATATTAAACTAGAGTTTATTTTCAGAGGAAATAAATTTAGAGCAGACCACTTTGTTCTTTAGCAGAGGATTTCTGCTCCTGTCAGCTAGGAGATGGAGCAAACATTCTTCCCTCTAATAGCATAATTATTCAAAAATGTTTGCAAGGATCTTTTTGTAGAATTTGTGCTTATGCTTTACTGCCATTCTTTTATTTCAAAATGTGGGTAAGATTTTTCAGATTCAACAGCTGACAAAGTAATGGAAGTTTGCAAAGAAAATTTGGAGGATAAAGGGCCCAATTGCATGTGGGAGATTTATTTATTTATATAGAAATCTAAAACTAAAGATGCTTTGCCATGCTATTTAATTTTAAAGATTTACAGAAACCTTTTTCTGGTTCTTAAGAAATTGTAACAGTTTAACTTCACAGAGACCTGAGGTACTGTTTGCAAAGCAAAAAATTAACATAAGATTAGATACCATCAGTTTCTTAAGCATTTTTAACACGCAGCAGAAAATGCTTTTATTTTAATAAATGGTGGTTTTAGCATTAATAAGTTTTGAAAAAGAAACCTTTTTATTTTAGCAAATTTTGAGTRTGCCCTTGCTCTTGCAGCATAAGACAGAAAAAAAGCTGCACTCTTGGGTTTGATCAGGTGTAGCTACTGATGCCTTGGCACGTGGGCACCTGTGTGTGTGTGTTTCCATGTGAAACCTAGAAAAACATCTACCTTAACTTTCACTGTCATTTTCATACCATTTCCTGTGTCGTTCTCCTTTTTCCCACCTTATTAGCACGGATTGGAACCTTCTTTGGGGAAGGGACAGACAATTCTTTGAATCCATAATGTTTCCTGTGCTCTAATGGGATGYTTTTCCCTGGTGTAAAGGTCTCCCAGGCCTGCACCTCGAGTGCACTGAGCACATCATTAATCCAAAGCGTGTGCTTGCTGAATTTCCCCTCGAGCAGGCAGCAATGTCTGTGTCTTTGTGCTGAGTGAGTTTGATGTGCTCTAGTGGCCGTGAGTGATGAAGAGGAAGGAGGGATTCTCTTTGATAATGTGGCCAAATCTGCCGTGGACCCCTTCGACACCTCCTCGGGCTCGGTGCAGCTCATCGCCATCAAACCCGTGGCCCTCCCTGCTGTCCATGCTGCTTCTGAGAGGAGCCAGGAGTCTGCCATCACCAATGGGGAGGTAAGAACTGCCTGAGGAGTATCTCCAGGTGTTTCCTTGGCTACAGCCACAAGTGGAAGGATCTTAAGCCTGTTAGAGTTGAGGGCTGCTAGGAGCTTCTCACCTTTACGCTTCATAAAGTTCCATTAGCACTGTGGGTGCACAGACCTGAGAATTTAAGACCTGCTCTTTCACAATGCACCTGTGAATGCCTGCGACCTTGGAAGAGGTGATTTTCTGTATTCCTACCCTCCCAGTATCCCTCTCTTCTATTAAAAAAAAAAAAAGAGTAATGAAGGCATCAGAATAACATCTTTTCCTACGTGAATTCTGTATCTGGGTATGAAAATATGCATAGATCATCTGGGTGCCAGGCTGATCTTTCTGTACTAAGCACTATATCTCCATCAGAGTGAGAAGAGAGGTAGTGGGATCCTGGTCTTGCTCTGCACTCCAGCCTGTGCACAGAGGGTGCAGTTGTTTTGAAAGAAAAAAATGGGATGGCACCAACATTCGCTCCAGATGCTGGCTAAAAAGCATGCTTTGACTGCAATACTTATACTCATGTTTTGATGTAGATTTCATCAAGACCAGTCTATTTACAAAGGACTGAGGCTTTTATGAAGTTGTTGAACATGATGGGAACAAGCCACAGAGGTGTCTTGTTTACAAACTCACATTGCAACAGTCATTTAAACAGCTAAAAACAGAGTAAAAGCAGCAGGGAGGGCTGCTGCCAGGGACACTGTAAAAGACAGAGGTCYCATGTGGGCCTGGATTATTGCAGCCTGTTGTGCTCCATTTCATACTTGCATTTTAAGKCCTGATGTGCCATGTAGCATCCAAACTCAGAGAAAGGCTTATTTAGCATTCAGCATCTCTTTTCTGTAAGGCAGCAGGATGACACTGCTGGTGCTGTGTGCACCCTTACACACACACGCTTCCTGTAGTTTCAGGAGACTGTGGAATTTRACTCTGGAAGATGAAGTAAATCCCTGATTTCCAAGTAACTTGCAGTTTGAAGTGGGAGGGAAGTGTTTTYGATACTTAAGAGAAACCATGGGACTAAGCCGTACCTGGATGGAGCAAACACCCCTTTTTTAAAGGTTCCTCTCTGACAGGAGTGCCACAGACATGTTTTATGAAAAATCTTTTCTTTAAGATTATTTCTCTTGAGAAGCCTCAAGAACAAAATGTAAACAATAATTATCTGCTGCTGTGGAATACAACAGGTGGATCTGTGATTGGTTTATGTTAGTTGTTCTAATTAATGGCCAATCACAGTCCAGCTGTCTGGACTGTCTCAGTCGGTCACAAGCCTTTGTTATCATTCCTTTTCTATTCTTAGCTAGCCTTCTAATAAAATCCTTTCTTCTATTCTTTTAGTATAGTTTTAATATATATCATAAAATAATAAATCAAGCTTCTGAAACAYAGAGTCAACATTCTCATCTCTTCCCTCATCCTAAGACCCCTGTGAACACCACCACATAGGAGCCCGTCAGAAAGCRTATAAACAAAATAGACATTTGATGRCATTTCACTGGAGTCCTTCCCCAGCCATCAGTGGTGACTTATTTCAGGTTTTGTGCAGTCAGGGGGGATGTCTCTGTACCCCAGCAGAGTTTTCACGGGTGAGCTGTGCCCTGAAGCACGCGCAGCGCTGGGTCACGGCAGTTGGCTGACACCACTCGTGTTTTTCCTCAGTGGGTGTCTCTGAGTCACTGTTGTAATGGTACACAGTTTTTTTAGGCTAAAATTATTTAACCATCTGCCAAGCCATAAAAATGCAGCSACTCTGTTCACTTGCAGTTCCTCGCTGCTTGCAGATGGCACAGTGTGCTACAGAGGGATGACACACGCGGCGCATCAAACACGCGCTGACGAGATCCTTTGGAGGTAGCCAGCCCACCAGCAGCCCTGAAACATCTTCTTGCCTTTTAGGTGAACAAGGCTTTGAAGCAGAAGTCTGATATAGAGCACTACCGCAACAAGCTGCGCCTGAAAGCCAAGAGGAAAGGGTACTATGATTTCCCACAGGTTGATAATAGCAAGGCGCTGACAGACAGAAAAAGAATGTATGAGAAAAAACAGAAAGAACTTGACCACATTTTGGATCCAGATGCAGATGTCTCATCTCCATTTGCTGAGCCTAAGAACAGGTGAGACTTTTTATTTGCAGTTCTTCATCTGGGAGGAGAATCCTAGGAGTCAGAGGGGCCATTTTAATGAGCCAGGTGTTTGTTGTATCTGGTCACTGGCCCCTTATGCTTTATGAAGAAAATTCATACAGCCCATGGAAACACGTTCTCTAGTAAAACTGCAGTGTGGATAAAAACAAACAAATGGAAAAAATAAGGGAAGGGACTGTTGCAAGTTCTTGTGAGTCATTCTCAAAGGTAAACAGAAAAAGCRGTAGTAATGTTATTGGTGATACTCAGAGCAGACTTTAGGCAGGAAGTTAGCATCTGAATTGGTTCTTTTTCAAAATACAGTGGTGTTACTATTTTGTCACTGTTTTAATCTGAATATAACTATTGCAGAGGGCATGAGATAGCAGAACCAGTGCATTGTCTTTGTAAGTCCTGCAGTGATAGTATCTGTAAGATGTTGTGTGTGCCTGTTATTGGTGATCTTCCGGTGCCTTTAACAGAGAAATTCATCATTTGCTCATCTGTCACGTGAAGCTGGCATGTTGTATAACATTGCCGATGTTTGATTARCACTTCACTGTCTCCTGAGGATGGCATAGCAGTAGCACTCAAAAGCCCATTTTAGAAATGAGGGGGGAGTACAGGTGCTGATTGTGCCTGAGCTGCTGCTGTGGGTGGGTGCTCTGTTGCTGGTGCTCTCTGAAACACAAACTGGCACATTGGAAAGAGGAGATCACACCAGTCCTACCCCAGGAACAGCACAGCGTGCAGATTCCTCTTCCTTGGAAGTTTTGGAGGCATGAGGAAGTAAGAGAGTGTGTGTGCCATTACAGCTTGCTCAGGAGGGCTCTGGTKCTTACTGTAATCAGGGACTAACATCAGTTGATCCATGAGAGAAAAAGGGATACTGAAGCACCTTTCCCCTGAAAACGGCCCTCATGCCTGGAGGTGCARTCTTGCATTCCATCTCCTGGAAAGCTCAGACCAGAATTTTCCTATGAGTATGAATGGACTGCAATCAGAGCATTGCTGGTGACATAGGCACTGCACACAGTGCAGCTGCAGCAATTACCCTCGGGGCACAGGCATGAAAAAGACTGTAATGGGAATTACAAAAGCACTGTTGGCTCAGATTATGGGCAAAAGCTGAGATCAGATGTGTTTCTGTAGGTCTAGAGTTCAGTGGCTGAGGGATATTGCCCTGGAAGAGCTGTTTGCCAGGGCTATAGAGGTCACTGAGGAGAAAAGGCTGCCTCAGCTGTATGTTATGTTGGATGTCCTGAGGCACCATTTCTTCGAGCARTTTTCCAATTTATTGTGCACTGAGAGGGTAAAAAATGGAGCCTAYCCTTACACGGGAGCCCTGCTCTGCACACTCTGTGTCCAGGAGATACAAACAGAGCACTGGGAACCTGTGTGGAGGAATGCATTTATTCCAGGGAGCTGGAAAGTTCCCTCAACACATTGATGTGGCTGATGGAGACATTAATTTGGATGCTCATTATGTGTCACATGGCTCACAGGAAGTGTTTAAAACTGTAAACTGAAGCTTCAACACAGCCTCGTGCTTTTGTTAAATACACTGATGTTTGTTCACGTGCCAGTGTGTGGGAAGATCCCATACATTTTTTCCTGTGTGTTGTGTAAATTTCTCACAGTCTRTTTCAGCCAGTGATCCCTGGAATGACAGAAACTGCTGGGAGGCAGGTAAACTCCTGTAGAGGAATGATTCCAGCTGCACCATGAAACTGGCTGCTGGACTTGTTAAATATATGACCTGTATCCCCACATGAGGAGAGAGAATCGCTTCTGATGCACTTTCTRTGAAGACACAGAACACTTAATGAACTTTACAGATGTTGCAGATATTTACAAACAAACCAGTTCTGAATTCTGTGCTAAAATTTCCACACTAAGRCTTGGAACTGAATTTGGTATGAAAATTATTGTCCTTAGTTTTCTAACAAAAATAAGATGGCTAAAATATTACACTGCTGGAGGAAAACCTTGAAAAATACAACAAGGTAGTGTGGGGTTTGGTTATTGATAACTGAATCAATACAATTGCATTTCTGTAATGAGATAAAATTGCTTTAAAAGCAATCTGGGTAAGCATATAATTGAAAAAATKATTTCTATCCTTTTCTGTTTTGAATCATTGCTACAGCGGTTAAAACTTGAAAAAATTGTATTTTTAAAAAAGATATCACTAAAAACTAGTCAAAGATTTCAAAGTTTCTAGGGAAAAGGTCTATTCCCCTCTTTTCTGTTTTATATATATTCCTCTAACTTAAGTCACATTGTTACGGCACTTCCAAAACATAGCAGAAAATAGGGATGCAGTTGATTACTTAAGGTTACCTTTATGTTTTSAATTAATTTTAAATTGTATTAAAAGTGATTTACAAAGCATTGCTGCTAAATGATTTGATTTTTTCCAGAACAGAGCTTTGTGCTCTAGGTACCTTTCAGTCATCAGTAGCATAATCCTCATGTTTTAAAACATTCCAGCTGTGTTCCCAGAAGGCACTTCCTAACCCATTTGAATGCCAGTTGTTCCTGTTCATACCTCCTTTCTCATTAGTAAAACTCTCTTAAATGAGGTAATTGGCAATCTCAAGGTAATTTTTAAGAGCCTACTCATGAAATGCACTATTCTTGGATTTTCTTTAATAGTTTGCAATCAGGTCAAGAAKCTGCACATTTTACAGAGCTGTATATTTGAATCCCTTAGAAAATATATCACAATTGCCTCAACTAAGTATTTATAGACCCWTTGTAAAACATAAGAAATTTTGGAGACCTTTGATGTAAGAAGATGGTGATTGTCAGATCTGATTACCCTGTGCATAACCCTGTTTTCTGTTAATATCAACAGTATAGTCAGAGAAAGATTATATAGGAAGAAAGAATTTACTCAATATTATTTTTCCAGGGGAAACTTATTCCAAAAGCTCTGCTTGCCTTCTGCTTTGGCAGTGCATTTGGGACTTTGAAACACRAGCATGGTGATTTGTGATCAAGGGTCACACAGAAGTTTTGGGAAGTTGTCTTCGAACTAAGTACATGCCTGAGTAATTTATTTAATCAGAAGCATGAAATTGGGTTTTTTTGTCCTACCTTTTATCCTGTCTGATCATGTAAATGTCCTACTTTCTGGATTTCTGCAAACCAGTTTCTGCTGCTCTAATCTGTCAAGGCAAAAAGTGCTGTTAACAAGATCTGGAATAACTGAAGAATTATTTATCAGTGAATTAATTTGGACTGTCTTGTCTGTTCATTTCATTGATGGTTCTTGAGATGTTAAACCATGGAGTGACTTGAAAGTGTGACTTCAGACATAATAGTGCAACTTGTCTTACTTCGCTATGAGCACTGGCAGGTCCTCTGTGTGAAATGAGCAGCACAGAGACATGTTAGATGACCTGATCTAATTTTAATACTCTGAATGGAGTAATTGCACAAGGCAGAAAAATAGCATGGCTAGGCAAAGATAACTTTGTATCAGACTCTAGCAGTGTAATGACTGTGTTAATAAATGAAGCTGGCATGACATTATTTCATCTGTTACTGATCTACTTCAGGAGCAGTGCTCCTCTGGAGTGTGCAGCAAAATGAGTAGTGGCCAGACACAGCATGAGAACAACTCACAAACTCTGCTGGTGTAGAAGTAGCCTTCTTAAAAGATGCAGCTTCATGAAGCATAAAGTTCCTGTGCCACCATTTGCCTCCTGCAGATATGTACACATATGCTCTGTATTTCACAAAGGGATGCTGCATTTGTTTTTGTATAACCAGCAACAAGGGCAGAAATGGTTTTGCTGGAGACATTTCCAGGCATTTTGGATATTCAGTTTTATTCTGCCTTTCTATTGCATTTGCTTCCCCTTGGCTTGGAGCACCCAGCAGTGGAAGCTCAGTGCCCAGGGACGAGGAGCACTTTGTCCCAGTGAAGCAGCTGAATGCCAGGAAGGACAGCTCTCTGAGAAAGCTGTGGCCAGCTACCAAACTGGCTATTTAAAACCAGCATCTTGCAGCAGTTTCCTCCCACTGCTGTGTCTCTTCCCRTTCCCTGTGCTGGGGGTTTGTTTCAGTGGAGCTTTTTCCTGCTTCTGTCTCAGTGCTCAGGATCAGCAACCAAAATCTCTGCTCCCCATCTGTGTGTGTGGGAGAGCCTGTTATTTTTTAATATGTTTTTTTAAATGAGTTTGAATCATATCAGCTGAAGTTAAAAGGGTCCTGATAGCTTCTTGGGACACATTTCATCTGACAAGCTCCCACATACAATGTCCATGTCTTTTACGTAACTTTTATTTTCCTTAAACTGTAAAAAGCAATTAATGATCTCTTAATAAGGTTAGTGATTTCTAGCACTTCATATATGTAGAAAGAATATCCTGCAACAAAGTGGCATTTTTATGAACGTCATAATTTTAGAATAAAGGTGAGTATTGACAATTACTGTCTGTCGTTATTTTTTCTTCTTCATTTTACCGTTTTCTTGTTTCATGTTCTCTAGGCAGCCCCTGAAGACCTCAGTGTACAGAAGCAGGCAGTCCCTGAACAGCCCCAGCCCAGGGGAAACTGAGATGGATCTGCTGGTGACTCGAGAAAGGCCGAGGCGTGGCATCCGGAACAGTGGATATGATGTAAGTTTATTTGGCATAGGCAGAGAAATCTGCTCAGCAAAGCCTTGACTTGCTCCAGGCAACAACTGATAAGCCACAAGACAGATTGCCAYGAGATATTTAGTGTTCTAGGAGTTTATGTGCACTCAGCATCCTGAAAAAAGCTCAGACTCTTTTGTGTACTTTATCACTCTACATMATTTTACAGTCTGAAATGCAAACAAAACCTTTGCCCAAACCCCATTATTTGCCAAAGTATTAAATCTTGAATTTAGATAGTTCTTCTAAGTGTGTGGCTACTTCACAGTGAGCTTTCTTCATTGCAATTAAAATCCTCTGTTTGCTCTGARGAACAACCTGGAGCTGCTCTCTTGATTCAGAAGAATGAACAGCCTGCCATTGGGACTTAGGTGAAAAATCTGGGATTTTCACCTAAGTCCCAATGGCAGTGTTTTGTGGAAATTCCYTAGGGACAGGGATTGTCCTCTTGCTCCCATCAGAACTGGGAGAGTTTTGTGTAGGTAAATGTCAAACCCAGCCAGAGGCGATGCTGCTTTATGGTCCAAGGAGCTCATGCAGCCAGCACAAGGAGTTGTCTTGTGCAGTCTGAACAAACACTGGGTGCAAGTTGATGCTGTGTGAACCCAGAAGGAGGATTAAAAATATCCCCTACTCTGGGGAAATGTTGAGTTTTTCAATCCTTTGTCACGTGTCCAAACTACTGTTGCTCAGCCAGCCCTGAAGATCAGTCCCTAGAGAGGGTCTAAACCATTCTGGAAAACAAGGAAGTTCACCTGTGGTTGCCCATCCTCTAAACATTGTAGGTGAAAAACWTTTTTTTTCGGGGGGTGTTTCATTGTCAACCCTCTCTCTGCCAGGAATGTGATTTTAGCAAGGAGAAAGGAAGTACCAAAGTTGGGGGGATGTGTTCAGGAAAGTTTAAACCTTTTACAAAACTCTTCAGGGCAGGTTGTAGTTGTCAGATTTCTGAAATGATTCCCTGCGTTTGGAYACTTCCCATCAGACTGCAAGAGTCATGTGGAGCTGTGTGAGTGGGCTGACTGGTACACTGCTTTCTGAGGAATTAGGATGCCAATACTATGCTAATAAAAGCTAGTTTTCCACAGGGGATATTTCCCTGGAAATCAGTGTTGAAAACATTCTGGGAGCAGGCATGGCAGCAGATTTTAAAAATATATTTCAATATATTGTGTATGCTATATATAAACCATATTTTAAAGAAAATTTATTAAAGACCTCGGAAGTAGATTAATGAAGCAGCTTATGCAGATTCTGGAGTATCCTCAGAGTAATTGTAAGCTGTGAGATGTGTGCACATCGCAGAAAAAATTGCTTTTGCCTTGCCTTTGGTGCTGCAGTTGGGCAACCTGTCCCTGGCACGGTGCTTCACTGATACATTACATAAAATCCCTCTGCTCAATGCACTGCAGATTCACTGCAGTGCACCTCTTCCAGCTCTGAATGCATTCCCCATCTGAAAGCACAGAAATGCTGCTGGGAAATGGGACAGGATATTGAAATTTAGCTGCCAAGYCTGAGCCTGCAGCGTGGGCTGGTCCCCCTCTCCTCTTTGAGGCTCCTCGGAGCTGTGTCTGACAGGCTTCGTCTCCCAGGATACCCACTGATGGCTGCATCCATGGAATTCATGGATCTCACCAGCTAAACACCTCTGCCAATCTGACCTCTGAAAACGGGTGAGAAAGGGCTGCTCTGAGTGCTGACTCGTGTGCCCTTTCTGTTTCATACAGCAACACCTGGCACGCATTTTTGACATCTGATTTGTCATATTAAAAGTTCCAGCCTTCTCAGAGTGCTGCTAAACTCTTCCTTTCAGCATGTTATTTAGCAGCAAGTCCTGCCAAAGAATAGTGAAATCTGCATTTTATAAGCGGTGCCAAAAAATTCAATTTATGAATCAAACAGTTTGTATTGCCTGAAAAAGACGTTTTTTACAGCATGAAAAATTGTGGGGGGAATTTGAGCTGTTACCAGTACACCCAGGTTATGTGTTGAGGTTTTTCTTCCCAACAACCATAATGCTTTTCTTTTTAAAGAAAARAGATTGAGATCTTCCAGATTCTTTAAGAAAACTGCTTAAGAATTCACCATTCATGTGCACAACCACAAGATTTCCTTTCAGTAACAAATTTCTAAATGGTTTTCTAAAATACTTCATTCATACTTTTCTAAAAATACCTCATTCTCTATAATTATTTTTTTGTGATATTTCTCTGAATTGTGGTTCTGTCTCTCAGATCTAAAAACTGGTAAAGATATGAGGGTAAAGATACAATATTTTACATTTCTCCATATGGAATATGTAGCTTTTAATACTATTTTGGAGTATACGCTCTACTGTTTGATGTTCTCAGTATATTGCTCTTTTATAAATTAATTTTTATTGAACAGTATCTAGCTTTCCATTTTAAAGAATCCCAACAGGTTTTACTATCATCACCTTCAACTAGGAATTAGACTCAGAAGACGACTTTATTAACATATTTATTATTTTCAACAAGTTCATTAACAACTCTRTGTAGAGTAAATGCCATAACAAAAGATTCTCGAACCTCTAGACTGCTCTAATGAGATTTATACCAGAGCAGAAAATATTTAGGCTGTTTTGCTATCAAAGGAAGAAAATTAYTTTATTATACATGTCTAAGAGAGCAGTATGCAAAAGAATTCATGGGCATAATTTAGTTGATATAGCTAAATTAATGCAAYGCACCCCAAAGGTTATAGATTAATGTTCACATAAAGAATTTTACTGATAATGTTGCAGCAGCAGAATTATTCAAGACGTATAGAAAGTCTGTCTCTCACTGCAGGGTTTTGTTTGCTTTCCTTATGTACCTCTAGTCCCTTCTATTATACAGTAACTGTGTGTGATTTTAAGTAATGGTGGCCTCTATTTAGGATAGCTGCGTGWTTCACTTGAAAGGATAACAAACAAAATAACAAATAACACTCAGAAAGGGATAGGATGAATTGAAATAGATTTTAAAATATGATGAAAAGAAATTATTATTATTATTCTCCAAAATCTACATGTCAGCTTTTATATTGATGATTCAAAGCTGCCTAATATGAATCTTGTATACATGTGATATATTTTAAACATTCTGTGGGGATCTAATGGCTTCAGCAGTGAATTGTAGTAAAAAACCCGATTTATTTCAGCGTTGGGTRCTAATAGGTCTATGTGGGATTCCACTCACATTTTTGCAGGCATGAGCAAATGGAAGAACCATGGTTGTTAATCATCCAGTCAGGATATTATGATTTCAGAGGCTCTTTGGCTGCACTTACATAAACTACCATTGCATTTTATAGTCAGCTTTCTAAAATGTGTCTGATTTTTATTTATTGTAGCAACACAAACACCAATGGAATCAAAATGAAGGAATGAAATTAAGGAAGAATTTTTAGTTGAAGATTTCCTATGAAGTTTTTCTATTTAAGATAATTTGGTGCAGTTGCTTTCCCCTTCCCCCAGTCTGATATGTGTACCACTTGGAAAGCCTGAATTTGAGTTTGTGGCTTTGAATTTAGATCATATACTGTGTAACTATGACTATGTAAATTATGGYTAAATTTCTAATGTGCAAATGTTTAATTTTTATCCTAATTTTTCTTTCTTTTTTACTGCCATACTTTCATTTGATACAAAACATAGCTGTGCTTAAAACAGAGAAAGCAAATTAGTATTTTACTTAGATTTATCATCAG
This sequence comes from Cardinalis cardinalis, assembly GCA_014549065.1. NCBI lineage: Eukaryota > Metazoa > Chordata > Aves > Passeriformes > Cardinalidae > Cardinalis > Cardinalis cardinalis. Next base: position 1,270,367 of record JACDOX010000194.1, read on the forward strand.
TTTTCACTACCAGTGTAACTCTTTTATAGAGTGGCTGATAACAGAAAAAGAACACCAGTTTGGTATTTCCCTCCGAAAAGGAATAAATATATTTTATGATTGTCCTACAGCTTACAAAAGCTTGGGGACACAGTCACTTATCTGTTCAGATGTAGAAAAACACTATTACAGGGGAAAAAAATATGCCAAGCTAGGAGCTACAGAACACTGAAATGATCAGGATAGTGCTAGAATTTTTAACAAGAACATCCTGTTGTATTCTTTTATTTAGGGCTATTTTAAACACTAGCACAGTTTCTAAGCACATGCTATTTACAGAAGGAGGCACAGGTCCTATTGCTCATCCCAGTTATCCTTYACAATCAATGCATTTTACAGGTATTTAAAGAATTATAAATTATAATTATAATATATTTATTATTGTGTATTTAGATATTATATAATTATGATTATATTTGCTGATTAAAAACATATGTTTTTAAAACTCTGGGCTGTAAAATTGACCTTACAAAATGCTGATGAAGTGTGGTATTCCACTTTCAATTTCTTGCAATGTGATGATTGTTTTCTGTCACGGAATTACAGCCAAAAAAAAGCAGGGAAGTGATTTCTGTTTGTACTTATTTGTACAGAAGGAATCACCCTAGGAGTAGCCCTTCAAGCTAAGCTGCCCAAGCACTGTCTGCTCGTGGAAGATTGTGCTTCATTCCCTGTTCCCAGGTTAACTTTGCATAAATACCAGTGACTCCTGTTTGGGGGCTGGGTAAGACCCCTGAACTGGGCCACGGTGTTCTCTGCAAGGGGCAGGGCTGAACTTGTGGGGTCATCGTGGAAGTTGAGAAAAACTCCTAAACTTTAGTTCTTCAGAAATCTTAATGTGAGAGCCTGAACAAWGGAATTTCAGTGTCTCCAGCTGTAATAATCTGTCCCTTGTAAGGGGTCCTTCACAATGATGGCACTRTTTAGGGAACCGTACTCTTCCTGGCACAGTTGCACTGCCATTGATACCGCAACTAAGACAAGAATTCAAACATTAATTCTAATTGTTTTTAAGTGAGCCATTGACAGTTTAATCTGCTACAGAGTGTCCCTGCTACTTTTCCCAGCAGGGAATGTAGAATATAAAGGGCTATTATACTCCCCTGCATTGTRTGATTTCTTTCCAATATTTGTTGTGTGTCTATATTATTATTGCCACTTTAATTAAAGGGATGGGACCACAGTTGGGCTAAAAATGATTTATTGCTCAGATAAACATCAGTATCAGAGGCTGTGAGATTTATGAGAGCAAGCAGTTGGCCATAGCACAGAGTAGTCACAGGTTTTTTGTTACAAGACAATATATAACTTTTTAATCCAATGGAGAGTTGCCATAGAGYTTACTTTGCTTTTCTAACCTATCACCTTTACTTCTACTGGAATGCAGATACTTTTATCCAATGGGCTACTATTACACATACACACATACACATAYGTTTCTATTATAACATCTAAACTCTTAGCTTACTCTATACAACTACACCCCTACATTATAAACCTTTCATCTTATTAATCTTATTAATACAATTTTTTTACTTACTTAAGACATATTCTTACTTACAACTACAGAAACATACATTTATGATTTTTCTGCTTAATGTCTGTGTATTTGATTTTTACATCAATCCAAGCTTCTCCCAAGGCTGCACATCGAACTCTCCCGTGTCTGTGGAAGTTTCTATTTTTCCATTTGCCATGTGTCTGCATTTTCAAAATTCCCGATTGTGTGTGCGCTACGTCTGCGTGTGCGCTACGTCTGCGTGTGCGCTGCGTCTGCGTGTGCGCTGCGTCTGCATGTGCGCTACGTCTGCGTGTGCGCTACGTCTGCGTGTGCGCTACGTCTGCGTGTGCGTTACGTCTGCATGTGCGCTACGTCTGCGTGTGCGCTACGTCTGCGTGTGCGTTACATCTGCGTTTGAGAATGCCGAGGTGGCACAAATGCTATTTGTAAATGCTATCAAATGCTGTCTCATAAAGCCTTTTGCGTCCACTTTTATCCCCCCCACCAGACCGAGCCTGAAATTATAGAAGAAACCAACATTGACCGCGTCAACGAGCCGCGGAATTACGGCAGGGCCCGTCAGGCCAAGGGCCACTCRGAGACGTCGACGCTGAGCTCACAGCCATCCATCGACGAGGTGCGGCAGCAGATGCACATGCTGCTGGAGGAGGCCTTCAGCCTGGCCTCTGCTGGCCACGGGGGCCAGCCCCGGCAGGACGCCTACGGCTCGGCCCCACACCTGCCCTACTCCGAGGTGGTGACCAGYGCCCCCGGCACCATGAGCCGGCCGCGGGCGGGTGTGCAGTGGGTGCCCACCTACAGGCCAGAAATGTACCAGTACAGCTTGCCAAGGCCCGTAAGTGGAGATTCTCTTTGCCACACTGTAATGTCAGAAGGGTGCTCTGTTCTGAGCCACGATTTTTTAAAAGTAGTCCCATTTAGGTGCTTAAAACCAGAAAATAAGTATGTGTAGGGTGATGTGTATATATACATCTACATATGTGCTTGCCTAGACACCAGCCTTTGCCGCTGGGCCACACGCATACACCATGAAAGACTTGGTATCTTTTCAGCAGCAAGGTTGTCTTGTCTAAGTTGTACTAAGATTTAAAGGAATAGGCTGCAGAATAGGCTGAAGATTTAAAATAGGCTGTTCAACAGATCCCAAACTGTTGGAACCCTGGCTGCTGAGAATTTCAGACTTTCTGTGCTGACAGTGCTGACAGGCATTGACCCCCATGAGAATACTGCATTTGACCTGAGGCCATGGAGAAGGCTTCCAAAATTAAATGACAGAGCTAAGATAATAAGTGTTATCATTTGAATAGAAGTGTGTAATATCACATAGTAGAAAACTTAGAGTTTTAGACTATAGTATTATATTTAAAACAAGATAGATCTTTTAAGGCTAGTCCTTAAGACTAGATAGACCTTTAGAAGCTAGTCCTTCTTCTTCATCTCCTTCTTCATGGGTTTAAGTATTATGTAATTAGATAAAAAAGTCCACAAGTACTTAGTTATTAAGTTAAAAGTAAAAATATTTTAGGTATCATTTCCTAATTAAACAGTTTATCCTTAAAAAGCCTTATAGAGAGAGAAATATGACTCCATTTTTAGTTTGTTAGAGTGAAGTGCTGTAGAACTCACACCAAACTTGTTTGCACATCCCCTTCTGCTCAGGTAATGGGTATTAGGAAGCAATGTGGTTTTATGGATGAACTATGGTGACATCTGGGTAGGGAACACCAACTCTTCTGCATCGTTGGAGAGGTTCAGCACTGAAGAGCAACATRAAATGGGGGCTGTAATTGGTAATCTTGCACTTAGAGCAATTGGCTTGGGTCTCTAGAGAAGAGATCTAGAGAAGATTTAATTCCACAGGTCTCTTAGTTGACCTTATAACTGACTTTATCCTTCATTTTCTAGCCTCAAGCAGCAGTTAACAAGTCCTCACCTTGCAGAAGTAATACATGCATTAAGAACTTAAACCCAAGGGTGAAAATTGTTAATGGAATTTTATAAAGGTCTAGACAGCAGTGACACTAGCACTATGCATACCCTCACATGAGAAACTGCCCCTGAATTCCCACATATGGTAATGYGAAACTCAACAGTATATTTTCTTTTATGTCAGATACAAATCTAAACCAAAGGCGATTGCTTTCAGATAAAAAATAGCCCATCTAACAATACCAGTGTGATAAATTGTTCATTTTAAGGCTTTTTTTGGTCAGAATTTTTTTTTTAAAGAATATATTTCAAATTGAGTCCCTAACTCCAGCTAGCATATGAAGATAATGCAGAAAAATGTCCTCAGTTCAAAATCACCCTTACCATKACTTCCTTGACAATAAAAAATACATTAAGGGATGCTGCTTCTGAACTATTCTGAACACAGCTGAAAGCCAGTGGCACTGCCTGCAAAGGTTCAGATTGGTGCTATGTAAGTCATGCTAAGGTTATTTCTGGCACTTTGAAATTGGTTTGATGAAATTCATACAGCATATAATCATTTTTTATGGTTAAAATTCAATTAAAAGCTTAAGAGACAGCTAATAGGGAGTCAAATTACCTTGACACTTCAAAGAATCCTTCTAAAATGAAATTAAAAATATTATATGGTGAGAGGTTTTTTWAAAAAATATAATAGCCACTCTTCTCACAGTGAATGATTCACTGTTGTCTTTCTAAGACTTATTACTCTCCTAAATCATCTGCATGTTTGGGACCTTTTGCTTATCTTTCTGGCATTCTGAAGACAGAGTTAAATAGTTAAATTCCCTGAAGATAGTTGATTGCCACAGATGAGGATAGGCAYAGACTGCTGGGCTTTGGATAAGGGCTGGTAATTCATAGTTTTCTGCATATCAGTTTCGTGAATTTGCACTGTGCTTCAACCACCCCATTTCCTGGTTTGTTCTCATGGGCATGAAGCGTTGGAATTGAAAATATCCCCAGCTTTGGGGATGAGAGGTATCTGTGCACTGGGATGTTTGTTACCTCTGTAAACCAAGAATAAGTAATTTTTTTCCTTTCTTAAAATTCAGTTCTGAGTGGCAATTAGAACTCAACATCAACAATGCTGTTACAATTCAAAACACTGAGCATTTTGAAAAWGAAAATTTCATCTTTGAAAATTCAAGGGCATTTTGTCTGCTTCGATGGAGCAAGTGCAGAGGCGTCCAGAGCTGCTCTTTAGTTCTGTGTTGCTTGTGGTGTCCTCCAAATTGTGGATCTTTATTTTTTTGCAGTCAACTTCTTGGCTAGTCCCACCATCAAACATTTGCGCATATCTCCAGAGTGTGCACACTTTTTTTTTTCCTTTTCCATTTTCTTCTCCCTTTTGAGGCCTTCTGTGTGTTTTTCATTTGCTTGGTTGGGTTTTTCTGTACATGCTGCYATTAATACTGAAATTATCTGTAGCTCTGGTGAGGGAATGCCTGTTTGTCAACCTGCCTGTTGGGTGACCTGTGGAAAGAGGATTTCTCCACATGGGGCTCACGCCTTCTCCTGGCAGAGGAAAGCCAGTGGAATGCAAACTCTCCCTGTTGTTCTGGAGCTTCCAAAACATGATGAGTAACACTTGGCTGAGTCCTTGGCACCCAGCTGGTGTGCTRTGACTGGTGGATGGAGTTAAAGGGTTGAACGTGTGACACCAGCCCAACCGCCAGCTCCGTGCCTTGGTTGATCTTGTTTGGAAATTTGCTTTGCAAATGTGCTCAGCTGAGTCAAGTGAGAGCTAAGACCAGAGAGGAAAACCCTCTCCATCACAAGGCTGGACCAGTTTCCATCTCTCCTCTTTAGTGCTCTGGAAAGAGGAGTGAGAGTGACAGAGCTCTGTGTCCCAAGTTGAGACCCAGCACCACGAACAGGCACTGATGACCAGCACTTAGAGCCTGAGTGACTGGTAAAGCATCCCTGTCCTCAGAGCTCCCCTTCATTTAACAGGGGTAAACTGGGAGTATTTTACCAAAATTCAGCCACTTTCAATAACAGCTGCTTAGTATGAAACAGGACAGCTATAAAGGCAAAGCCAAATCAATAAATTTGCGTTATTCCTGGATTGCARTTTAATAAACAAATAAGTTAAATCATTCCATGAGTTAACAAGGACACTGGCCTTTTAATTCCTATGGTGAGATGTAAGGAGATGGATATTTCTGTAATTAGAAAGCAACATAGAATACTCTCACCCAGGACCAATCTGTWAGTGGAAGGTGGTAAAGATATTTAAATATTTGAACTAGGGAAATGTAGCCTTAAAACTAACTGTAAATTTTCTGCTTTGGACTATAGTTATTTTGTGCTGRCCTATGAACACAGGCTAGAGTTTGTTCAGCCTGGAGAAGAGACAGCTCCAGGGAGACTTTAGAGCACCTTCCAGTACCTAAAGGAACTGCAAGAGAGCTGRAGARGGGCTTTTTACACGGGCRTGTAAAGTGGGAATGACTTTGAACTGAGAGAGGGCAGGGTTAGATTAGATWTGGGCAAGGAATYTTGTACTGTGAGGGTGGTGAGGCCCTGGAGTAGGCTGCCCAAAAATTTGTGTRTGGCCCATCCATGGCCAGGCTGGATGGGGCTTTAAACAACCTGGTCTAGTGGAAGGAATCCCTGTCTGTTGCAAGGGGCTTGGGCCTAGATAATCTTTAAGGTGCCTTCCAAACCAGTCTGTGATTTTTCTTTTCTACATCCTGACAGGTGGTATCTTGGCTCTCGTGGGTTGTAGGAGACAATGGTGGCTGCTGGTGGCTGGACTTTATCCTCCAGAGGATTTATTGTCCTTGGCCCAATGGCTGCTAAACCGCACTTCCTACTTTTAAAAATTATTTATTGGCTTGCTTTTTAAATTGTCAGTGTTCTAGCCACAGCAGACTCCTTCACTGGCATTTCTTACTGGAAGGGAGGCACGGGGTCTGCTCTCTGCTACTTGTGCAGTCTGTCCTGGGTCTCAAGTGGGATTGCTTCTGCCTGATTGTTATAGCCTTTGTGTTACAGACTTTCTCATTTTTCATAAAATAGAGTTTGGAACACGTGCACATTGTTTTCCTTCTTAAGATTGTTGTCTTTTTTTCTTTTTTGGGCTTTTGGTTTGTTTGTTTGTTTTTGTCTGGTTGGATTTTTCTTTTGCTAAAAACCATTTTAAAAGATAAATAYTTGAAGAGTAAAATTAGGCAAATCTGTGAAATCAGCTGGGTTGTGTTTTCTGTTTGTTGTTTTCCTCTCTGACTCGTTTCACAGTGGTGAAGTGACTTTAATTTTACAATCAGGCTKGTTGGCCAAGAGCCTAAGGGCTCATAAAAATCTTTAACAGGCATCTGTGGTAAAACTTTGGCTTCATTTAGCTTCTGAACACTTCTTTCCCATTTATATGTTGCCTGCAGGAAAACACTAATGCCCCAACCCATTAGAGAAACTAGAAATTTCACTGGAGTTCCCTCCCACAACCAGGTTGGTGTGTGGCAGCTCAGGGCAACGAGGGCTGACTCCTGTCCCTGCTGGACAAACAGTTCCTCAGCGTGTTGGAGCAGATCTTTTTACAGGATTTTTCCCTTTAACAGGATTCTCTCTGCCCAGCCATTAGCAAAATATTGCCACTCACTCAAAATTGCTCATCTTCTGTGTAAGCAGCAAAATAAAGGCTTAGATTTTCTATTTTTCTTTTTCCCCCAAAATTTCCAGTGCATGTCACAGCATATTTGTGAACTGTGATCCCTTAAAATACCTAATAYCTCCTTTGATGTCAATATTCCAAAGCAAAACACACAAGAGAAAACCCAAATCTACCTCTGAGTCTCTGCCTACCCCGCTAAACAGTGTGGAGTCGCTTTCCATTCCCAAACATTATCCCATGTGCTGCTCCTTTAAAACAGGGGGAATAAAAAGGATTTCATGCTTGGCACAAATGCATGCTGAGGGCAAGGTGTGGGATGAAAGGCTTGTGGAGCCAGAAGGGAGAGTTCAGGCAGCCTGTGAGGGCACTGCCAGCCTCTGAGATGCAGAAGAGGCTCTGCAGACCATTGCACACCCAGCACTATCAGGAGAAATATAATTGAGGTTTTCTTTGATGCAAATAACATTTGTTTTTTCCTTTCAGTTCTTTCATTAAAAATCAGCATTTCCAACCCCTGGCCAAGAAATGTCTTAGAAGTGTCTTTTTAGAYTTTTTTTTCCCCTCTCACTTAAATGTAGAAGTGCTTTAAATATCATGGTAGCATGGTGAAAGTAAATATTAGGAGACTTTGTAGGTGGCATGCAAGAAAAAATTATTTTCAAAGACATGCCTTTGAGGGTTTCTAACCTGCTTTAAAAGGGGTAACAGTGAGAGAACATAGAAAGATGCTGGGTCTGTACTGCTTTTCCCTTGGAGACACGTCAAAAATCAATTTGATAAGTTACCTTTTCTTTTTGTTGACCTAGTTTTGCTGGTATTTGAGAATGAAGGCATTTGGAATACGGTCTAAATGTGCAATTTTACAAGATGATTACAGAAAGACAGTGTTTTCTGATATAGTGTGGGATTTATATTGCCAAATTCCAATCTAAATGTAGGTRGTAAGTCTGAAATAATCATGTAAATCCTGTAGGCTCGTTCTCTGGGCAGGAGACAGAGTGTGACTCATCCCATGTGTTTTAATGTGCTTTTAACTTTCACYGCTGTTTGTGGAGGAGTTTCTCTGGGTAAACCAGATTCCTCTCATTTAGAGGGCCAAAGTCCCACCACGGGACCCCTTTTTTTTCAAAATGCCAGTGTCTTAATAGTGGTCAGCCTTCCCCAATTTTTTTATTTGTTATTCCTCTGATTTTGTCTTTATTCCCATGCATTGCTTTGAAGCATCATCATGCAAACCACAACTGAAAAAAAATCACAACTAAATAATAAAAACCAGTAGGAAAACAAAACCCTCACCCATGATGTAGTGAAGCATCTAGTGAGATATCATTCCTCTAAATGTGCTTGGAAAAATTATGGCCTCTAATCTATAGCAGTGCAAAGGATTTAGGAGGAAAATTTTGTCCTTCATGTAATTTCTGGGGTGCYCTGGATTTCATGCACATAGTTATGCCTCCTTCACATGTATTGGTGATGAAATTCAGAATTACTGCAAGCAAACTGCTTAATTTTGTGGTTTTGTGGGTGGGCCTGGTGTTCCTCTGGATCAGTCTGGCTTTTCAGAACTGTTTGAGGCCCTTGTTGCTGTTACGGAAAGTTACAGAATTTGGAGGTTTTTGTGGAAAATTTTCTTTTCATCTCTTGAAGRCTGAAAGGAAGAGGTTGAAATATGRGTTGCTCACAGGCRGCTTCACTGCAGTACACACTGCTCTGAGGGTTCTTTCTGAATCTTTGAAATATTTTTTTTCCCTGAGAAAGTGAAAATACTCAGGTCTTTTCCCCATGATCCAGAGCAGTTGTTGAGTCTCACACAATCACAACAGATCTGCTTTGCCAGCAAGTCACAAATGTCACAGAGACAGTGTTTAATATGTTTTATTTTAATTAGACTTCRTCTTGTCTCTGAGCTAATTTTCAGGTTTTCTTCCATATTCAAAAATCACCAAAGTACTGTAAATTCCCAAATAAATGCAATTATTGATGATGCCACAAAAAGTTAGCTTCCAGCTGACTGGCACACAGAGCAAGTATTTAATTTCTGATTTCGTTTTGTTTTTCAATTTGACTGAGACCTACTGGTGTTTCAGAAAAGATGTATTTTTCTCTGTTACAGGCTTATAGATTTTCTCAGCTTCCTGAGATGGTAATGGGTTCTCCTCCCCCTCCTGTCCCTCCCAGAACGGGTCCCGTGGCTGTTGCCTCTCTCAGGAGGTATTTATCTGTTATTTTATTTTRGGCATGGTCTCTAAAACCCACTGTCACAATAAGAACTGGGGCAAACCCTGAAGGGGCCCTTAAAGAGATACATTCCTGTAATTAGAAATATGTTGGGTTTGTCTCATTTTAACACAAAATGAAATAACAATGAGTTTTCTGTTAGCCAGTCTGTGTCAATAAAATTAGGATCTGCAGTCTCTTGCTTGTTTTAAAGCATTCTTTGTCTCAGCTCTCTAATGGTGTGCTGGATTGAGGCAGATAATTCACACCGTCATTCTCCTGCTTTCCTGAAATTGCAACATTTCCAAAGACCTCAGCACTTCCCAAGTGCAGTAATGTTAGCTACCACAGTGGTCTCCTACTGTATGATACCATGTCATGTTGTGACTGTCTGTAGACTGTGGTGGTGAATTAATTATGGTAAAGCTCTGGTGAATTATGGTAAATCTCTGGTGAAATTATGGTAAAGCTCTGGTTTTAGTGTTGTGTTTCACAGGCATTTGTTTGAAGCAGCAAGCAGAAGCCCTATACGATGCTTTGGTAAAAAGAGCAAGCAGGCTAAAGGGGTTGTTTGCAGACTTCTCCAGACTTCTCCAAACTTCTGTTATGCAGYTGTTCTCCAGGTTTCTGTCATGCCAGAGAAAAGTTGGGCAGATTGCTCGTTGCTGGCTTGTCCTGCTGGAGCTGATAGGCATGTGTGTGGCTACAAATCACATCTGTAGGTCAAAATGACAAAAATTTGTATTTTTCTTTCTTTCTTAACACACAGGTCTACATCAGATATTGGCAGCAAAGTGAGAATACCTGAGTCCAGTGGAGCAGATCAGGCCCAGCACCATGATCAGACACCTTTTGCACCGGGTTCGAGAGCTCCCATGTCTGTCGGTCCGCTCGATCAATCTGCTTTTCACTCAGGTGACAAAAATTKGGCAGATTCAACTTTGAGAGCCTTACAAGTTATTTTGGATAGAAATGAAAGTATGAGATATAGCAAATAAGSGTGATTATTTGGAGAAAGACTGTATTAGGTGGGGTTTTTCCTGGTGCAGCTGAAGGAGCCCTCCAGAGGATGGCCTGTCCCTTTGTAAGTGCAGCACCAGCTGCATCCTAAAATACTCATCCTGCAGCAGCACCAGGAAATGGCCTTTTCTGAAGGTAGGATGCAGCAGTAATGTCCCAGATGTTCTGTGTTCAAGAACTCTGGATTGATAAAACCCAGTAAAACTGTTCATCTGTACAGAAAAATGCAGTAGAATTTTTAGGGAGGATRTAGAAGGTGTTGGTAGCAAAATAAGTTGCAGTCTTGGGACAGCTGTGTGACTTGTTTGTGTTCCACTTTGTACCAACCAAGCAAAGTGGGAGAGACAGGCAATGGGGGAGAAATGTGTTAGATCCTTGCAATATTTTGTGRGTCAAGAATACTGATCCAAGTGCTTGAAGACTTTTTTAAGGCTCCCTATTTCCTCTTGAGAAACTTTACCCCTATTCCTGTCACAACAAYGGGCTACTGAGGAAGGCAGATTGAAAGTCCATGGCCCCTTCCCTTCAAAGCACAAAGCAGCGGTGCCATTGCACAGTCAAAGGTAATCTGTTAGCTCTTCACCCTTCCTGTTCTGGAGAATATAGTTTCTGCCCAGAATTTGTTTTGGGTCTAAAAGTCCCAGTTTTAAACGTCTAGTCAGTTCCTGGTCCTTTTGATACAAATTGTATTTATAAATTAATTGATTTAATCATGAGATGAAGCTGATATACTATTTTGATGGTGTCTGGACAATATTTAGCTGGAAAAAGTACTTCAAATGGCTTTTTACTGGCAAAATGTGTTTTCTTGAAGAGTTATAGAAAAGAGCTTCCAATATTCAAAAGAATTTTCCATTAGTTCAAACCTTTGAAATTAGTAGTTTGTTAGATATTGCTCTGTTAATCTCCCAGAAAAAAATCTTTCTTAGCTTCCTCAGAAGTAATAGAGAGTTATCTGCATTGCCTTTGACATCACTGACTGAGAATCATGATGTGGCTAAGCAAATGAGTTGTCAATTAATTAAATACAGTAGGTTTGCAGGATCCATTCTGCTCTCACTTATTGTCATACCTTCTGCACATGGTGCAGTACCTGAAAGGAGCAGGTGCTCACCCTCCCATTTCAAAACATTTCAGGCTATGAAATGTGCCACACTACCTAGACCTCTTCTTTATGTGTGCAGTAATGGGATCTCTGGGATACACTTTTTGATTGGATCCACTTTTTGAGTGATGAGGAGATTTTATTACTGTGTGTAAAATAAATACTGTGTGAGGAGATTTTATTACTGCTGAAGGGTAGCTGCAGTTTAGAAGAGACAAAATGGCATTGTAGAGTTTGCCAGAATAATTCTGGGAGTAGTTGAAGGAAACTTTCATATATGTCAGGTGCTACAAAAGGCTGTAATACAGGCAAGTAAAAATAAGGACATTTGTGAGAAATGGGCAATTGTAATACAAGGTTTCTAACGTCCAGATATGAAAATAAGGTTTTATAGCCTCAATACAGGAAGAAACATTGCTGCAGGTGCTGATTTGGAATGTTAATGCCTAATCTCACTCTCATGCAGCCCAGCATCAGGTCTAAGATAACGACATTGCAATAATAATTTAGGATAAGGTATAATATCAGCCAATTGAATATTCMTTTTGAGTATTAGCTCCTTTTGYTGTGGTTAAATRAAAAGAGTGTTTTGGTGTAGAAGCCATCTGCCATGTATGGGAGCAGCACTTTCTTCTCTAGACATGTATGAAGAATGCTCATTTTCAGCCTTGCTAACTCATTTAAAATACTCATTTTGAGGAGTAGCTCCTTTTGCTGTGGTTAAATTAAAAGAGTGTTTTAGTGTTGGAGCCATTTGCCATGCATATGTGTAGGAGCAGCATTTTCTTCTCTGTACATGTATGAAGAATGCTCATTTTCAGCCTTGCTTACTCATTTAAAAGTTTAAAACAACCCTTGTGCTGTTTATCACCTGATAATGATATATCATTATGATATATCATGATTGACCACACCTCTTCTCTTAGCCCACCCTCTTCCAAACCATGGGGCTGGAGGAATTGGGATAGAGAATTGGTGTGTTTCTGCTCTGCAGAAAAATGTGCTACAAACCATATTTTACTCCTTTTACCCCTGATTGCATCTATAGCAATTCTGGCCTGGGACTGCATGGGAGGTCATTGAGAAACTGTAAATATCTGGGTTTATGGAGACTGCTTTGGGGATGGATGTCACTGGTGGAGTCTCTGTGCACCTGCCCATGCAATGTGTCCCAGCATCTGTCAGAGTAGGCAGCAGAACCCTCTTGTAGATTGTTCAGGAACAAAAAATSTGCCTGGGCTGTAAATGAGATTCTGGGGGATGGATATTTGAAGCAGCCAGTAATTGATGCTAATTCAATTATACTCYATATGAATTTCATGGGCCTTCCCATGTCTTTGTGATTTTGTCAGCATAGTGGTATCATAGCTACTGAGAGCAATYAGTAGCAATATTCAAATGATGTGCAGTTGGAAGGGGGAGAAATTTTATTTTCTCAGCATTAATTCTACTACTGAGAATCTGTCCAGCTGTGTAATGCTACTGTGCTTCCATTCCTCAGTGAAAATGCTGGAGTTGTACTTTGTTGTATTTTTAAAGGGTTTACTGCCCTTCTGCTTTCATTTAAATTGATGTTATTTTTGCTATCTGAAAAGTAAAATACACGTCCATGTAATAAAACTGAATAAACTGAAAATCTAATAACWGATGAAGAGGATATGCAGCTGTCCCATCCAGGATTTAGGGATGAGGATTTCATGCCCTCAGTGTGATGTTGGTGATTCACTGCTGGAGTCTGTCTTTGCATGTAAATAGACACTAGAAGAAGGAAGACTTAACTGGGCAAGAAAGTTGTTTGTAGTCTATTTTTAACTAGGCAAATACACAGAGTTATGATAGCAAAGGGAATATATCAAGGATATCTCAAGGGAAATATGCACATTAGGATGCTGGTCTTCCAGACAGCCCAGTGGATAATCTCTGTACCAAATTGTTCTCTGCATCTCTGTGGGCCACAGAAATAAAACTTCCCTGAAAGCAGATGTGACCCTACCCAGAGGTTTGGCTGAAACTTTGGCTCCTTCCACACAAATTGGAATGTGAAAGTGGGATTTTAATCCAGGAGGCTTCCTGGGTATTCCTATGGCATGCATCTTAATCAAGAGGTGATAATCCAGATTTGGAAATAATCAAGAAATATTTCTTTGAGTTGTAGCTGTGTAATWTATAGCAGCCATAGACTGTTCTTGGGAAAGGAACTGAACAGGTAGAACCTTGGTATTTTTTACAGAAGCATTGAAGTTTTATGATGGATTTRTTGAGAGTACAGCCTGTTAAACATATCAGTCACTCATTTTTGTAGGTTTTTTACCTACAAATAATATTGATATAATATAATAAGACAATATAGGTATTAATCATAATATTAATAATCTAGATATTATGAAAGACTGGGTAAACAGTGAAAAGAGAGGTGCATTACACTGAAACCCATGGTAACAACAGCTGAAAATTGAATACAAGGAGGCAAACTTAAAAAAAAGCCTCTTCTCTAATGAGCCAMATTTTGACAAAGATCATTTGTTACAAGGATCAAATCCTAGGGACTCTTCACCTGAAGGCTGTACCTGGTTATGAGGACAACTGCAAATCTTGCCTTCTCCAGTATTTSCCAGCACTGTGAAGTTGCTCTAGTCACATGGTAGGACAAAAAAAATCCCCAAAACCCAAAGCCCCAAACAAAAAACCTCAACAAACAAACAAGAAGTCCACATTTCATAAGCTCTATCATCTGGTTTACAACTGAAAATCTCAGCTATTAATGATGCCTACTCTTTTTTTCTTTGCCAGGAAATACGGTACCAGCAGTGTTTGCCATTCCAGCAAACCGACCTGGCTTCACGGGCTACTTCATCCCAACTCCTCCCACTGCCTACAGGAACCAAGCCTGGATGCCCTATGCTGGCGAGAATGAGTTGCCAGGGCAGTGGGCAGACTCTGTAAGCACCCTTGCYTTTCTAACCACCTGTTTTTTCTGTGTGCTGCACAGGAGGGATTTTCAGCAATTCTTCACTGGTCRACAAAGAAGCAGAAAAGGATAATTTTTCCTTGAATGGGAATAATCTCTAGCAAGGAAAAGCCATAAGAGATGGCTTAGACATGGATACTTCAGCTGTTCATAGCATGAACTGTGAGCAAGATCTTTAGAGGGTGGAATCATTCACTAGGTTAGGGCCTGGCACCTGTTTAAAGTTGGTGGGTTAGATGTCATTTTTCTTTCCTGAGAAAGGTTAAATTTTTAGATAGACACGTGTCAGGAGAAGGTGATTCTGCCTCTCAAGGCAGTCCTGAGCTGTTTGAAAGTTGGGGAAGCATCTTACCCTCCTGGAGGCTTTTCTTAAGACAGCCTGGCTCCCAAATCTTAGCTCCCAGCACTGCTGCAGCCCTGCTGTGCAGTGTTTCAAATCCTCCCAAAGGCTGCAGTGACAGATCATAAATTAAATAATTAATTGCACAATCCCAGACTGGAGCAGATGTCATTTTTAGCCCAAAGTAAACCTACATTTCAAAGAATTGAAGTTGAAACATCCTAAAATGAATTGCAGTAGTTTATCATGTTTGAAACAATTTCTCAAATGTAGGGCTTTTTTTACACAAGGGTAAAAAAGAYAAATTTTTCTGCTTGAGCTCACATCTGGTATCTGTGCAGAACCAGTCTGGCTAAAAAACCTGGGAGACAGATTCAATTTCCTTGTGCAAATCGTCAACAGAACATTTTAATGAATTGCAGTTGAAACTAAGTTGGCTTTGAGCAGATAAGCAGGAGACAATGCAGTCATATAAATGCTCCTGGGGGCAGCTTTTTTGTTGTTCACTCTTTATTACTGCTCCCAATGTCTGTGAGGAAAACAATTCAGTATGACTTTGAGGTGCAAGTCTGAATTTGAAGGCTGAACTGTCAGAAAAAAAAAAAAAAAAAAAGCTGTTCATTTGTAAGCTGAGCACACCTGCTGATGTACCCCTGACACCTGGAGGCTTGTGATGCTCTGGTATAAATTTCCTTCTCAGAGCTGCCTTTTAAAGCATGAAAAGCTTTATTTTCCTTTGTTGTTTTGGTGTTTATTTTTTGTTTATTTATTTGTTTTATGTGTGTTTTTAACCCTTCTTACATCTTAAATCCAGGAGGCCCATTGTATCTTAGCAATGCTTTTAAACKTTTTCTCTAAGGAGGAAAAATGCCRTGAAACAAATAAGGACATTTTACTTGTCTCCCATTCATCCTCCCTTTTGWATTCCTACTCTTGATTGCAGTCCTGTGGAAACAGAGTCAGGTATCACTTGTCAAAAGTGGAGACTGAAACAAATGGGTCAAAACTGCAAATCAAGTCTCCAGCCCCCAGCTCCTTCCTCTGGAAAGTGAAGAGTATAACCCTGTTGTGGGTTTCCTTGTCCTCAGGGAAAGAGGAAAGGAGAGGGATGTAAAAAACTGTCTGAAAAATAACCATGGCAATATAGAAGTCAGAGAAAACAAATGTCCCTTGTCACTTACCCATGGCAGAGCTTTAACAATTCCTTGCTAGTCAGATTTTCAACCCTCCAGTGGCTTTGCAGAAGGGGTAAAAATATAGAAACTACTGCAGTTTCTATAATGAATTTGCAAATCTGTCAGGAAATTGTCTTTATTTGAAAATCATTACTAGAGGAGCTAGTAATTGCATTAGCAATATAGCACAGTCAGAAAGCCTGAATAAAAGTGAAAAGCAGAAAGATCTGAAGTAATACTCAGATTTTCTCACTAATACTCAGAGCCTGAATTTCTGGACATGTCTTGGTTTTTGAGCTTCTAGATTATAGCTTGATCACACTTCCAAGATTTTCTTAAAATTATTGAGAACAGAGGCTTTATATCTAGAAGACTCTTCATTTTTCACACATTTCTGCTAGCCTAGACTGTAAACAAGGGAGGAAACAGGAGATTTGACAATAAGGAACTATTTTAAAAGCACAAATATTGTAATATATTATTCTCTGAGACAAATGGTAAGTATTAAAACACTAAGTTTTGTGGGACAAGGAAACTGTGTCCACAAAGCACRTATTTTCCCAGCTGTTGGATAATGCTTAGTGAAAACAGTAACTTGGTGGCCTCTAGTGGTGTGATCACATTCTTCTAGTAAAATCACCTTTTGAAGAGCCTGTTGTAAACTAAACAGRGGTGCCTACATCTAATGATCACTTTCATACCATACCTGCTTCCTACATTTGTCTCATCACACCATAGTGAACATGTTTGACATTCTCTTCAGCAGTTGATAGATATCCAGGACGGTGTAGAGGTCAAGCTTCAGGCTGAAGTCTTCTTCAAAATTAAGGCCTGTAGATTCCTGTTTTATAGACTTTTGGAAATCATAAATACTGTTTTTTATCTGATGCATTAAAATCTTCTGAGTGCCAAAAAGACTGGTATCATGGATTTGGGAAAGAAATTTAATCTCTCAYCATGACTGAAGGGCCTATGTTATTGTTTTAGTTTTAGCTAACATGGGGCTGAAATCTGTGGAGTTACAAAAATTATGAATCCCTCATGTAATTCTGTTAGACATGGCCAGAAATCCTGACACTTCTGAGGAGTCAAATATCCCTTTGAGCCTCGAATTTCCAAGCTGGCACACCTGAGCTTAGCCCTGGTGTCTGGATCTAGTGAGTTTCTGTTGGGACCAGTGAGGCCAGATGCTTGGATGGCTTGGATTAGATAGAAATCAGAAATCTGCTTTTCTGTTACAGGTTTTTGGCGTACTAAAATCATGCTGTTTGTTTAAAACCAAAGTGCTAAGCAGAGAGCTCACTTCCAGAAAAATCTTTTCCTTTGGACTTTTGGAGGTGGTGATAAWTGAGGACAAGCAGATGTTTGTGCTGCCACAGCTGAGACGTGCATAAATGGCACATGCCAGGACAGGCATTTGTAGGCAGAAGCTTGTGGCATTCACATTCTCTGAACAGAGGGAGACAGAACTCTCTCTCCCAGGATCTTTCCTAGAGAAGCACAGAGAGAAGAGAAAACAATTCTTATCTCTATTCACTGCTCCTGTTGTTTTTGCACATGTGGAATGTGTCATGGAGATTGTTTACTGAGAGTGAGTTTTTAATTGGCTTCTGGTGATGATTGTTTATTATTAATTGGCCTATTAGGACCAAGCTGTGTCCTGACTGKCTGGAGACAGTCATGGCTTTTTCTCTGGTATCTCTTTAGTATAGTATAGTATGATGTGATACAATATAGTTTTAATRAAGCAATTGTTCAGCCTTCTGAATCATGGAGTTAGATGCCAATCGTTCCCAGATGTTGGGGTCGCCCTGAAGCTGGGCATTAATTCTGAGGTTTGCACTCCCTTTGTTTGGCGCTCTCTGTCACATCTGGCAGTGCCCCGGGGAGGTTTGCAGTCGCTGGCGGGATCGATCTTTCCGTGTAACGCTGTGCAATTCCAATTCCGCGCAGGTGCCCCTGCCTGGCTACATCGAGGCCTACCCGAGGCCCCGCTACCAGCACAGCTCCCCGTCCCGGCTGCCGCGGCAGTACAGCCAGCAGGGCAGCCTGCACCCCAGCCTGGAGCAGGCCCCGCTGGCCTCGGCCGCCGCCTCGCAGCACAGCCTGGCCGACAACGACCCCTCCGACGCGCCGCTCACCAACATCTCCACGGCTGCCCTCGTCAAGGCAATAAGGGAAGAAGTGGCCAAGCTGGCCAAGAAGCAAACAGATATGTTTGAGTTCCAGGTCTAATGTATCTTCTGTGCACGGTGTTTGTGTCTTGCGACCTGGGGAAGCCAAGAAAGCAGCTCCTTTAGATTTTGGCCACAAACTTTCTGTGAATTGTGCCAAAGCGATGGCGTTTTAATCTGTCTGAAAAGTCAACCCTATGAAATGACTTAAAGCAGAGCAACAGGGCTCTGAAGACATTAAATTCTGCTTTCCAGCTAAGGAAAAGCTGCCAGGAAACTGTTTCATACTGATGAGATCAACCATATGCAATTGTCACTTTGCTCTGGTATTATGACCTATCCTCACTAAAGATGCTGCTGAACATGTCTGTGCCACAAGAAGTTTCATTTACAGGCCCAGAGGCAGAGCTGCTGGAAATAACTTCTGCATGCCAAAACTTTGATTAGAGAAGAAAAAACCTGCAGAACAGGGTTTGCTGGAGGCCACGGCTGGCGTGGCAGTAGCCGTGTTAATTGTTTGCTGTGGGGCATTGTATAAGGGGTGCTGATTTCAGCAATGCAGGGTCATTTCAGCCTTTTCATCCCAGAGACTGTATTCAAACCAAAAGAATTCAACACGATTAAGTAATACAAATAAAAGTCCTGTAAATAGCTCTGAGTCTCTTCATCCTATTACCAGTGCAAAGAAGTGAAAGAAGAGAGGACTGTGGAGAAGGTGAATGACATTTCCATGATTGGTGGCTAGCTACCTTGTCATTCAGTGCCACTGATGAATTATGGAAGAGATTTTTTTTTCAGCGTGAAAGAATACAATGCATGAAGAGCCAGCAAAGGATATTGGTGCTAAAAGCTTCCCAGAGAAATGAAAAAAGGTTTTTCCTGTTTGCTTTATAATCAGGCTTTTAACTCTGAATGCATGTGAAGCTGGTAAACCTGAGACCTTTAAATCCTTCCARCCTGGAAAAATGAATACACCTGCTTGGACAAGGAAACCTCTGTTCAACACAGTGCTTTTTTCCCTCTTTCTTTAACAATGCTATCAACTAAAATGATGCCAGAAAGTGCTACCTGAAGCTGCAGGTGATTTTGATTGCGSTGGCACGGTGAATGCGCACCCAGGAAGTTCTGAATGTAGAGGACCTAATTACTCTATTAACATGTAAATAAGTTAACAGCTACATGGATTAACAAAAATGTGAATGTTCTGTGAAAAAGAGAGCATTGCCAGAAATGATGTTGACTTTATATTGTGCAAGATGAAGGTCACTGATTGTTACACTGCGTTGTGGTAGGAATCCAATCCCAAAAGAAAATCAAACCACTTGGGATGGCACAGTAGTTAATATTTTGCAGTTGTACAAACTAGTTGGAGGTCACGAACAGTTGTTTTCAGTTCCTTCAGCAATTAGCTTCAGGAACTGAAGTTGTTGCAAAATTTGTTGTGTTGGGCGTGTTTGATGTCAACTGGAGTTAAAGGTAATGTCCTTCATTTCAGTGGGTTATTCAGTTATACTCAATTACTATTTTGTCTGATCATTTCATTTCTCTGAGTTTCTTTGGTCTTAACTGATGTGAGAAAGGGATCTTGGTTTAGCTTTTTTGGCCATCAGTAAATTGAGAGAAGGAAAGAGAAGACTAGAATAGGGGATAGAAGAAGAAATTGATGAAGCACAAACTTTTAAAGCAGAGCTATTTTYCCCCCTAATAATTATACTATAAACCCTGAGACTGTGATGCTAATTATCCCAGAATATACAGACATCCTCTGCTCCAATACCTTGAATATTGCAGAAGCATTTGGAATGCTAGCTGATCTTTCAATAAATGTGAAATTTCATTTTTATTATTTAAAATCAGATATAAATAAAATGTATTTTTGTAATTTCTATGTATATATGTGCTGTATATTTATATAAGGGACTAGTCTGCTATAGTCAGAAAATTTCCATAAACCAAAACCCCTGATAATTTTACTGATCAGTATAAACATCCTATGTCTGGAGTACACAAATATACAATTGAGTGACTTGGATACTAAACAACCAAAGAAACTCAAATTTTCATATAAATGCAAGTCTAGTAAAGGCTGACTGCTGTCTCAGTTACCTGTCAGCCAGATAATACTGATATTATCAGTGTAATACAACACAGCCAAATTGGGTTAAATGAATAGCTGGCTAAGAGCATCACACTTTATAATAACAACTGAAAAATACTGGGCCAAAGTCAGTGTACCACAGAAAGACAGGTTCTTGTTGGCTTCAGTGGGAATTTCACTCACTGAGAGCAGGGTTTAGTTTCTTCTGTTGGGCTTTGTCTATAAAAGCAAATTTCACTAGATCCCTCAAACAGAATTCTGGTTTTTTTCAGTCATTTGGATCACTGTAACGTGAGTGCAGACATAATGGAAGAGCAGCTGATTTTATTTAGCCTAGGCTAGTTCACAGCTGGCTTGAGCTAACCTGGGAAGTGAAACCTACACCAGGTTGTGACAGCCACATTGTGCATCAGCTTTATTATCTCCGTTTTTGAATGAATCTTCTATGTAGCCCAGTGAAATTTTGCAAGTAAATGGGTCCTTCTAAGCAATGGGGGTGAAATGTGCTGTGTAATAAATTTCTCTAGCTTAGACTCCAGGTTTGCAGAGTCCTCCTGAGGCTGAAATTGTGCAAGCAGCCAGGATCCCATGGACGAGCATGCCGAAGCTATAGAGGTGGGAAGGSAAATGTAACAATGTATTCCCAAAAAAGTCACAGGAAGCAGGGCATTCCAGTTTTAAACAGCATCTTTTGGACACTTAACTCTGTTTGTCAGTCTGTTCCAATTCTTAAATTGTAGCAATTTAATAGTTCTAGTAAAATGTGTGAGGATAAAGTCTCATACATCTTACACAATGAATCTTGTATCTTGCCATACTGGAAACTAAAAATTTTGGAAAATTTGGAGATGTCCAGGGTTTGGATGTCTGTAGAAAATGGAAAACCTCTGAGCAAAAGCATTTAAATAGCCATCTAGAAAGAAAAACCATTTCAGTATAGTTAAACAAAGTACTCTTCATACTTCTGATGAAGACCTGTTAGAGATTCAAAATGTATTTTGTTTGGTATTATTATGGATGATGTGCAGTCTACTGAGTATTTCCTGAACCATCACTCTGAAACCATTGTGGTGCACTTTATTCAGAAAACCATCTTACATTCTTCATTCATGATGCCTTTTTATCCTGTTTGTAATATGTTTCTGTACTTTTTTTTAAAGTATCAAGTAAGATTATATCAAGACAGTTAGGACATTGCTGGGAAAGAAAAATCATGCTGTAATATTTATACTGTCTGAGCACAAAGCAATGATAAAGTGAAAATATAGTGTACAAATAATTTGTAATATAATAAACATTTTGTATGGCTACAAGTACAATATAGTTTTTCAATACTGATTTCAAAGAAGAAAGTATTTGTGTTTAAAGTTATAACCTTGTCCAGATACATCCATACCATTTTTACTGAGAAAAAAGTAGTAATTTAGCTTTTTCTACTCAATGCCCCAGTTTTCTTTAAAGATATGTTAAATGCTAAGGTGAAAGTACTGTTTACTGTGTACACAAAATGTTGATGTTTTGACCACTGTCTGTCTTCAGATTTGTAAATCCTCAGTAGAAACAGTTGCAAGTGAAACAACAAAAAAAATTATTCTTGGTATGTGTGTCCTGACCACTTTCACTTGGGAAACCGCTTGTGACATTTATTAGCATCAGTAGAACAGTAACTTTAAACAAAGGATAAAAGGGAACTTGTTGGCAGTCATTTCTTGGCATATAATCTGTGTTGGAGAGAAGCTCTAGCACTCACTCTGGAAATATGAGTAATATTTTTATCTCATAATACTATGAGTAGAACTTGACAGAAGTGCATGCAAGCCCTATATATAGAGATGAGGATATTATCTCAAACTGTGATCATTTCTTTTTCAGACTCTCTTTGAAAGAGACRCATAAGAAGTGTAAGGTAAGAATGAGAGGCAGGTAGAAAATGCAACATTTGGGTTGAGTGGCATAATTGTTTTGTTTAAGGGCTGATAKGTACCAAGCTGACCACAGTTTCCATTACATTTCAAGATGTCTGACTGATAAAGAATTCATCACATTTTAATGTATGGTTTTTTAGCCCTGCAGTGCCAATACAAGAGCTGACTGCCAGCTTCTAGAAGTCTGTGGGAGCTTGAAAGCAGCAAGTTTTCTGAGCTCACTGCATTTTGCTGCCCCTGTGCATCCTGTGCACGTCCCAGCAGTTCCAAACTCTGTGTCCAACCAGTTATTGTCCTGCTCTGGAATTTCGTATGCATTAACAAATCCCAGTGGCTTCCCAGCCCTCACTGACAGGAGATGGCAGAGGGACAGGGATCTTGCACATCACTCATACCTACTAGAAAATGCAGCTTTCCCTTCATAGGTTAATTTTGACTCCAGGAATGAGCAACAGATTTCTTTTTCGTTTATGAAAAGAATTCAAATTTTTTTTCCTCATTTTTTAAGGAGAAGAATACTCTTTGAGAATGCTTTTTTTCACTTTTGCCTTTCTCTCAGAAATAAATAATGCAAAACTCAACTTGTGGAAATAAGATTTATATATAGATGAGTAAAGAAATTGCATACTGACTTGTTTTTTAAAAATCTTTCAAGATGGCCAAGTGATAAGGGCAAAGCTGGTCAACATTACAGAATCTCTCCTGAGAATAACTGCATTGCACAAAGTGGTTTGGGTGCTAATTTTAAAAATAGTTTAAATTCCCCCAAATCATATAATACTTCATGCTTTTAAAATCACCTTAAGACCATATTCTTATGAATATTTCATTATATTCATATGYATCTATATATCTGTGTGTCAGATATAAATATCTTTTCAAAACTGGTTCTATTTGTCCATCTATTTGTCCCCATCCATTTCAGGTTCCTTAAGGGGTACAGAGGCAGTAATGAAGAAATAAATCTCAGAGTTGTTCTGTTATGAAGCTCATGAAAGATGAGGAATGGGCTTTAATGGTCAAATGTATAGTAGATGTCTTGAAAATAATTACAAGTATCATGAAGAGGTGTTTCAGGAATTTGATTTTCTTTTTTCTTTTTTTGCATTTGTTAAAAATCTTGTTTTAGGAAGTCTGACTTCATGAATTTTCCACACTCAATTCATTCCCAAGGAGTAAGCTGTTACTATATTGCATTCTGTAAATAATTTTGTAACTTTAGAAACTCAMATTTACCCACTGGGCAATAATGGGCGCAAAGGACTGTAAATCACAAGGAAAGGTGATTCCACTGAGTACAATATTTAGAGAGCAGGTGAATTTCTCTTCCAGAGTATTCCCTCTTCACTGGAGCCCAGAGCATTTCTGTGCTGTGTAAACCAGTCCAAACCCCATAACTAACTGTGGCATCAGTTAAGGTCTTGTATCTGGCAAGGAGATCTGGATGTAAGTAAAATTGAAGCTTATTCTTTATCCCTGTCTTCATCTCATRCTCTCCATGCTGCAATGAGGAAAAAACTTGGCTACTTTATTTTGCAACAAACAAATTTTAATATTTCCTTCTATGACAAATAGACTGGGAAGGCTTTTTCCTTTCATCATGCTGCTGACTTCTGCAAGCTGTATTCAACGTCATACTTGATAGGAAAAAAAATGAGAGTGAAGCCAAGGATTTTGGAAAATGTGATAGAACCCATCTTGCTTAGGCTTAAATTTTGATGCAGGATTTAGCAACCCAACAGAAACAGCTCAGACCTAACAAAAGGGCAGCTTTTCGGATTCATCAGAAAGCATGTTTGTCCAGCACAGATATTCCTATGCTTTTTGACTTTTTATTTTCATTYGATGTCTTCCCTGCCATCGCTGTGCATTCTGAATTGGAGTTTGACATGGTGTGCACAAAGAAGTGCACTCTTTGCCTCGCTGATACCTGGTGTGACAGCAGCAGTAACCAACCCAGGACAGAATTTTTACACAGCCATGGCACTGCATGGCTTCAGCCCACGGTGTGCTTTGTGTGTTCTCCTATCAGTGTTAAGGCAAAYCTTAACTTAACAGCTGCAGGTAACATTTTCTGCTGCAAYGTTTTGTTTACTGGCAATTTTKTTTTGTTTTGTTTTGTTTACTGGCAAAATACTTCCTCCCTTCAAGGAGAACAGGGCTGAGCCAGTAACCCCCCAATAAATTAGCTATCACAAGTGTCTTAAAACTTTGCCAGGAGAGGAAGCATGCTGTCTGGTTAGGGGTGGTTGGAAACTGGGAGATGGAAGGTCAGGATTTTGGATTGGTCCAAAATGTGACTGTGCCTCAGTGTCCCATGTGTAGGGCAGGGTGAAGGAACTGCCTCTCCTCACTGCTCTGCTGAAACTCAAACCTGSACTGCAGTGGCTACTTTAATAAGAAGCACCATTTATTACTTCATGGAGCTCTGGGAATTGTTCAGGACTATAAAGTACCTATTCCAATGGTAGCATTTCAATAAATGTGACCCACCTCTTGAAAATATTTCAGTATGTTCTAGGAAGCCTTTCCAATAACAACCTCTACACTTTTTTACAGAGATTTACAGAATTTATATCAATAAACTGTCTCACTTCCCAGGCAACAGATCTCACTTTCCAAGGAAATGAACTTTTCTTACATCTTTGAATTATGGAAAGGACTAGCTCTGCATGATTACAAAAATCCATGTTATCTTTGGTGTTCACAGCTTGATTCAACTGAATTGTAATGGCTGTGTCTGTGAAACTTGCTCAAAATTTATGAGTGTTTCAGATGTAAGTGGGAAAATTAATTTTCTGAAGCTGCAACGTTGAGAGCAAATTTTAAGCCGAGTTTAGGGATTAAATAGCGAGAATAAGAAATAATTAAAATTTTATACTATGCAATCAGAAGGAAAATCTCCAAGACCTGTTATGTAAAACTACATGCTGATGGTAGAATTTTACGTATGACTGAAAAGGGGGGATTTAAAATGTTCTGGGTCATTACCAAATTCCTCTGTTTTTACTCTGAGCCATAGGGTGATTCTAGAAATAAAGCTTCTGAGTACATAGAATAGTTCCTTTCATGTTAGTGGCTATAGCTTAGCTGAAGTTGTACAYGTGTTTTCCTTGGCAACTTTGCACATGAAATAAAATATGTCTTAAAATCTGTGTTGCTACTTATTGGTTGTTCCTGCTGTCTCCTCCTCTTTAGATCCAGTTTTTGTGGKTTTTAATATCATTTACGCAGGCCTAAGTTTCGTGCTGTCAGTCTGAAGTAGAAGGAAGAGGAAAAATGCAGCTTTTGACAAGGCTGCTTCTGTATAATTTGTGATGCAAGAAATTTGGACTAAAAAGTTCCTTCACTACTACTTTGTAGTTTCAGAGGAAGAAAGAGGCTAGAAAGGACCTTCCAAAAATAGAGGATAAATGAAATTCCTAGTGTAAGTATCASTAATAAGGTTCTAGAGAGATGGCCTAATTAATATGTAATTTTTTAAATGCATATATGTATTTATATATTTTGTATACACGCTGTGACTGTGAGTACTTAAACTGCCTCAAGGGGTTGTTCTGGCTTTTCTCAAGATACACCAAAATACGAGGCTGTTTCACAAATGTTGACAAGTTTTCACAAATGAGGRCCAGTTTCCCAGAGTTAGGTGCTTCTCAATTTCCCTACCTGCCCTTGAGATACTAGCTCTGAGTTTTCAGGGCAGGKGAATCCAAAATGCAGCAGATGCTGCTGAAAGCAGAAAAATCATTTCATGATGGCTTACTGCTTTTGGATTTCCTTTCTAATCTGCCACTGAACTAATTAAGGCAGCTTGACTTGAAGATTAATTTAAATTCTAATGATCCATTGTAATAAGGCTGAATATCTATTTGGAGAATTTAATGTGGCAAACTCAAACACAGCAGYGTGAAATTTAATGGACCCAGCTGTTTGGTATAAAAGAATTTAAAGTCGAAATGCATTCTGGTTTTTGACCAGCTTTGTATCTCATTTTGCCCACCATCGAGCAGCCAAGGCCATTTGAGGTTTCCGAGTGAGCCCTGAGGTCTCCTTGGGGAGCACCTGGGTGTCCCTGCAGGTGCAGGCTCAGGCTGGCTGGGAAGGGGTGACACTGCTTTTTGAGAGGCTTGCCTCGTTTGGGATTGGGAATGGGAGCAACCTRCTGAGAGTTCGAGATCTCTGCCTATGAATCCAACTTGTGGCCTAAAATCTCTGTCTTGGATGCAACAGGGATAGATTTGTTGAGTCACAAGGCAGCTACATGAAAGAGATCTGAATTGTTCCTGCATCTGAATGGCAGGTTTAGCCTCCCCTGAGCAATCTAAGAGAACAGAAGCAATTCAAAAATGAATGACACATTCTTTGTGAATAAACGAAAATGCAGTAAGAATGCTGTTCTATTTTGTCTAATACATGGYTTAATTTTTACAAAAGGAATGATAAACAGACCAGCTTTGAGATGAAACCATAAGCCCTCAGATGAGAGCAAATTACTGGATTTAAGAAGATCAGGTGGGAACAGAGCAGAAAAGTAAAGGTAAGTAAAATGTTTAGGGGCAAATGGAAATCAGCCCATGTGCCATTATGTACCAATAGCTTTTTTTTTTCCCAAAGGAAAGGTTTTGACCAAAGCATCCTGATGGAGAAGTGCTGTGGGTGACACTGGCCAAGGGTGACCATTCTGCTAAATGCCATGATCCAGATGATTTTTTCAGGAGAAGTGTKATCCCAGGCAGCTCTAACTGAGATTACACATTAACTGATGTTATTCCTTGTGTTATCACCCAGTAATTAAACTCCAAGTGTTGTTTCAACATAAAGGCCATAYGAAAAATAGAACAACAGATGGAAAATATTTCAACTGTGTGCCACRGGAAGCAGCTCTGTTTAAGCCAAGAAAACAATGGAATGAAGAAAAAAAATTGAATAATGGCTGATGAGAGATGGATACAAAGTGAAAGACTTGGTAAAAACTGAGAAGTAATTGTTAGGAAGCAGCAATTCCATGTAATGGAAACCTCTGTTGGCCCTTGAAATAACCTTGGAAAATTTAGTGTGGTTTAGGAACTAAACTGATCTGGAGATTGGGAAAATGRATATAGCTCCTCTGTTACCTAACTTCATTTTAAAGCCCTCACTTGCCCACAAAGCCTCTGAAGGCCTCTGTGTATTTGCCCTTTTTGTCCAATCCAAATTTGTTTTCTGATATTTAATTTGGATACTAACACAGTTCTCATTTTCAYAGTAACCAACAATTTCAGCTTAACCATTCACATTTTCACTGCAATTGACCATTTCTGCTTAAGCCTCAAAACCCTTTGARAGACTCTTTATCCTCTTTCTGCAGAGGGAACAGTGAAACACTGCAGCCCAGACTTATAAAGTGTTCTGATGTTCATTTGTAATCACATTAAAATGTGATTGCTGTAGTTTGATGATTGACAAATGGGAGTTATGGGGGTTTTTTTAAATATAAACTCTGTGCACAGCAGATCAAAATCTGGCTAGAAAGATTGAGGCAGCATAAGGATGAATGCTGCAATAAGCAGTAAGAGGAAATAAAAATTTGATATTGTATTAAAACATTTCACAGCTGAGTAATTTGAACACAGTTTAAATAAACAGAGGTTAAAACATTCCTCTWAAAAATAGAGCTCTTTGCCAAAATATTGCAGCTTCAGGGTTGGTAACTTCATTATTTCATGCTGCCACCTACTGCTTTGGAAATGGAATAGGAAAAAGTAATCAGTATTTTTTTATCAGTCTGATGAGCCTRTTTGCTACTTTGTGATGTTCTTAATGGGTGGCATTATTTTTGAATGCTGGATGCTGTCCAGATCTCCAGTCTGCCATCCCTGCCTCTGTCCATTTTTACTTATGAAAGGATGTGCCTTCCAAACATAAGGATGTTGTCACTTCAAAAACTGCCACGGGCTTTGGCCTAAGCACTGTTATTCCTAAAATAATGGTAAAATATCAGTTAACACTCAATGTCATGTGCCTGCTCTGTTAAAAACCAACTCAAGCCACAGCTTCTGTAATTTTATGGTTATAAAGGAATACACTGTGATTATAAAAAAGTTTTTATGCTAATGTGAAAGTAGTTCTTTAAGCTGGTTTAGAGGCTTAGGACTTTTGGCCATACCTATTTACTCAAAATTGCACTTAATATACTTAGAATTAAAACAAAACAAAACCCAACCATATTTTATATTGCCATTTTTGCATTTCCCAGCTGCAGAWATGGACTGCTGGGAATCCTGGCAAAAACAGTGTTAATTTCTCAGTGTTTTTGAAGAAAATATTATATGCTTCCTGCATAAAATAATTGGATAARAAGAAAAAGGTTCAAATACACAGTAGTGTTATCAGTAACTAGTACCAGACAAATAATACACAAAAGAAGTCAACAATATGCTATATTTTTAAGAGGAGGAGAACAACATCTAGTGAGTAGAAACCAAATATTAAAGACCCATTAAAACAATCCACAGTCATAGTGGCAAAATATCCAGCTGAAATAATCCTCAGTGTGTTGGTGGACATTACTTCATGTTCTGCATTGCTTTCAGGCTTTGTATCTTCTTTTCTTCCAGTGCCTTCAAGATTTTATCTAAACAGGGATGAAACACAATTTGTCATTAATGATGTCATTAATAATTTACAATACTTTTAAGTAAATCMAATAATGTATTAAGCAAACAAATAATCCTTACAATGTCTTGGCTAGCAAATACCTGAAAACCAGTGTTTCTCAAAATAGTAGGTATTAAAATTGGAAAGTGGTGTATATTGCTATAATGAAGAGGAAAATACATGCAAACTACCAAGTGGAATTTCTTTTGAGATCTTCCTTTGAATGCATATATCTGATGGGCGTTTTCCCTGTGTTCTTGTAACCTTTACACTCCTGAAAGTTTCCTGTGACCTTGGAGGAAAAGATGAGCATGAAATCCTTGCAGTTGTTGGCCTCCCCACCTGAGCTCTCAGTATCACCATCATCGGCTGAGCTATTTTATTCCCTGCATTTTCTTCRTGCCCAGCAGGTTGCCAAATTAAAATGCCAAGCTCACTTATAATTTAACAGGATGGTTTCTGTTCAGTTGGTGGTTTCTCTTGGTGTGGATTGCTTTTTTTGGGGGGGAGGAGGGTGTGTTTTGGTTTGGGGATTTTTTAATGCCTCCAACTACCTGTGGCCTTTATTTTACACCAAAGCCGATGCACAACCGCAGGCTCTCATTGCTACTCGATGCATTTTGCATGTACCAACTCCCTCTCGCTTGACCGGTGTCTGCGTTGGTTTGTTTGTTGTCATTTAACGACTTTGGGGGTTTTGTAACTACGACTACRCCCGTACTTCGTGTGACTCCTAAGGTAATCCTAAATTTCTTAGATGATGGTAAGGATTATAGGGGAGCTAGGAAGGAGGATGACGGGCATGGTGGTTAAGATGGCAATTATAATGCTGGTTGGCTTGTTMGTGCGTCATTGTTCTATGTGCTTGGTGGTGTGCGGGGGGAGAGCCCTCGGCCGGCTGCCCTGAGCGGTGACCGGGCTGGCCCGGGACAATCAATGCCATTTGTCCCCGCAGTGCCCCCGGGCTGGCTCTAGGGCGCTGCGGGGCGGAGATGCCCCAAACCCGCCCCGCACTCATCCTGCTTTAGGGCTCCCTGCCGGGGGAACCCGGTCTGGCTGCGGGTCCAGTGCCGGTGCACAGCCGCAGGGTCTCATTGCTACTCCGTAATTCTGCATGTACCAACTCCCTCTCTCTTGACTCGTGCCTGCGTTGGTGTGTTTGTTGTCACTTCACGACTTTGGGGGTTTTGTGACTACGACAGTGACTTCACCCGTACTTCGTGTGACTCCTCTAAGGGTGCCCTCRGCCGGCTGCCCTGAGSGGTGACCGGGCTGGCCCGGGACAATCAATGCCATTTGTCCCCGCAGTGCCGCCGTGCTCCCGCACGCACCTGCGCGGCCCCGGGCTGGCTCTGCGGCGCTGCGGG
>JACDOX010000194.1:1301422-1316001 GCA_014549065.1 Cardinalis cardinalis
TGTGAAATACAAAGCTGTGTTTCGTGTCAGACACAGACAGACACCGTGTATTTGTGATTGAGAATGTGTGGAGACCGACCATGGGACAGTTATGAAGACGAATTCTAATAATAACTGAGGTAAGTAAAGCACGGAAGAAGGCCTTTGAACCTGTCTTTTGTTTGCAATTTATCTTAGTTGATATAGGAGCRTTGGAATTAAAGTGTTAAGGATGTTGCTCTTTGCTTGTAGTTAAGCCTTAAAGAGTTCTGCAATAATAACATTTTGAAGCATAATTTTAGAATATGGCTTGTATCCTTGAAACTATAGCTTTGGAATATATATAAAGGAAACATCCTTATCKCACACCTTAACAAAACAGAGAAAAGCAGCTTGAGAAAGGAAGATTAACATCAACTYAAGCATTTATAGTTTCAACCAAGGGAAGCTGGACATCACTGTTAGGAGATTTATAGTCCTTGTAATTAAAAGGTGGACCCACATCTGGGGAGCTGGACTCCACCAGATGGGATTCCTCTTTCTTCTTTTGGAAACCGGACCCCCACCATCGGGGATACTCCTTTTGGGATACATCCTGAGAAAAACTAAATCACAATAGTGTATAGAATTGTGACGTAAAAACTGGGACTAGAAACTGCTGAGAAAGCTGATGAGTACCCCTATAAACACCTGTAAGCCTCAACTCTCAGTGTGCAGTTGGAGGGAAAACTTCCCCACTGTACCCAGCGCTGTATGGCTCATGCTTTGCCGGGTTAATTAATAAATTGATTGCTGCTGGAATATTGGCCTAGTCAAGCTTCTCGTTTATAACAGCAGCRTCTTCCCAGTTTTCCCATGGAAGGGCAGGAATGGAGCCGGGTTAGAGGAGTCAGACGAAGTACGGGCGGAGTCGCTGCTGCACAAAGGAACAAATCCCCCAAAGTCGTGAAGTGACAGCAAAAAAACCAACGCAGACACCGGCCAAGCGAGAGGGAGCTGGTACATGCAAAATGTATCGAGTAGCAATGAGAGCCTGCRGYTGTGCATCRGCTTTGATGTAAAATAAAGGCCAGGGATAGTTGGAGGCATAAAAAAATCCCCAAACCAAAACACATCCGCCCCTTCCCCCTTCCCCCTCCAAAAACTTCAACCTGTCAGCTTTATTTCTGGCTCGGGAATGGGTGTTTGAAAGGGTGCAGTAAACTCTGGAAATTGGTTAAAGGAAGTGAGGAAACTGTCCTAAAAGTTTTCAACTTTTTGAGGATTTTCTTCAAGGCTCTAAGTGAAACCAGCCAGATACTGATGATGGAAGGGTGTCGGTGATGAAATGAAGGAAAAATTCATCTTCAGGTGGTTGTGCATGGATGGCTGATGTTCTGCATGTCTGCAGTTGAGGATTCTGGGGGTTTTRGTGGGTGGGGATAGGTGTTCACCTACTCCCCAGAATTTTCCATTTTGCTTGTTTTTATTTGAGGATGACACCTGTCATTAACAGTGGTTGGTGATTGTTTCTTTAGCCTGGCTTCTTTCCATTAAATAAGACACCCCTCCTCCAGCCCTAGGCAATAAATGAGGGCACTGCTGATTGCTTCTGCAGAGCTCAGAGCAGGCCATAAAGATCCTATCAGGCTTCCAGCAGGAGGACTTTTGGCATGGATTTTACGCTGATTTGAGGTATTCTGGACAGCCCTAGTAATAGAGGTGCTGTACCAGTACTGTTGATAAAGTATTGGTGACTGCAGGGGCTCTGGAGGTTATTTGGGATCAATAAATTCACTTAAAAAGGGGGGAAAATCCCACTGCACTACT
Organism: Cardinalis cardinalis; assembly: GCA_014549065.1. NCBI lineage: Eukaryota > Metazoa > Chordata > Aves > Passeriformes > Cardinalidae > Cardinalis > Cardinalis cardinalis. The sequence goes on from JACDOX010000194.1 coordinate 1,303,211, forward strand.
AATGCAGCCTTGAGCAGACTTCAACAGTACCCTGAGGGATTGCTGTGTACTCTGGAGTAAATTCCATTTTTCAAGCTTTCCCTTGAATGAACCAAAAAGATTTTCTAGAAGCAGAACTTCTGTGCACCCCCAAGTGCAGCGCTCTGAGCTGTGAGCCAAGGCTGATGTGAATGTTTTGGAACTTGTCAGATCTACAGGTGCTGGCTGTCACCAGAGTGACAGTCAGTGCCCTGAAAAGTGGTGGGGACAGAAAAGTAGTGGCAGGAGTCACTCAGTATTTTATTTTAAAGCACAGTGTTAAGGGTTAGAGTTCTAAGTCAGAGTTTATGCGTGTTGTGTTACATGCAATGTGCCTAAATAATTAAAATTCCAGTACCAGTGCAATCCCAGTAGAGGTCGCATATTTTGTAAATGGAACACAAGTATTGGAAATAAACACAGATCAGAGCAGATGTCTGATAACAAGATTCTCTCTGGGCATCCTGTCCCAGTGCTCAGTCCCCTGCACAGTAAAGAAGTTTTTCCTCATGCTCAGGGACAGGATCACCTCCCTGATGTGCTGGCAATGTTTGGGGGTGGAGGGAGGGAGGGAAAATGCCCCACAGGATGCCATTGGCCTTCTTGGCTTGCAGGACACACTGCTGGCTCAGGGACAGGGTTTTTTGTCTACCAAGACCCCCAGGTCCTTCCCCACAGGGGAAGGAAGCTTTCCAGCAGGTTATTCCTCCCCAGGTGCAGGACCTTTTGGCCTTTGATGAATTTCAGACAGTTCTTTTCTGCCCATCAAGACTGCCATGCTATGAGAGGTGAGAAAATTCTGCTTTTAGCAAAGATCCCTGTGCCTTATTTATAGTGTCACACACAGCTCACAGTCCTGCCTTCCRCCTTTGGCCTTGAAATTTTGGTACCAAAACTGGAAACATTTAACCCTGGGCTCTGCATGCAGACGGACATAAACGACGCGAAGAGCAGAGTTTGAGACAGAAGGTGTCAGCGTGTGGTTTYGGGTGCATTTACCGGTGCTGGGGCCATCACAGCTGCACAGCTGAGAGCCGGCAGAGGGAGGCAGACACACACACACTTGTGGGTGTGTCACAGTTCGTCACACTTGGCACCTTCATCTCCCTGTGTTTAGGTGCTGATAGCTGAAGTGTTTGCTCTGGAAAAGCAAATCTTTTGCTTATCTAGCCAGCAAAGTCTGTAGTGATGGCATTCCCTCCRCTACTCTTCTGAATACAAACAAAACAGCTTTTTGAGAGGCTCTGTTAAGATCAGTGAATTGAAATTATGAAGTTTTAGGGCAGCTAAAACATAAAATGTTATTGGCAGTAGTTGTTAGACTGCAGTGTTAATGACAATAACCACTGATACTCAGAAATATCGAGAGTGTGTGTGTGAATTCATTTCAATTCAACCTGTTTTCACACAGGTTGCTCCAAATATCTGTAAAAGCCACTAAAGCTACAGGTCTTCCCCTTCTGCAGTAAATTTTCATGTCAGATAAAAACCCCCAGATTTTCATCACTGATGTATCGTGAAAGGTCATAGCAAAAACTAGGATTTAACATCTAATGTGTTGTTTAAAATGTATACTAATTAATCACATTGTTGCACATGGTTGAGATGGTTGCACATGTCTTGGTATTCAAGCAGGAATATTCTGCCATCTCTTCTTTTTAGTTTAGGGTTTTTTAAACTGAGTTGTCTTTTTTTCCTGCCTTTTATAGAGGATTCCACTGTATTGGAGTTCCTTGTTGGTCAAATTTCCATATTTCATACCAACTTCCCACTTTCAGCTCCCAAATTCCCAGCCTTTTTTCCTGTCAGATTCTCCAGCAAAAATTGCCGTGTTTTCTCCTTGCCCGAGGAAAAGCTGCTCAGAACCTCTCCAGGAGCTGCTGTGCTGCGCTCCCGAAGCCTGAGACTGCCGGCAGTGAGCTGTGACCCTCCTGCTGCCCTCGCTCCCTCCCGCTCCTGCTGCTCCTTGGCTCTCACATTTGGGACTTTTTCGGGGGCTGTTTCGTGATGAGAAGCAGGAGAGCCCCGCTCTGTGTGTGAGCAGTGSTCCTGCCTCTAATTTGTCCCTTGTTTCTGTTTGAAGAGGTGTTGGTGCTGTTCCACCCAGTCCTGATTTAGAAATGTGACCTCCACCATGGTGTATAACAGAAAACAGAATCGTTTTATTAATAATTAATTCTCATTTATTCATCACAAACAGGAATTTCATTTGCTGTTAACAACATGTGATTGTTTTTCCCCAAGCTCCTCCTGGTTTCGGTTTATGACCTGCAGGATTTCTCAGTGGAGTTGGTTCCAGAAGGATGCCACACCCCACTTAAAATTAACACAGAGCAACTAATTAACAATTTTACATTTTGAAAGAAGAGCTAATTAAAAAGTTTTTTTAAGAGGTGAATTTTCAGTTGAAATACAGAATTTACCAGAGACTTAGTGCCTCAAATAGAAATTTGGACTGATTAACAAAAATGAAAAAAAAAAAAAAGCACTAGCTGTGTAAGAAATGAATTTTTAATTTTCCCTTCCATGCCATGTTTAGGATCTGAAGGAGATGTGCTGTTTTGGCTAGAAGGCAGAAATCAAACTATTTTTCAGTAGTGTTGTTTTAGTCTTACAGTGCTTATGGTCGTGTTCAATCACAAAAATTGGAGATTTTGGCAGAGGAGCCGTGACTCTGCCTCTCTCTGATGATTTCTGTGCCTCTGAGTTCAAAATGCGTCCCTTATTTGAAGAACACAACAGGAGGTAAGAAACAAGAAGTTTTCTGGAAGACAGGAGTTGCTTAAAGGCAGTCAAGTCTGGTAATTTTTATGTTCTGGGGTTTTTCTCCTCTTTGCCATTCTGTCCTGTTCTGGGAATGGGAATCTGGTGGCTCCAGGAGTGGGTGAGATGTTGCATTTTTACCCAAGTGGAGCAGGGTGCATAAATGGAATAAAAGCAGCTTTAAAAACTGATCTACCTGCAGGCTCAGAAAATTTCTCTTGAAATTCTTTGTGTTGAAGCATTTTATCTTCAGCATGAATAGGCGTAGGGTGATGRAGAAGAAATGAGATTATTTTGATAGAGCTGAGTAATGTCTGCATATTAATTGAGCAGGTAAATGCTTTGATTAGCTGTGTTTGCATCTGAGTTAATGATGGGTGCTTTTTCTTGAAACATTAATCTTTATCAAACCCTGGTGGTTCTTTCCAAATTTATCTCTGGAATGACCTCGTTTCTGAAATGTAATTTTTCATAGTCTGTGTCTTTTCGGGAGACTGCATTGTTTTAGCTATGTGCTTGGCAATTTAAAGGAAATAATGAGATCTCCTGTGAGATGGGAAAGCTGAGTTCCACTGAGCTTTAGACAAGAGATCTGGGTTCAGTGCTGCTGAAATGAGTCCTCACAGCAGGTGAGGTTGCTCAGAAAAGCCACAGTTCACCACATAAAAAATTAAAGAGATCCCAATCCGTGCCAGCTTTGAAATAATAGAAGTCATGAATAGTCCTGGAGACAGACTCACGTCTTGGCCCTGGCTGCTATTATGCCACACTCCCAACACCTTCKGGAATTCCCATTGCAGAATGATTTAATCTTGCCTCAATAAGCACTACTAGCTTTGCCAATAATAGAGTTTACTTAGCAGTGTTCAAACGGGTTGCATATTTTGCTTTTTCCTGTTTTGAATTGAGAGGTGTTGGGAGACACTCTGCATGTCAGCCAAATATTTTTCTKTGTGTGTTGGGAATTGACACTGTCACAGATTTGTGCATTTTTAGATGGTGGTGTGACCTACAGGTCTCAAAATTTATTTGGGAGGCTCGATGCATCTAAAATTAATATGGATTTCACTGTGAATATACACATGCTCGTAACTTAATTCAAATAGGCATTAACAAAAGAGCTTTTTCGTGGTCTGTAATACTTGTTTTTTAATAGTTTACACTATAATTAGAGACTAAGCATTGTGCTAAAAGCTTGCCACATCTTTAAGGGTCAGGAATGTTTTTTCAGAACTGTGTGAGGATGTAGGAAAGGTTTTCCCCCAGTTTGCAGCAGTTTCTGTGAAAGAAACAGGATTAGAATTGGATTAGATTTATCCTCAGGATTAGAAGTGCTGCAGTTTGGAGCTGTAGATGGCTTCTAATTATAGGATCAGAGGAATGTGAGTGGTCTCTGATTCACTCTCCAGAGCTGCATCCTGTCCTACCAAGGGATGTGAAATCCTCCCAGCGAGTGCAAATTTTGCTGCTTAACATTAACCAGGAATAGTGGAAACTGCCTCGTGCCAAAGATAAAAGCACAGTGGTTGTAGCTGAAACTGGATCATAATGGTACCAGGGGTTTCATTAAGAGTCATGTTCATCACACAGCATGGCTGACTGAGAGCAGAAATGGAGAAATGCAGCATTTCAGAGCAATATGCCTTGGCTCACTCGTGCTGGTGCCCTGCACTGATGAAGAGAAATCATGAGAAAAGTAGCATTTTCTCTGAGGCCTGTTAAGGCTGCTTCATTAAAGTGTCCAAACAAGATGTGTGGTTCATAAACAGGAATAGCAACTGGTGTCTGYTGACTGAATGTTTAACTTGCCTCTGTTATTAGCTTAACTTTGCTGAAAATATATTTTCCCTGAAGCATTAGTATTTCTAGGGCTTTTTACTGTTTAGGCAAGTGTGTTACTGTAAATTTTCCGCTGCCTCTTGTAAAATTGTTTTCCTGTCTCTGCAATTGACTCATTTGGACAACAATTCAATGGCCTGATCCAATTTTCAATTAATCCCGAGCCACCTCTGCTATTTTCTTACTTTCAGTACTAAATAATAGCAAAAATGTGAACAGGTCATTTCATTTAGGCACATTTGGGGGTAGAGGGAGGGAAAATACAGTGAATATTGCCRCACACTCACAAAAATATTAAAGGAGGCAATTGTGAAAATGACCTAGAGGGAGAAATAMGAGCAGGGAAGACACAGGGAAGAGCTTGTGAAGAGGAGTTCTGTCAGGAGCACGAGGTGCCCCTCCAGAGTGCTGCTGCCTAAAAACCAGGGCTTGTGGGCACAACCTGGTATATTCCAAAAAAAGTGGAAATTCTGGTCACAAGAATTTGCCTAAGACCTGAGGCTGAGTCCTGGAGAGGGCGCAGCAGCTGTGGCTTGTGGATGCCAGTGTCCCACCCTGGAACTCCCTGAGCAGGGCTGAAAGCATTGCTTGATAGTGGGGAAAAGAAGGCTGGACAGTTTAAAGAGGGGGTGGAACTGGGTGTGAGGCAGCTGCAGCAGCAGCCTTGCCTGGCAGCGAGTTATTTTGTGCCCTGATGTTTGTTTGAAACGTCCTGCTGGACACCKGAGGCACATTTTCCTCCCTGGCTCTTGGTAAAGTTCCCAATATGAACATGAAGGCACAAGCCAGCCCAAACCAAGCAACCAAGGCTGTGGCCAAGTGTCGCTTCAAGGCCCTGGCTGAGAAGGGTTTCTCCTCTATAGCTCACGTGAGAGTTGGCTAAAAACAATCTTGGTCCCAGCTKTAGGGGAGGAGCTCCAGCGCTGGAGGCGGCTGGATTCCCGTGSCCCTGGAGCTGAGCCAGCGATCGCACCTCCTCCGCTCCCAGTGCCTTTGCTGCGGGTGGTGGTGCTTAGGGCATCATCAAAGCTGGATCCTTTGCAATTAATTGCTGYGTACTGATTGGTTCATGGGTGGCATCCTCTCATTCATTTGCTGAAATTACAGGACTCATATTTGTCAAATACCTTGCACTCAGAGCACATATTCCAGCTTGGAACTAGATTTGTGATCCTTTCAGTGAACAGCCTCCTCTTGTATCAAACTGCGTCCGTCCCACTGAGCGCATTTGTGGAGCAAAGCAGCAAACCRCGCCAACAAAGCCAGGGAAATGCATCCCAAATGAAACAGGATGCACCTGGGAGAGGGTGGCATCATGTGGCTTCAGCAGATTGGTGTTTCCAATTAGCCCTGAATGGTTAATTGTCGTGGCTGGGTGTGTGTGCACACAGGTAAATGTGGGGTGCTTTGGTGGTGGTGCCTCTTTGTTGTTGTTGTTGTTATTGCCAGCAGATGTCTCTCTCGATCCTTGCACAGCCCTGAACTGGAATCTGGTTTACTGCTCCAGCAGGGAAATGCCCGATTCCAGCCCTCCCGAGGAGATGCAATGCTGCCGTGGGCAGGAATGCATCCAGGTAAGGCRCCAAGGGTGAACATGCACAGATGGCACCCACACCTGTGCCAGCGCCACAGAAAATAATAATAATTCAATGATGCTCTCCAGGAGAGAGACTATGAGAAACACCTCGTTTGGTTTGTCTGCTGAAGATTATTACAGAAAAAAGGCAGGGCTCAGACAAAGCTTGGATAATCTAGCTGAAGGAAAAATCTCTTACCTAAAGCTGAGAGAAAACATTTCTGGTATAATAATGGAATTACTCAAGTGCCATTTTAGATCATTTTCCCCAATTCATATTCTGAACTGAAATAATAAAGTRATCTAAGTAGAGGTGGCAAATGGGTACTGTCACCTTCTAGATTTCTGACCTTTGCTAATACTGAAATAAGTTCCTGAAGGAGAAAGTGGAATTTGAGGAGGAGCTGGAGCAGAGTGGAATTCTTCTGAGGCTGSTGCACAGTGGGGAAAGCCTTTCAGGGGTGGCTGCTGAAGTGCTGGGGAGATGAAGGCAAGGCTAAAGTTGTGTTTTATCTGTAGAGGGACAGGTCAAAGATGTGATGTGTTTGAAATTCCAGCTGCCCTGATGGGTGACAGCAATTCTGAGATGCTGGAAAGGATGTCAGAGAGAAAGGGAGAGAAGGCTCAGTGGAGGTTCACTCGTTAGGGAATAGAGTTTGGCAAGTAAATGTGGAAAGTGATTAGTGTGTGTTGCAGARGAAGTGGTCTGAAGATAAAGGTTAAACCGGACAAGGATTCGCAAGGGACTTTCTCCTTGTTAGCAGAGCCTGGTGCTTCAGGCTGCTGCTGAGATAAAGGTTCACAGGAGGGATAAGGAGCTTTGGGAATAGGAGGGATCCTTGAGGTGGGAAAACAGGGCAATGGAAAGGGCCCAATTTTACAATGCCAGTTGAAAACAGGGGTGGTGTGTCCAAGCCAGGGTGTGCRGGCTCTTAAAAATGCACCTTGCTGAAATGCAAATGCACTTTGCAGCCAGCTCCCTCAGTAATGGTCGAGGTGGGGTGTGGCGAGGGCAGAGATTTATTTTTCTAGAGGTGGAGCCAAGGAATTCTCCCCATTGATTCCTTTTCAGGTGCAACACGAGCACGTTGCTGGAGTGCAGGATCTCATCTGCCCCCTGACATCAGTGTTTAGTGTAACAGGATGATTTTTTTTTTCAGATATGCCCTTCTGGAGAATCAGTCAGAAGTGAAGCCTGATAGAATCCCTAAAGAAACCTGCTGTGAGTTTTTAAAGTGGTTTTTTTGTTTGTTTTTTTTTTAATACAAACCCTTTAGGAAACTGTGACACATCTCCAAAAGGATAGATACTTCAGAAGACCTCTGCTAGAAATAAATTCTTTTATTGTGTTTTGTATTACTTTTCAAGTTCTTTTAGTTTCCTTTATGAAAAGCTATTTCTCTTTCATTGTGAGAGTATCTGMTATCAACAGATCCCACATAGGGTTGTTTCAAGGATATTTGTAGTTTCTGAAGGCACAACTTCCATTACCGGGAAAATGAAAGTTCTCCCTTTTTAAAGAACCACACAGCATTGGAACAAAGAGGTCCTTGATAACTTTGCAACAATGAGGGAAGAGAGTCTTATTTCCAAGCCTGTGAGCAGAGATTTTTTGAGTGTAGAATCCCAGATRTGCAAAAGAAAAAGGAATTCTGGATTTTTAGGCAGATTACCTTTAAGATGAAGGCAAGATTGGTGTCCATTTTCCCAGCTGGCTTTGAAAATGTCATTTGTGGGGTTTTCCTTGCAAAYCTAAGCTGCTGCATCCTGTTGCTGTGGATAGGCCAGGAAACAGTGGAACATCTCTCTCCAAACACAGATTGATTTGTTGGAAGCTGTGTTTCTGCAGATTTATAAAATAAAATCTCAGATTTTATTCCTCTTGCGTGCATGATTGCGTAGAGTGAATTCTGCATAAAATGGCAACTGTGGTGATAGGAAAGGGATAAACAATTGCTGAGAAATAATTGGGTTAATTTGGTTTTTAACATTGGTTTACTGAATTGCCATGCTTTGCTGGGGAGGGAGGAGCTTTTTGCTTTCTGTGGGAATCCAGGTGATTTGGCTTTAAGTAGCAATCTGCCTCTGGCATGAGGACAAGAGACACTGCAGTCAGGACATAGGACAAGGACGCTGCAGTCAGAGCATTCCTGTTTTGTCAACTTTGTCTAGATATCATATTGTTTTACCCTCTCTGGATAGCAGGAGCATGGATCAGCCCGTGTTCATTGCTGCTGTGGATTTTGTGACATGGGGAGTGGTGTCTGCGCTTTAAAAAATGGATGGCCAATTAATTTATGGCTGTTAACAGCACTGCAGTTTGCAGAGGTGGGGAAAATATTGCTCAAATAAAGCTCAGAGTCTCTGCTGGTTGCATCTAATTGGCAAAATTGGAATTATTTGTTCTTTTCTCGAGTGCTGCACAGCAGGTACCAGGCACAAATCTTCTGTTTCACCTTGTGATGCCCTCAGTGTTGAAAGGGCTGATCTGCACTGGTCCCTCCGTGCACCCTGCCCTGAGCAGGCAGGAGGATGAGGTGGCCTCAGCCCACCTAAATTATCCCACCAAATAAAGTTCTGTGAGCGTTTTCTACCATAAGAAACAACTTTCTGTCCCATTTCTGGTGATGACAACGATGCAAACAGGTTKTGCAACATTGGTGGTCCTCTGCTGCTTTGTTTGTTAGTAAATTGGAATTTGAAACCAATTTAGTGTCAATGTTATATTGCACTTGAAGTGAGTAGGAATACTCAAAAGGCAAAAAAAATTAAGTCAGACTTTGTAATCTTATAGTAAACATAATAAAAATCTCAATTTTTATGTAATTGCYTTTAAAAATATCTCCTTTACTAAAATTACCTTTTTCTAGTGGGGAGAAACCCTGCTGGAAAATAGTATAAACCTCACATTTCATRTGAAATGTCTAATAAAATCAGCTTTAAAAGCTACTTAGATGGTTTAAGTAATTTATGCTAATTGACATTAGAAATTTGTATATTTTTCGCCATCTGAGATTTGTTTATGTTTTATATTTCATTTATGAAGTTAAAGTAGATATACATCTGGATATAGACACTTCCATTTATGTTATTTTAAGACCCCAGTCTATTYTTTTATTGCAGTGCTGCACAAAAGTATCAAGTTAAAATAAGCCTGATTTAGAAAGCCTTGTGGTATTACTTATACTGTGTCCTTAGAAAGATAATTTCTGTAATATTTTGTCAAATCTTTTATGCAGCATCTAAAATTTACTTTTGAATTATTTGATGATATGATTCCTAAATGGTACCAGAAGTGTGATACGAAGCAAGACACAAGAAATGCTAAATTAAGGATGTCATTGTTCAAGGTTTCATTCACATTAAGATGTATCTAAGTAAATATTATTTCTTTGACCTTCATAATTGTGTTCTATGCTCAAATATTATTGATTTTTATCAGTGTATATGAACTATGTGATATTATATTCCAGTATTTTTGCCTGAATAGTTCTGCAAAATTTAATAAATTCATGCTGCAGTCAAAATTTACAATTCTATAATATTATAATTTTTTTTTAAGTGACTATGAAAATTGGTTGGGTATTTGCAAAAAGATTGAAATACACACAATTGCACAGGGTGTCCGCCTATACAATTGATGCAGTATTTAGAATTTGCAGCTGTTATGAAGATCAAAGCAAACTCACTGGTTTTATTTCTGTGGTTGTAATGAGATACACTGCAGGGAAATGTATTTTAAGGTTGCTGCTTCTCATAGGCAAGAACACAGCACTTGTAATGCAGTCTTTCCAGGAAAAAAAAAGAAATCTGCATAGTTAATGTGGTGTTTTCTTTTTGGGGAATGCCCTGATGCCTCAGGGCTCAGCTTTGCTATTTTTCACACTCTGTGCTGCTTTAGTGGGTGGGTCCGAGCTCCATATTCAGGGATGGTGAGCTCTGTGCACAGAGCAGGGAGACAAAACAATTCCTGCTCCAGCTGGGCACCAAGGACAAATGATCCAAATCTCAGCCCCAGAGCACAAACCCCGTGGGCTGCAGAGAGAAAAACAAGCAGGGTGGGACTGCAGGGGCTAAAGCTGGGATGGGACAGTGAAGTGCGAGATGCAAATGGAGCAGAGCTGATCCCAGGGAGAGAGCCCGGGAGCGCTGGTGCATTTTGGGGCCATTTTGGTTCATCTTGGGTGCAGCCCTGGCTGGGCTCTGGTGCTGCCCAAGGTGGATCCATGGAGGAGATGCTTGGAATCAATCCCTGCTTYATTCTGTAGCTCTGTCCAGCCCCTGYYCYAGGGCAGCCTGCACAAGGGATCACCCAGTCCACAGCAAGTCAGGGATGTGTTTGGGAACACCCAAGGAAAGCTGAGGAGGCAGTGGGAGCTGTGTGGGTTGAAGGTGTGAGGATGGCAGAGGGCCCTGTCTGCTCCTTCAGGCAGGGGCTGGATGAGAAAGACCTGACCAGGATAAGAAAGACCTGACCAGGATAAGAAAGAAGTCACCTTGCTTTTTAAACCAACAAAAAAAACAACAACAAAAAACCATTTTTTTAAATTATAGGAATGATACCTTGGGTTTTAAGTTTTTCTGTTCTGTTTTGGTGTGCAGCTTTTAGCTTTATATTAAGTGTTACTGGGATCTTTTCACAGGGTGAAGACAAAACAACCCTGTTCTGTGGTATTTGTGGGGTCCCCAGGATGAAGGAGGAATTGATGAATCTTACTTGATGTTCTTAGAAGGCTAATTTATTATTTCAAGTACTTGTATTAAAGAATGCTGTACTAAACTAAAGAATAGAGAAAGGATCCTTACAGAAGGCCTAAGAAGATACTAATGAAAAACCYGTGACTGCTTCCAGAGTCCTGACACRGCTGGACCATGATTGGYCATTAAGTAAAAACAATTCACATGTTGGATAAACAATCTCCAGACCACATTCCAAAGCAGCAAAACACAGGAGAAGCAATCAGATAATTCTCTGAAGCTTCTCAGCTGCCCTGGAGGAAAAATCCTGGCGAAGGGATTTTTCAGAAAATATGACAGTGACACTATTCCAKCTGGAGACTCAAGGACAATCTCTTCAAACTTCAGGCCCAAAGCTTAAACAATGTGAGAAGGGGAGGGAAGGCAAGCAAGCCAGCAGGATGARACTTCATCATTTGAAGCCATTAATTGGACAATTAACTCCAATAKGCAAATGGATTAAAACTTATAGAAATGTGAAGTCTCCTGACCAARCCCTCTTTTRCTTCCATCTTGGAGCCATCTGGGCACTGCCRGGGTGCGGCCTTTGAAGGCACTGCAATAAATATCCACTTTATTCCTCTGAAATCCTTCTGGCTTTTGTTCCAGCTCCTTAAGGCGTCAGGAATACCCTTGGAATATGGGAATTTTGATTCAGATTTRAGGCATGTTGCTGAGCTTTATTCTAAGATGTTCCTGGCCATCCAGAGATGTGCAGGGCTGTGTTTTCTCCTGTGCTGTTTTTGGGCTGTTTGAGGCTTCTTGGAGCAGTTCTGCTGCAGTTCCCCTTTGTCATGGCAAAGTTTCACTTCTGTTGTGCTTGGGAATCTGACACTTAGGGATGGCTTTGAACATGCAGATGCGATCAGTATGAGTTTCTGGGTTTTGTGTTGCTTCATATACACTGCAGTTACTTTGTAGTGCCTGTGCTGATTCCCAGATTGTTGCTAGATGCATTTTAAGCAGTTACGCTTTATTTCTTCTGAGTATTTTTAAAATGAGAAGCCAATTGTCTTTTTTTTTTTTAACTGCAATTRGGATCAAATGAGGCAGCTGAGTTCAGCAGGACYAAGAACCTAATGCTGCTCTGTTTTGATGTGACATAGGCATGTTCCATTTGAGAATCAATTGTTAAAATGTGTTAAAGTTTTCAAGAGCAGAGCCAGGGCCCATCCCTCTCACAATGCAGCAACCTTGGCTCCTTGCCTGGCTAGAGCTGGAATCTGTAGTCATTTCACAGCATGCCAAGTTACTAAATCAGAATTTAGTATTAATCGGAATCAGAAGGAATTTACAAGAATCAAAAGCAAAGGGTGGGATGGCATCAGCTACCAGTTCCCATCTGAAAGACACGATCTGTAATACTGCAGAAAAAGATGAGAAATGGGAAAGAGACAAAATTCCTGCCCTGAGCTTCACATTTCACTCTGCTGCAGCCTTTGCACACACAGCTTTTGCTGTTGTTGTAGCTGAATGGGAATAACGCAAGTGAAAATACAGAATGCAGCCTTTGTCATCCTCCTTTCCTGCCAGCACTGCTCCCTTCTTCCTGAGGAGAGCCRAGGTCTGCCTGACATCCTGAGCAGCATTTTATCCTTTATTCTTTATGCCTTGTAGGCCACAGATGCCTTTTGTGAGAGCTCCTGGGCTGTGGCCCCTGAGGGTCACAGGGTCCCTGCGTGCCCTGTACGCAGCACTGGGGGCTGAAATGCTGGGGATCAACTTTCCCTTTTCCTTTCCCTTCCCCTGAGGGAACAGGGCCGAGGTTGGTGTTTGGGGGCCTGTGGCCGGGAGTGGCCGGCTGGCTCCTGAAATTCTGCGATAGGCAGGATGCTTCCCAGACCCCAGCTGGCACCAG
>JACDOX010000195.1:0-24764 GCA_014549065.1 Cardinalis cardinalis
CCGCCGCCGCCCGCCGCCGAGCCCCTGGGCGGGGAGCCGCCCGCCGGCCCCTTCCCCGCGCCGCCCGCCGCCATGGCCCTCCGCAACGACCTGGGCTCCAACATCAGCGTCCTCAAGACGCTAAACCTGCGGTTCCGCTGCTTCCTGGCCAAGGTCCACGAGCTGGAGCGGCGCAACCGGCAGCTGGAGAAGCAGCTGCAGCAGGCGCTGGAGGAGGGGGCGGGCGGCCGCGGCCGCGGACCCCCGCGCCGGGACCAGGCGGTGCAGACCGGCTTCGTGGGTCCCATCCGCACCCTGGGGCTGGGGCTGGGGCCGGGCCTGGGCCTGGGGCTGGGCTCGGCCCGGGCGCTGGGGTCCCCCGGCTCCCGCCCCGGGGGTCCCGGCCAGCCCTCCGCCTACTCCGCCGGCTCCCGCTTCATGCCCGGCACCATCTGGTCCTTCTCGCAAGCGCGGCGGCTCGGCCCGGGGCCCGAGACCACCCTGGTGCAGGGACCCGGCGTCTCCTGGGTCCACCCCGACGGCGTGGGTGTGCAGATCGACACCATCACCCCCGAGATCCGAGCCCTCTACAACGTGCTGGCCAAGGTGAAGAGGGAGCGCGACGAGTACAAGCGCAGGTGAGAAGGGGCGGCGGGAGCGAGGGGCACCAGCGGCATCCCCGGGGGACCGAGACTGTCGCCGGGGAGGCTGCAGGGCTCTGCCCGGTGGGGTGTGTGAGGGGGAAGCGGGAGGGAAGGGGGCAGTCCTGGCCGGAGTTCTCGGGAGCACGGGCTGCAGGCAGGATGGGGGAAACGTGGAGCCCTGAAACCATTTATTTGTGCCTGGGTCTCCTCCCTTGGCACCTGGTGTGCGAACCCTCTCGGGATGTTCCTTGAGCCTTTTTCCGCCTTACCAACCTGGCATGAGGGACTAGAAATGCTTTTCCAGGCAGAGAAGGAACAACTCCAGGAGCTGTGTTTTAAAGCCAAGGGGATCTGGAAGTGCTCAGGGAGGAGGAGCAGATGAAAGTAGGTGAGGAAGGTGGACATGCAGCAGTGAGCAGGTTTGGATTGGAGAAGGCTGCTGGGAAGGAGAGAGTTCTCTGGATGTGTCGGGAGGTGTGGAGAAGCCCCTCGGCAGGGTGGCTGCCTCTCCTAGGCCCTTTCCCTCGCCAGCGCTCTGCAGCTGGCCCCTCAGCAGCAGAGAGCCGGGGCAGGACACCCCACTCCTCGGGGGCTTTCCTCCCGACCCAAAATAGCTGTGGCTTGGCATGTGCCTTGGAGAAGGGTGAAGCAGAATGCAAAGCTAATCTCTTGGCCGGTTCTTCTTTCCCGTGCAGGGTGGCCGCTGCTCTCTTTGTGTCAGGCCTGTTTCCGAGGCTGCTCCCGGTTCCGCACGTAGGATGAGCTCAGGCTGGGCTGGCGTGGCGGGGTCAGGGCGAGAGCGGCCCTGTGACTGACACCACCCGGGCCACTGGTCTGGGGCTTTTTCAGAAGTCACGCTGTGACGCTTTAGAAGCAGTTAGGAAGTTTGTGCTTCCACGCCCAACTCCCCACAGGAGCTGTGCCACCGACCCATTCTGCTCGGCCACAGCTCCAGTGCCAGGATCGGGGCTGGGGTCCAAGATGACACCTTATGCTTTTGGCTTTATAAGGCTTAGGCTGAGCAAACTTGCCTGTCAGATGCTCCAAAGGCACTGAGCAAGGCACGTGGAAAGGAAGAGTTGGCATTTCTTCTTTCCTACCAAGAGCTGCATGTACCTAAGGCCTTTTGTTGTCAAGCCAGTGGTCAGGCTCCTTCTCCAGAGGGGAGCAGTGCTCCTTGTATTGCACTTTCAGATCAGAGAGTGGGAAGCTGGAGCCAGTTTTTTGGCCAGGAAAGCTTGAGCCTCAAAGTGGGTCAGCCAGAGAGGACCAAGTTGGGTTTGTTGGTGCTGCTGAAACTTTGGGAAAACGGAGAGCTGAGCAGGGTTGTCCTGCTCTGGCAAGTGAGCTTCAGGGAAGGCTGCAGACGGGGTGACAGAGGGACTGCTGAGGGTGAGATGAGGGGGCACCACAAGCTGCTGTGAGCCAATGTTATTGGTGGGATCTATTTTTGGAGTGTGTTACCAGGAGCTGGGGGAAAGCAGACCCCACCCCCAGACCCTATCCAGCACTGGGAACTTTGTGACGGATACAACCAGGTCCCAAACAGGGGAATGGGACAGAAGGATTTCATTTCCACACCCTTCTCCATGCTGGGGGCTGACACCAACATCCCTTGGGAGCTGAGAGTTCCCTGCCACGGTGGGCTGTGATCTGCCATGGGGACAGTGCAGCTGGTGTCATGCTTTTGCCACCTGCCTGGAGACACATGGAAGAGGCCATATTAACACAGGACTTCCCAGTTCTCTCACTCATGGCGTGGGTGCTAGAGCTTGTGCTTTTATCAGGACAGTGTTGCTGCTGTGCATCCCACAGCAGTGCAGCCAGAGCTGCTCTCTGGATACACAGGGCCTGGAATTCAAGTCAGGGATCCAGGAGGGCTGTGGGGGCTGTAGGAAGGGATGAGAATAGTTGCAGCAGCAGGAGAGAGGCTGCACTTGGAAGGAGCAGACTGAAATTAGGTGGCCTGGACAGGGGCAAAGGGTGCCTGTGAGTATCACACAGACCTGCTAAGTGCTGGGGATCTGGGAGTCTTGTCACGTTTGTGCTGTCTGCTACATCTACTACTTGTAGTCACAAGTAGTTCTAATCCTGGGTGTTGCAAGGGCACCCTGGAGGTGTGGGGTGAGCAGTGCTACAGCATGGTGTGTTAGAGTCACAGAATGGTTTGGGTTGGAGAAGACCTTTATGGGTTACTCAGTCCTATCTCCCTGCTGTGAGGTTTTGCTGGATCAGGTTGCTCAAAGTGCTGACCTTGAACATTTCCACTGATAGGCCATCCACAACTTCTCTGGGCAGCCTGCTCCAGTGTCTCACCGCTGTAATAAAAAAAATTGTTCCTTATGTCCAATCTAAACTTACCTTCTTTCAGTTTAAAACCTTCACCTCTTGTCACTGCAGCAAAAGGTCTGGTACAAAGTCTCTCCATCATTCTTGTAAGCCCCCTTTATTAAAGTGCTTAAAGAAGGTTTTTTGTTGTTGTAATTGCCCTCTGAGGAGCTGTGCCAGGCTGCAGGGCCATCCCCGTTGAGGTGAGCTCCAGCATAGTTCAGATGTGGCAAGAGGGGGGATAAGTGGAGCCTCAGGCCCCGAGCAGCCCAAAGCCCTGGTGTGCACTGACCCTGCAGGATGGGTGAAGCACCCCAGTGTCTGTGGCAGTGAGCAGGATTTTAAGGATGGGG
The DNA here is from genome assembly GCA_014549065.1 of Cardinalis cardinalis. Classification (NCBI taxonomy): domain Eukaryota; kingdom Metazoa; phylum Chordata; class Aves; order Passeriformes; family Cardinalidae; genus Cardinalis; species Cardinalis cardinalis. Next base: position 3,305 of record JACDOX010000195.1, read on the forward strand.
GAATTGTTGATTTTTCTCAGTGAACTTGTTGAAGGGAGACACCTGGCAGGGACATCACAGCATCTTTCCACGTCCCTGGCTTTGGGAGAGCTGTCCCCTAGCTGGCAAGGAGATGGTCAGGTGTGCGTGCAGCTGGGACCCTCCTGCCCTCGCTGCCTGCCTTTGGGCAGGCTGTTGCTGTGCAGCAGTGCAGGAGGAGCCCCCTGTCCCCTTGGCACACCGGTGGCCGTGGGGCTGTGCGGGGCAGCCTTGCTTCCAGCTGGCAGCGACCTGCGGCGGCTGCGGGCGCAGTGCTGCAGGCAGGTTATTATTAGGAGTGGTGCATTGCAGGAGGGAGCAGGGCAGAAGGAGCCAGGCAGGAGATGAGGGAGAGAGGTTTGCAGTGGATGGGTGCATGGATTTGTCCCTGGTGGGGTGAATCGCTGCTTTCTCCTGCCTTCCAAGCCGGTGTGTATGTGATGTGACCTGCACTCTGTTCCACAGCATTGGTGTGAAACGAGCTCTTACCTGGATTTGCAGCTCTGCTTTATGTCCCCAGTGAGTCTGGGATATATAGGGACCCAGAGGGAGGTGGGGACCAAAAAAGAGGCAGTGCCACACCAAGGAAGATGCTGAAATTTTTTTATTGTGGTGGAAGGCGTTTTTGTCCCTGGGGAGGGAGGCTTTGTTTGAGCAGTTCCCATATAAGGGCAATTCTACCTTTTAACTTTCTCCTTTCTTTTCCCTTCATCTCTCTTTCCCCAAAGGGATGGGAACACTCTTTGATTCCCCTTCTGAAGCTGTGGTATGGATCCAACACCTACACAAGTAGTGCACACTTTTGTCCTTGTTTGAGCAAGGAGCAGCATTGCTAGCTTTAAGAGCTCAGAAATTCACAAGCCAGAACTCTCCCGCGTCGTCAGATTGTCCAGATACCCTGAGATAATAAATGTGAGGGCTTTTCATATGCTTTCTGGCCTCCTAGACCTTAGGATTTATTGTTCAGACTCGGTGTGGGTAAGTGAGAGGAGAGATTTTTCACATCCTTGTGCAGAGTCGCAGTGTCTGTGTTGGTGCTTGCAGGCATTAAATAGAAACCAGACCTCACAGCACCAGGAAGAGCYCAGCTCTGGTTGCTATCCCAGAGTGATCTCACTTTCTCAGAAAAATCTGGCTCTCCCAGAAGAGCCAGGAGCTGGGTAAGAATGCAGCAGCCCTGCCCCACGCCACACAGCAAGCACATGCCAACCCCCTGCTCTGTGGGAGCATCATTCAGCCAAGGGCAGCACAGCTTGATGGCCTCCCAACAGACCGTGGGCTGGGCCAACACTGCAGCGAGACCCGAGAGGTTGAGCTCATGCACTGAAGTGCAGTATAATAATCRCTAGGAGATGTGTCTTTGCACAGCAAGGCTGGGTGCCTTGCAGCTCTGCAAAGCTGTAGAGCCCAATACCCACCGGACAGCCCGGCGTAAAGGGGCACAATCCATCCTGCTCCCTTGTGGGATGACACAGTGTTCTTTAATCCAACCTGGTACGCAGCAGTGGAGCCAAGGAGTCTTGTGGCCCTGCCCAGGCAGCGTGGCTGCCCTCTGCATTGGGACAGGCAGAGGAGCAGCCCTTGGTGCACATCGTGGTCACTCTCACTGTGGGGTGGTTTGGTGTCAGGACCAGGGTTTGTGCTTCTGGACAGCCTGAACTGCAGCGTGGTCACAGAAGTGATGCAGATGGGGGCAACTCCCCGGTCCATCTGCAGAGCTGTTGTGAGGGCTGGAGCTGCTGTGGCCCAGGGCTGTGGGGCTCAGGGCAGAGGCTGATGGGCTGTGAGGGGCCGTGGGCGTGCGGCCCAGCTGCCAGCAGCGCCTGTGGTCGGTGTCCCCAGCTCCCCCCAGCACAGGGCGGGCCTGGTGGGTGGGGCAGCGTTTGTGGCTTGGGGGGGACGATGGGCTTGGCAGCTGCCATGGCCCGAAAACAAGAGGCCATGCATTCCTGGGCACGTTCTCCTTCCCGGCCCTCTCGGATGGCTGCGGGGTGAGCAGCTGCCGCTCCATGCTCTCCCTTTGGCAGCCAGCGAGGCGAGGCCGATGGGATCTGAGCGGCGTTTGTCTCCCTAGATGGGAAGAGGAGTACACGGTGCGTGTCCAGCTTCAGGACCGGGTGACTGAGCTGCAGGAGGTGAGCCTGGCTGTTCCCCCTGCCCCTGCACCCCGGCTGCCCCACACTGGTGCTGATTTGCACATYTCTCTCGCCCTGATGCAGGAAGCCCAGGAGGCTGAAGCTTGCCAGGAGGAGCTGGCCATGAAGGTGGAGCAGCTCAAGGCAGAGCTTGTTGTCTTCAAGGGACTGATGAGCAATGTGAGTCCCTAATCCCTCTCCAACCCCACAGCAGTGTCCTACCCACGTGGCGTTGCTGTGTAGAAAAGCAGTTCCACCCAGCACTGGCAGGGTTGGTCTGGGGCACAGTGAGCAAAGCAGGGATGAGGGAGCAGTCCTGCATGAGGGGGAATGTGGGGGCACCAATTGCCATCTGTCTTGCCTAATATTCCTCCCTTGTCCCCTTCCTGTGGTGCCATGGGTTCAGAACATCACGGAGCTGGACACCAAGATCCAGGAGAAGGCCATGAAGGTGGACATGGACATCTGCCGTCGCATCGACATCACTGCCAAGCTGTGTGACGTGGCACAGCAGCGGAACTGCGAGGACATGATCAAGATGTTTCAGGTGAGAAGCGCCCGCTGCTGCTCCCAACTCAGCCACCAGCTCTGGGGAGGAGAGATCCCAAAGGAGGAGGTAGAAGAGACAACACCAGCCCCCTGCTAGGGGAGACGCTTGGTCACCCTCGCCCTCGCTCCTTCGCTCCTTCTGGTCCCTTGCTTTCTGTCTCTCTCGGGAGGACCAGGCAAAAGGGCACAGAGTGGAGGTGGAATGCTCCAGATGTTGCTTTGGACATCAAGAGTCCCCTCAACCTCTTGCTGATGTGTTGTGTTGGGCCCGGGGACCCCCCAGTGCTAGGGAAGCAGCTGCAGGAGGGAGACGAGTTGCTTGATGAGTGTCTGTCTCTAACTCCATCTCTCTCCTTTCCCTTCCCCTCTCCGTCATCTTCTCTCTGTCTCTCTTCTCTGTCTCTGTCTCTTTTCTCTTTCTGGATGTTGCTGCTTTTCTGTCTCGCTCTTTGTCCCTACAGAAGCAACTGGTTAGTTCCATTCAGTTGAGAAATTTAAAAAATTTTAAACTTTCTTTTAAAAAGGTTGGCCTATAAATATTGACATGTTTCACCTTTTTCAGACTGTCTCTTTTTTCCTGTTTCTGTCACTGTGTTTCCCTGTCTCTGGACTGGGGTGGTGGGCGATTTGAGTTTTTCTGCAGTAAAACCACGTTGTTTTTTTTCTCATCAAATTCATAGATTCCATCTTTAGTTGCTTAGTTTTAATTTTAGAAAATGCTAAAACCATGTTTTATCCATTGCACCCATCTTTAACCTGATCATAACGAGCCCATCTCTCTCTCTCTCTCTCTCTCTCTTTTCTTCCTTCCTTTCTTTCTGTCTTTCTCTCTCTTCCCTGCCTTTCTGTCCCTCCACCATTCCTTTCCCCTCCATCTCCTGCCCACTCCCTGCTCCTGCCCTCGGACCCGGCCTCGTTTCTGTAGTCTCTGCACTTGTCTCCCGTTAAGGTCCCAGCCTCGGTGGGGCGGAAGCGGGAGCGCAGGCAGGTCAGCGACGAGGACACCTCGCTGTCGGAGAGCGATGCCTCCCGGAAGCCCGACGAGGAGGAGGAGGACGAGACCACGGCCATGAGTATCAATGAGGAAATGCAGAGGATGCTGAACCAGCTGTGAGTGCGGCTGCTGTGCACCTCTGCCTGTGCTATCCATCCAGGCTCCAGCACCAGGCTCCCTSCTGGCCCTGGGGTGGGGAGGGCAAGGGTGGTCTGTGCCTTCCCTTCCCAGGAGAGGGTGAGATGGAAGATGCTGCTGTGGAGAGTGGTCACCCTGTGCTCTGTGGCACAGTGGGASTGACCCTGGGAGACCTGAGCCCACCTGTGCCGAGAGTGGGAGCTGGTCAGCTCCCCTCCTCTTGCCCCCTTCCTGCCTCTTGGGAATCTCTGCCTGGATTTTCCAGGACTCCTGACCATAAAGCCAGCCCCTTCCCCATCAGCTGCTGGCTTTGGGCACTCCTGAGCTCACCCCGGCCAGACCCCCAGGAGCTGCAGCCCTGCCCGTGAGCGGGTGCAAGGCTTTGGCACCGACACAGCCCCCTGCCTGGTGTGCTCTCCTGCTGGGTGCTGACGTGCTGTTCCCTTGTGCCCAGGAGGGAATATGACTTTGAGGATGACTGTGACAGCCTCACGTGGGAGGAGACAGAAGAAACGCTGCTCCTCTGGGAGGACTTCTCTGGATACGCCATTGCAGCCGCAGAGGTGCAGGGGGAGGTAACGGTGGTGTCAGGGCCCTGAGCTCTCCTTGGGTTGGGACGCTCGATCCTGCCTGAGCCTGGGAAGATGCTCTCTCAAAGACCAGATTTCAGCCCCTTTCCCTTTGCAGGCCTGTACACAATGCTTTCCTGCCTTTTCTGCATTAATACATCACAGCATCCCTGTTGAGGTCTCCTTTTCAGAGACAGGGACCTGTAGCCTGAGGGGTGTGCTGAGGGTGGGGTGCACACGTGTGGGGAGAGCCACAGTCCATCCAGAACAGAACACTTTCTCTGCCTGGACTRCTCTCTGGTGATCCTTGCTGACGTTCTCCAGCCCACCTACCCACTGTGCAGCAAGACTGCCCAAAGAGAGGCCTTGGTGTTTGGCCAAAGCCCTTGTCATCCCAAATCTTTGGCCCTTGGCAGTCCTCTGGGGATGGATCATGCTCAGGAATGGTTTCCAGATCTTCAGTGCAATGCTGGGCTTGTTTRGGTTGATGTGGTCACTGCCCAGTGTGGCAAGTCCTGAGTCTCTCAAGTCCATGTTGACAGGACTGACTCCTGTCTTATTTGTACTACACTGTATATATTTCTTCCTCTTTTCCCAGTGCTGCCASTTCTTTCTCTGATTTGTCTCTCTCTTGCCTTTGGTTCCTCATGTTGGATGCTTCCCTGCCTCTAAACCTGCTGTCTGCTCTCCTCAGCAGCAGGATGACAGCCTGGAGAAGGTGATCAAGGACACGGAGTCGCTGTTCAAGAGCCGTGAGAAGGAGTACCAGGAAACCATCGACCAAATAGAGGTGGGAGAAGGAGGAAGTGGGGGAGCTGTGGCACAGAAGGGTGTGAAATGGGSGAGTGGGTCCTTGGGGGAGGGAGACACAGTGCTGGAGCAGGTCACTGGTAATGTGGGTGACAGCCCTCCGTCTGGCCGTGCCCACTGCCCTGCACCACATGCCCTGGGATCATCTCTGCGCCATTTCCCTCGAGCAGCTGGAACTGGCCACAGCCAAAAATGACATGAACCGGCACCTCCACGAGTACATGGAGATGTGCAGCATGAAGCGAGGCTTGGATGTGCAGATGGAGACTTGCCGGCGGCTCATCACCCAGTCTGGGGACAGGTGAGCTCCAGCAGGAGGGCCAGGACACCCGGGCTCTGGGTCTGAAGCTGGGGTGGTGTTGGGAGGGAGCTGAAGGACATGGTAGAGCTCCTGCCCTGCCCTCATGTGGTGTGGGGAAAGGGCAGTTCCCAGAGGCTGTTGGACTCCTGGCTGGCCTCCACAGAGGTCATGGTGCTGCCTCTGCAGAAGGCAGGAGACACACAGGAGTCACTTTTGACGCATGAAGCCAGACTCTCCCTGTGGAGGGAGGGAGCTGCCATTGTGCAGGGACATYGTGTAAGTCCCCAAAGGCCTGTGGAGCCAGGGTGGCCCCAAAGGCTTGGGACCCCTGTGGTGGACTTCCACAGACCCCTAGCCTGACATACCTTGTCARGGTCCTGCTCTGGGCAGGCCCCTCCAGCATCTCCCCCAGCTCTGCTTCATGCTCTGGAATGGTGTCCTCTGGAACACCCTCCCAGCACCCAGGGATTCCTGCAGACACTCACATGCCTGAAGGGCACTTCAGCTTCTGTCCTCCTTGCTCTGGTGACCCAAACTGGGTCCTTTCCCTCACCCTGGGCGATGCTGTGACTGCTGCCCTTTACTGTTCTCTGCAGAAAGTCTCCTGCCTTCACCCCGACCTCCAACAGTGAGTCAGCCCCGAATGAGGAGAGCGAGGAGTCCGACCGTGATCCCCCCAGCGATGCTTCCATCAGATAATGAGGGGAGGCCCGGCTCCCTCGGACCCCCTTCCTGGCACGGGGTTGCCTGAGTCACACCTGGGAGAGACTGTCAGGGACGTGGAACTGCTGGTAAACGTCTGTCGCCCAGGCTCACTCCCGTTTTGGGGTGCTTGGCAGACCCCACACACCCCCTCACCGGATACCTTGCAAGTGGGAATAGCTAGACAGACCTGAGGGCCCTTGCCCGGGCTGCTCTGCCTTCAGCCCCTTCTCTATTCCCTTTCCCTGCTTTGGTTAAGCCGTGGTTCGGGCAGGGAGGCTCCAAACCTGCCTCGGTGGCATTCTGCAGGACATGTTCCCAGGCGCCCCAGACCCACCTCCTCTGGCCTCCGTCCTGGTACGCCTGACCTGCCCTCCCTGCCCTCCCTGCCCTCCCTGCGCTTCACGGAGCCCAACGAGAGCCGTACCTCCCTGCAAACTGGACCTGACACTGGTGCCAACTGGACCGAGCCCGGGGCTCTCCCTGTCCTTGCTGCTGGCCGGGCACCTGGCTGGCACTGCCCACGCCGTGCCGGGCACCCCGAGCCTCCCAGGCCTTCTCCAGGGCGGGGGCCGAGTCCCGCTCACTGTGCACTTTGCTTTGCTCACGTCTGTGTTACGGGGGCGAGGTCATTAAATGGGACGATTTCCTTTTCTACAGCTTCGCTGGGTGTGGCCTCTCCTGTGCTGCCGCGGGCCAGGCGGGGTTTGAGGTGGGGCTGTGGTCCCTCAGACCCCAGGCCCGCATCACTGGGTCTCCTTGTGGTAGATGGGACAGTGGTGAGATCCCTGTTCTGAGAGCTGCTGGTCCTCAGCAGGCACTGGTGCTGCATGGGCTGCCTTGTTTTTAACCTGGAGCATCATCAGTGCAGAGGCTGAAGGATTGGAAATGGAACTGAGTCTGGCTTGTGAACCTCTTCCTGTTTCCTGGCCTCTTCTGCCACACCAGGGCATCCCAGAGCACCTTTCTGCCTGCCCTCAGTCCCATATCCCACCTCAGTGTAACCGCAGTGGCGATCCCGTCCCACCGTCTCCTGTGGCATCTTCCTGGCTGGSTCCTCCAGTGATGGTGATGGGAGGCTGGGGCCTGGCAGGGTGTCAGAAGGGATGAGCAGCCTCCAGAGAGGCAGTGTGATCACTGAGAAGTGGACACAGCCTGCACAGCCAAGGCAGATGAAGCTCTGGAGAAAAAATTCTTCCCACTAAAGGTGCTGAAGGGAGGAGAAAGCACATGGCAGTAGAGTTTTTGGATCATCGCTGAGATTAGGTATGGAAGATAAAATGGGGGCTGAGGGATGCAAGAGTTTCTCTCTGTAGATGTGTCTGGGTGGCTGATGCTGCTGGGTGCTTGAGCTGGGAGCGCTGTGGCCTCCATGCACTGCAGCACAGTGTCCGTGTTGGGCAGGGTGAGGTGCTCTGCCCGTGCCTGCCCCGTGTGTTAAGGCATGTGTTGGCATTTCAGCAGGGCCTGAGCTGCCCAGAGCAGGCAGGGAGGCGAGTCCCTGCAAATGGCAGAAAGATTGAGCAGGAAACAGGAAATCAGGGCACAGGTGGAGAACTACTGGTGCTGGGAAATGGCAATTCCTCAGCCTGTGGTCTGCTGTGGCTCCTGACTGCCATCTTATCTTGCAGGAAGTTGGGAAAGTGTTTCACGGGAGAAGCAGGATGCTGGGAAGCAGCAGAAGCCCAGGCTGCCTGTGGGTGTGTGGGTAGATGAGGGATGCGTGCCTCAGTGCCTGCCATGGCCCTCACCTCTATGCCACCTTGTTCAACTGTTTCMATTTCTTTCCCTGTTCCCTCTTTATTTTTCTACCTAAAAGAGCTAAAGCCAGAGGAAATATTTTACTATTTCTGTTTTCTACTTTCAAGTGATGGTGCCTCACACACACAGTGGATCAGGGATCACTTCCTATCCTGTCTGGAGGCTCTTCAGTTTCATGCAAATCCCCTTTCCTGTAGGCATCTTTGCAGTGTTTTCTGCTCTTTCTCTCCTGTGGAGAGTTCTGTGAGTGGCTGACAACTTCTGGCTTCCCCCATGCATAATCCAGGACATGCATACCTTTGCCTTGGTACTGCTTAAGGAACCCAGAAGACTGCAGAGTACATACCATGAGAGATTTCAGGAATGAAGCACAGAAGGACTGACATCTCTGCCTTGAGCAGAGAAGCAGTATGTGCTAGACACTCGTGTCCCAGGACACATGGTGACCCTGGTCCCACACTGCCTGCCAAGACTCCGTTTGCAGTGAAACCAAAATCTCTGCCACCCACGTGTGCAGGATGGTGTTCCCTGGTGAACTGTATCACCAGCAAGAGGCTCTGTTCCCCCACCAGTCTGACAGCCGCCAGGATCTCTCTGGCAGGATATGCAGCATGGATCCTTTGCCTCAGTGTGGGAATTCCTCAGTGTGAGAAGCACAGCTCAAGGCCCCAGTGTTGGCTGGGCCACCTACCTGTCCAGCTGTGGTGACCCCACATCTTTGATGCTGAAATGAGATGTGGTCCCTCCATCTACTGAGTCCTTCTCTGTGGGCTCCATTTCCTTCTTTGAGTAGTATCGAACCTGCTTTTCTCCACCATGCTCCCTGCTGGGAACTGTGATATCCAGGAACTACACAGTGCTGTGCTGCTTCTTGAATCCCTAATGTCACCTCTTCTCCAGGACACCTCTTGGCAATGCCTGCTCAGGAAGCAGTATCAGGTCCTGTCTGGCTCAGTGTYGGTGCATTAATGTGAATGTTTAATGCCCAAGAACAGTCTGAGCACAGACTGGATGGGGCTCCATGGCAGGAGGCATCTGGGCAGTCCCTCTGCCAGCATTCAGCTCAGCACTGTGGCTGCTGAGTGCTGACCTCTTGAACGTACATTTGTCCAAGACCATCCTTTTAGGATTGTATCTCTGGACTGCCAATATTTAGGCAGACTGGTTCAGCTTCTTACCCTTCAGGAATGTTGGAAGGAAGATTCTCCCTTAGGCAGGGAGAATTGGGTTAGAAATCACCTAGGGAAATGGGATATCCACAAATCCATGGCCCTTGTAGGGATGCATCCACAGTGCTGAGGAGCTGCTGAAGACCATAGTGGTCATCTGAAGGGTCTGACATCCGGAGAGGGGCCTGAGGCCTGCAAGAAAGCAAATGTCACCCCACTCTTCAAAGAGGCCAAGAAGGAGGACCCAGGAAGCCAGTCATCCAGTCAGCCTCACCTCAGTGCCAACAAGGTGATGGAGCACCTCATTCTGGAGGTTATCTCTAAGCATGTGGAACACAAGAAGGTGAGCAGGAGAGTCGGCTTGACTTTACTAGAGGCAAATCATGCTTGACCAACATGATTGCCTTCTACCTCAGGACAACTGCCTGGATGAATGAGGGCAGAGCAGAGGATATTCGAGTCTGCCTTGACTTCAGCAAGGCTTTCAACACTGTCTCTCACAAGATCCTCACAGACAAACTTAGGAAGTGAGGACTGGATGAGTGGACAGTGAGGTGGATTGGGAACTGGCTGAGCRGCAGATCCCAGAGGGTCATAGTCAGTGGCACAGGGTCTAGCTGAAGGCCTGTCACTAGTGGTGTCCCACAAGGTTCAGTACCAGGCCCATCCTTGTTTAACTTACTCATCAAAGACTTGGATGAAGGGTAAATGTTTTCTCATCATGTTCATTGATGACATCAAGCTGGGAGGAGTGGCCAGTACCCCAGAGTTTTGTGCAGCCCTGCAGAGAGACAGGTTGGAGAGATGGGCAGAGAGGAACCTTCTGAAATTCAGCCAAGGGCCCTACACATGCAGGGCCCTACACGTGTGGAAAAATAACCCCAGGTACCAGCACAGGCTGGGGGCTGACCTGCTGGTGAGCAGCTCTTCAGAGAAGGACCTGGAGGTCTGGTGGACAAGAAGCTGTCCATGAGCCAGCAGTGTGTCCTGGTGTCCAAGAAGCCAGAGGTGTCCTGGGATGCACTAGGAAGAGCATTGCAAGCAGGGTGAGGGAAGTGAAGCTCCATTCATCTCTGGTGAGGGGAATCTGCAGTGCTGTGTCCAGTTCTGGGCTTCTCCATCCAAGAGAGACGTGGAGCTCCTGGAGATGGTCTAGCAAAGGGGAATGATCATTAGGTGAGGAAGTGCCTCATGAGGAAAGGCTGAGGGAGCTGGGCCTGTTCAGGCTTGGTAAGGATGTCTGAGAGGGGACCTCATCATTGTCTGTAAGTATCTGCAGGCTGGGTGTCAGAGGAAGGAGCCAGGATTCTGTTCTTGGTGGTGCCAAGAAGACGTGAGACAATGGGCAGAAACTGGAACACAGGCGATTCCACGTGAACAAAGGAAGAACTTCGTTACTGTGCGGGTGTCTGAGCACTGGAGCAGATTGCCCAGAGAGGTTGTGGAGTCTCCCCCACTGCAGATATTCCAGAACTGTCTGGAAGCAATCCTGTCCCATGTGGTCTGGGACAACCTTGCTTGAGGAGAGGGGTTGAGTCCAGATTACTCCTCTGGTAGTCCCTTCCACCCTTACCCATTCTGGGATTCTGACCGGGCCTACTGAATTTCTGGATGAATACTAACAGATGATCCCACAGAGAGGAGGGTGGGGAGCATCACTTTCCTTGCACCTGACCACATGAGGGAGGGATGGTGCTTTACTTGCTTCAGTGGGTCCAGGAAACCTACCCACTAAGTAGCCCACATCTTCTTCCTTGTGTTAAGTGAACCTGCACCCTTCCTTCACTGATTCCTGGATCCCATCTCTTTTAGATCATATCACTGAGAGAGACTGACCTGTCTGTCGAGTCAGTCAAGGCTCTGTATTTTCCACCCAGCACCCTTCTGCTGGAGGCATTTGTCACTCATCCCGCATGACCTGCRGTGGTGTGAGTTATCTTTCCCCATATCAGGATTCCTTGGATGGACCTAAATGCAATGCTGACAGCCTTCACCAGAACACCTTTGGATTCCAGCTAACCTGTTGTATTATTTTATTTATCGTGTTCCTTTGTCAGGAGTTAGGACAAAGCTGGGTAGAAAGGTGTTCTTGTTTCTCAGTTTGATCTGGAAGCTTGACTTTCCTAAGCCTTTACCTTTGGCCACCCTCTTTATACATTTATGGTTGCTGTGTCTCATCCTGTGACACAGGGTGCCCCAGAACTCACAGGTGATGACCAAGTAGGTCAAGTACTCTGGCTGCAGGGAAGAAAGCTCCTTTCAAGAGGAGAGGTCAGAATTAATGCAGAACATGGTGGAGGTACTGTCTCATTGGAGATACAGCTGGATGATGCAGGGACAGGCTCCTGAAAACATCTGGCAAGCCATTGCACATGGTGAYTAATGCTAGGAGTGATGGTAAAGCCATCATGATCAAGCTGGACAAGTGTCACAACAGATGGGGAGAAGCAGCATTTCCAGCTTTGAGAGCAGACTGCATCTGGGCAAAGTGCAAGAGGAAATATAAATCATCAGGGTAGGAAGAAATGTTGTTAACTGATATTTCTAAGGGTCACAGCCATATGTAGAACTACTAGTTCAGTCTAACCTGTTGGATAAAGGAATAGGCAAGAGCCATTGTGAATTTGGTTTACAAGCAATGTTAAAAGTGATATTCACTCTAGAGCTGATAGCCAAACATGCTCTGATGCACAATTTCATCAAGGCAGTGAAGGGCCTTCTATAAACACTCCTGAATCTCCCCCAAAAAACACGTTAATTTATTTTGTAAATACCTCCCTGCTTTGCTTGACAAGAAAAACTGTTGTCAATAGGAGACTTTGCCTTGGGACACCAAAGAATATGCTGTGCCAGGGGGAATTTCTCATCAATTTACAAGTGATGGAATGCCCAAGTAAGGCAATGATTTTAGATGTCCTTATGACAGATGAAGATTGGGTAAAGATTGATGGTTGCCTAAGGGCAAGGGATCAACTGAGAAACAAATTGAGACATCAGCCAGAACAAAATGTCACAGCTGAGAGCTGTGTGTTGTCCTGTAACTTTTCCTCAGAGTGAAATAAGTGAACTTGCAGATTGTGGAAAGAGCAGTATTTTTCCAGTTTTTCAAAAGGCTGTGATTTAGTAACATAAGATAACTTTCAGTGAGTGAACTTCCTTGAGTAAGAGGCTATGTGACAAAAGTACTTAGAAATAAGAATAACTAATAGACACAGTAATAAAACTTGACCTACATTAACAAAAAATAATCCTTGTAACAGCTACAGCAACTRTGGTTAGGAGAAAAGGAATAGAGGGACAACAGAATAATTCAGCTGTCTCAAAAAAGGTCTTCAGCTGCTCATATCACCTCAGAGAAAAATAACAATACTTGAATGTGTAAGGAACTAACATGCTGTTCTAGTTACATTTAAAGAAAAATCAATCCAAACAGTAATATTTTCTTTTTATTGGCTGAAATTGGGAAAATAATCAAAACAAGGCAAAAAAAAAAAAATACTCACCAGCTAAGTCTGCTCTGTATATGGAAAATGCAGAATGTGCTCAGAAGGGAATGATGAAGCACTTTCCAGGCAGCTAGCAATGAGGAGGATCCTTGACAGRATCTCCAGCTGAGCACTGCTGCAGTTCCAGACACAGATGACCTGGAGGATGGTAACTGGGGTGCCTGGGGTGCTGTAGGGATGAGCAGCCCCCACAGAAAGCCTGAGGCTGCCTGGGGAGCTGGAGTGAGCAATGCTGAAAGYGAAGCACGGCGCTGTCGCTGCCTTCCTGCAAATGGCGCTTTGGGAAGGACAGTAACTCCACACTGGGAAAAAAACACTGGCTGCTGAAATCCGTGGTTTGCTGAGGTCAGTTTGTAAAAGCATCAGGGAAGACATTTAAAGAAAAGCCTGGGTGGATGGGCAAGCAAATGACGTCAGTGCTYAGTCTGACAGGGCATGGACAAAAGCCAATGAGAAACCAGTAGAGGGGGGAGGAGGCAAGAAATCATGAAGGAATGGAAAAAATCTGCAGTTTAAGGAATATTTATAGAAGGACAAGGAATTGACAGACAAAACTGACATGATTTTTGATAAGTAGAAATTATAGAGTCTCTCAAAAGGGCTAAATATCTCAGTCAAAAGTGCCAAGAGGCATCACAGAGTATTTCTGAATAGGGTCAAAAGAGACTTTCTATTGCCAGACGTACATAGATACATCCAAGAACAAGAAATAGTGACTGACCTTGCCTGGGAGAACAGATGGGTTGGAAAGACCTATGGAGCAGGGCTCACATGCAATCATGTGCAAGTTCTCAGCCAGACACTGAAGATGTCTTTAAACATCTTTTATCCACACGTGACGTTGGTGTCCTTTGTCCTGCTTTGCATCAAAAATTGGAAGAGCTGGACTAAAGACTCCTATCCATGATTCCAGGCTGGAAAAAAATGTTTTGAAAGTGAAGAGTTTAGTTACTTTGTTTCTAAAAGAAAAAGACAAGTGCACATTTTTGCACAATTCCTGAAGTCGCTTTATTATGTTGGTCTAGATTGTAGTTTAGTCAGGCTGATAAAGGYGTATGAGGATTCTAAGGGGATGGGGAAGCTGGAGGCCATGCGAGATTTAGTATTTGGTGTCCAAGCACCTAAACCAGTATTCAACTTGGCAGCTGAAAAACTGGAGATTGCAGAGATTACAAACCACCTTTTTATTTTCCCCTTCTGTTGCAGGACTCAGACCAAGGTCAACAAAAGTTGCTCACTTGTTTGTTGGAGGTTTGGGCAATGTCAAAAGAGGGCTTTGAGGCCTGCATGTAGTATTTCTCACTTYGCAACCTTGAATTTCATCCAGCATTTTAATAACCCAGTCACTCAGTCACAAGATCCTTCTGCACCTTTTCACAGGCTCATTCAGGGCTGAATGTTTTGGGTCATKTTGCATAATCAACACACCTTGGCACCCTGTGCTCCAAATTGTTCTGAAAGTGTTGATTGGTGGGGCAGATGGGCTCAGATGCTGGACCCTCACATCTCTCAGTTGCCACCAGCCTTGCCACAAGTTTTCAGCCTGGAGAGGGTGGTCTTCCCTGTCCTCAGGCAGTTCTTTGAAAGGTTTTGTCAGCATGTTTTTTCCTAAATTCCATTGCTTTTCATCATGGGGGGTGTTGAGGTGAGTGGTGAATTGCAGCACAGGTACCTGTTCATCCATTTCATGCTGGAGACCACTGAGTCTCTCATGTGGTTTGCTGCCCTTCATGTCACAGACGTGTTCTCAAGTCTTGATACTTCAGTTTTCAGTGGAGGCTCCATCTCATTGCTGCTGAGGAAAATCTCCTGTCTGGCAACACCCCAAAGCTCCTCTGATGGCAAAACATCAACTTTACTTTTCATTCATGGACTTAAGCTTCCCTGATCACTCCCACGCCATCTTACAGCTTTTCAGCAGCTTTCTTTTCTCCAAGATGCATTTGAAAGAGGTTTTTCAGCCTTCCTTTTCTATTTGTCACATAATCTTTTTTTTYCCCTTTACAGTTACTAAGTCTCATTTACTAGTATTTATGAGTTTTTCTTTTGTTTTCATTTGACTACAGCTTCTGCTTTTTGACAGCTGCCTTTTCAAATCTTACACTGTGAAGTATAACCCAACACTACTGTTCCTTCTAGGGAACACTTAATTAACTCGCTCAAGAAGATGATACTTCTGTAGTAAGGTAATTTATGGAGGTAAGTCAGCTGTCCTAGAGTAAAGAGATTACATTCAGCTCAGAAGAGTAAGTAACAAATTACTTGTTTTTGCAGCATGTACAACACATGGGGATTGCCCAAAGGTAGGCAGCTTGGTTTTGATGAAATGTGAGCACTGCTGGAGCCTGCAGGGGTATTTGCATACCCTAAGTCATGAACCTGCATTTTGTGAATGGCATCAGTTATGAAGGAGGTTRAAACATCATCCTTTAAGATGTTTGTCTTTTGTAACTGTGTCATAAGTCTTTCAGAGGCCTGTATCTCCTCTTCCTTGCCCTGGTCTTGCCAATTGCTTTGCTTAAAGACTGATTTACTTCAGAAGTGGATAGAGGATGTTTTAAATGTCCAAGACATTTTTCACTGTGCTTACAGAGTTACCATTTTGTTATGCTTTGGATTGATTTTTCAAGTGAACTTAACTATTTACCACATCTGCTCAAGCTGGTTTTCACTACGTGGCATCTTCCTTAATGCTGAAGTTTCATGCTGACATCTCAACATGAAGGTGGTCTGAGGACCTTTCTTGGGGAAGCAATGCATGTGTAGTAGTCTGTGCAAAAATGCCAAGCAAGTACAAAATAATTTCTCTAAATGTTATCATAAAACTAAATTTCCTGTAACACCACTGCTAGTTACCCTTAGCTGCCTTAAAAAAAAGGAGAATAAAACATAGAGCTTACCATCCCTAGAAATGGTTGGCTGCCCATAAGAGAAGCTGTCTTGGATCAGCCAGAGAGCTTTCCCAGGTGCATYCCTCTCCTGCAATGGCTCTGCACAGTGAGCCCTGGTGTCTGGCCASCCAAGGAAGGCAGAGTCAGCCCTTTGGCCARGATCAGKGTCTTTCTGTACCTTCCCCTTGCAAGGTGCTCACAAACCAGGATGGATTCTGGCTTGTGGCAGCTGCTCTTGGAGTTGGTTTGTCCCAGCCAAGTGCCACAATTGCTTTTCACTACCTTGCTGAATGAGAGCCTCTTCATGTCTGCCTGAGCACCTGCCTTGCCTGACCAAGCATTTCTATCTGCTTTCCATAAAAACACTAGAGCAAACAGAACAAACCTACGGCTCCCCTACCTGGGGGAAAACTCCTCTCCAGAGACAGAAGCAGCTGCCACAGATCTCTCTTTATTTCAATGCCATCCACAGTCATATATGCCAATTTTGCAAACTGATGGGAAAAAAAAAAAATTACATGGGTTTTTTTAGGTCAGGGTTGCAGTTCTCAGACAGGCWGGCTACTGAGCTAGTTTTTCCATCTGTCCAGAGGGGCCTTGCTGTGGTGCCATCTGTAGGTATAGTGTCTGGATGCAAAATAAGGATTTGGAAGAGCTGTGCATTTGAGGGAGGTTATATTAGAGAGAGGAAACCAAGCCCTCCAGGCAGTCCAAAAGCTGCATGACTAGTTTGCCACACTCACTCTCCCTGTTTCCGTACAAGACCAACCATGTTTTAAATGCTGTGATTCCTGGCTTTCCTCACCTCAATACCATATATTTTTTCTAGGAGAGATGAGATTGTAAACCAGTTGAAATAGTTTTTGAAAACAGAGTGAACCTTTATTCAAGACATTCCCAGCTGCTGTTAGTCTGAGAGCACATACTCTTCCTCCACCCTGAGGCTGTATGACTTTGCTCATTCCGAGAGCAATTTGATCTCAGGTTGGATAGGGCTCACGCTTGTTAAATAACAAGAATTCTTTGCTCTAGAATTTTCAGGTAGTCTTATCTCACATAAGAAACATAAGGCTTTTTAGGAGAAAATTTTGACTTGTATAAATGTTCCAGCTCTTAACCCAGTTCAAAATATACTTTACATGGGAAAAGAGGACATCTATCCTTCCCCCCCCTTTAGATGTTTCAGTAGCCTCTCTGCACTTCYAGATTATCAAGCGAGGCTCTGACTGGCACGCACACAATATGCAGGCAGCAGCACACAGCACAGCCATTCAAAGCACCCAGGCACAGCAATCAAGGACAGGATGGGACCAACCCAAGACTCATTTGTAATCTTGACAGGTCTCCAGGCTACACAGCCCCCCCAGCAGAAAGCCAGCTCCATGGRAGGGCTGCCTCCAGTGAGCTCCAGCACCAGGCAGCTCCCATTTGACGGCAGTTACCTAAAGCTCCAATGACAGGGCCATTTCGGGTGTAATCCAAGTATTTCTGCTGTCCTAGAGCTAACAAGCTGCTCAGAATCCCAGTTCCTATCCAGAGGCAGGTTATTCAACCTCTTCTCTTTGCGAAATAACTTTTGAGTCATAGCCTTCTAGTCCAGCAAACATTTAATTCTTACACAGCCCAACTGCTGGAGATAAGCAGCTCTGGGAAACCATGTCCAGCATACCTTGATCCTGAGAGTTTAAATCCTCCAGCTTACGTCCTTGCAGCATCCAGATCAGGGTCTAAAGCACTTGGGGTCCGGASAACAGCTCCAACCATGCCTGCCAGAGAGAACATCAGCCCTGAGATGCTAAATTAAGCTGCTAAAAATGGGAGGTCCACGTGATTTTGTGCAGTGCATTGCTTATCTGTCCTGGTGCTCACAGGTCACRGAAGGCTCCCTCGCTGCCCAGCGGCATTCATGCTTCCAGAACTAATGCAGGGAGGCAGAGGGCTGACACTCACCTTGCAGAGATTTGCTGCTCAGCAGCTTAACTGCAACTGCCCCTCCTTACGCACAGAATTAAGCCAGAATTAAGACTGGCCACCACCATGCCGACAATGGCCTCCTACACGTCCCTAGGCAGCCATTTCCCCTGGGACAAAGCTAATTAATTTCAAAAGGTAAAAGCAAGTGAAATACCCACCTTGTAACAGCAGCAAGTATCTTCCTTATCCCCTGCTGAGTCTAGGGAAGGGGAATTAATTTGTTTCTTGTGCCCCTTTATCAAACCAAATGCATGAGTCATCTGCTCAGCACTTTTATTCTGCATGCACCCATCAGACAAGCAAATCCAGAACTGGGTGGATGGAGCCAGAGCCGTTTCCCATCCTACCACGCAGAGTCCTGCTGTGGAGCACAGCCCTGCACCACCCACACCTTGTTTTGGCTCCTGGGCTGGACTCTGGGCTCTCCCATGTGGAACAAGCAGCTCAGCAGGCTGCACTCCCAGCTTCTCATGGCAGGTGGCAGAGACTGTGCCATGCAGGCACCCGCAGCTGCTCATTACATACATGCACCTCCTGCCTCTTCCCATCTCCCCCTGACAGACAGACAGACAAGGCTTGTCAGATGGTGATCACTTTTATTGATGTAAGGTGGTACACAAACAGATCAGTTTCTATCAGCCTCTCCACCTCCCCCAGGCTCGGGGAGAAGTTGGAGGAGTGGGGGAGACAAGGGAACAGAACTGGCCTCTCACTGCAGGATGCAGAGCTAAGCGGTGGTGAACAAGGGCAGGGGCTCCAACAAAGGAGAGTCCTGCTTCCCTAGGCAGCAGGGGGGGCTGTGTGCTCAGCTTACTCCTGGGATGCCATGTGGACCATCAAGTCCACAACACGGTTGCTGTATCCATACTCATTATCATACCTGGGGACAGAAAACAGGCGTGTCAGGGCTGACCCATTTCGTGCACCTTTTCTTCCATTCTTCTTGCTCCTCTGCCCCCATCCCACACAACTGAACTCCCATCTACCCTCTGGGGGGAAGGAGGCAGCTACAGTAATTTCAGGTAAGAAGCAATCTCACTCCATGGTGAGACTGCAGGTCTGTGTATCCATCTGGATCACCAGTGGAGCAATGGACACCCAAGTCTGTAACCTGTCTGTGCCAACCCCCACATCCCCCAGGGCTGCACCTACCATGAAACCAGCTTGACAAAATGGTCGTTCAGTGCAATGCCAGCACCCGCATCAAAGGTGGAGGAATGGCTATCACCATTGAAGTCACAGGAGACAACCTGAAACACAAGAAATTGTAATCCTTATGGCTGCCCAGTCTCTACTCCAAGTGCCCAAACCAGGATCCTGGCAAAGCTGCTGGCAACAGCCTTTTGGAAAGATGAGGCAAGAGCCAATAAGCRCAGGCTGAGAGAGCAGGCGCTGCTCACCTGGTCCTCTGTGTATGCCAGGATGCCCTTCAGGGGCCCATCAGCAGCAGCCTTCACTACCCTCTTGATGTCATCGTACTTGGCCTGAGGAGAGACCGATCCAACATCATCAGATCCCAACTCCCACAAAATGTCCACTGGGGACAGGGGAGGGAGGAGACACACATGGCAACACCCCAGCAGGTGCTCTTTTCCCAAAGACCACATCTTCAGAACAAGATGGGTGCAGAGAGGGCAATTCCAGATACAATACAGAGCTTAGAGGAAGCAGGGGCACATCTGGAAGCTGTCAGGATCTCATCCACAACACTTACTGGCTTCTCCAGACGGCAGGTCAGGTCCACAACAGAGACATTAGGGGTTGGCACACGGAAAGCCATTCCAGTAAGTTTCCTGTGAGAGACATGAGTCAGTAAGGAACAGAATCTGGCACTCCTCTGCCAAGCTAGGAATGTTTGGCCTCCTCCTGACACCTGAGAAGGGACAACACTCACCCATTGAGCTCAGGAATGACTTTTCCCACAGCCTTAGCAGCTCCAGTAGATGCTGGGATAA
The DNA here is from genome assembly GCA_014549065.1 of Cardinalis cardinalis. NCBI lineage: Eukaryota > Metazoa > Chordata > Aves > Passeriformes > Cardinalidae > Cardinalis > Cardinalis cardinalis. The sequence continues at coordinate 22,777 of JACDOX010000195.1, forward strand.
TGTTCTGAGCAGCACCTCTGCCATCTCTCCAAAGCTTCCCAGAGGGTCCATCCACTGTCTTCTGTGTGGCTGTGATGGCATGGACAGTGGTCTGAAGAAAGAGAACAGGAGTAAGAACACACAGCCAGTACTCCCCAGAAAGAGCCTCCCAGGTGACACAGGGAGYACAGATGCTTTCCCTCTCACACGAGGGCATCTGTGGTAGGTCACCTTCCTCAGCACCAAGCTGCAGACCTACCATGAGACCCTCCACAATGCCGAAGTTGTCATGGATGACCTTGGCCAAGGGCGCCAGGCAGTTAGTAGTGCAAGAAGCATTGCTGGGGTAGAGAGATAAAGGCACATCAGCCAGAGGCAACACTTCCACTGGGGTGAAGTGAGACCCCTGGCAGCTGCTGAGAGCTCCAGGCCAGAAAGCACGCTCCTCTGTCCTTACCTGACAATTTTCAGAGACTTGTCATACTTCTCATGGTTTACACCCATCACAAACATGGGAGCATCAGCAGAGGGGGCAGAGATGATCACACGCTTGGCACCACCCTTCAGGTGAGCCTGGAGAGAGAGAGAGATTACATAATTCAGGATCCTTCCAAGCTTGCTTCTTCAGATCTCCTTCACAGCCCCATCCTGAGCAGCTCTGTACATAGTGGCATGCCCGACGGGCAGAAAGCAGCACTATCCCTCCTCTCCTGTGCATACTCACCCCGGCCTTCTCCATGGTGGTGAAGACACCAGTAGACTCCACAACGTATTCAGCACCAGCATCTGCCCACTTGATGTTGCTGGGGTCACGCCTAAGGAGAGACAAAATTTTACAGGCTGCTCCATGAGACACCTGCTTTCAATCTCCAGAGGAGCAACTGGGAAAGAGATACTTACTCCTGGAAAATGGTGATAGCATTCCCATTGATGACAAGTTTCCCATTCTCAGCCTTGACAGTGCCCCGGAAGTGGCCATGAGTAGAGTCATATTTGAACATGTAAACCTAATAGAGAGAGGGGGAGTGGAAGGTCAGGCACCCAGGCTGCCATCATCCTCTAACACCCTGGGAAGTTACCAGAAAAGATCCAGAGGAGCCCTACTCAGAAAGGCCCAGAGGGGGCACTGCAAAGCAACTCACCATGTAGTTCAGATCAATGAAGGGATCGTTGATGGCCACCACTTGGACTTTGCCGGAGAGGACGGCAGCCCGGGTAACCAGGCGGCCGATACGGCCAAATCTGGAGAGAAAAAGACAAGGGTGAGGAGGTGCAACAGAGAACCAGCCCAGCTGGGCATGGGAGGCAGTCCTTGGCAGCCTTCCCTCGGGATCATCGGCTGCTCCCTGCCCATGAGGGCGGGAGGGAGTCCTGCAGCTCGTCCAAAGGCCAAGGCACCCCGGTTAAAGATTAAGAGCGACCCCCGCCCCAGAAAGGTCAATCGCTAAATTTACTGAGAGCCCCGGGGATCCGATTACTCCTCGGCCCGGCACGAGAAGGTCACATCCCCGGCGCCGCCATCGACACACGATCCACCGAGGGACCTTTTGGTGGGGGGCTGCAGGGATCCCCGGGAATGGGGAGGGAAACTGGGGCMGCCGAGCAACGGCAGCCCTTTCCGGAGTGAGTCACCCCAAATCCGAGGAGAAATGAGTCAGCAGCACCGCTCTCTGCCCCGGGGGGCGCCGGCGGAGCGGGACCGGCGGGATTCTCTCCCTCTCCCCAAATCTTCCCCCCGCGCCCTTGAGGCGACCTTGCCGCCCCCCCCGCAACTCCCCCCAGATCCCTGCTGGTCCCGTCTGCCCCGGCACTCACCCATTGACTCCGACTTTCACCATCTTTACCGCTTCGGGATGTTCCTGCGGGCAGAAACCACCGGTAGGGGCATGAGGGGAACCGGCAACCACCACCCCCGGCGGTCACGCCCGCACCCGCCGCCGTTAACGCCTCGCCCGCGCCGAGGGGCGAGTGGGCACCGGGGGAGGGGCGAGGAGAGCGGGCGAGGGGGG